>OY728148.1:2073436669-2073880169 GCA_963277665.1 Viscum album | reverse complement strand
GATCCCATGATAGTTAGAGTTACATTTTGAGAATGTGACTATGGTTTTTAGTTTTTTATTATAGAAATGGGTGCATGAGGATAATGTGTGATAAGTGAATTAACAATGTGTGGTTAATATATGGGCATCAAGAGTGATGCAGGACTTGTATGGGCATTGAGTTTGATGTGGTATTGTAATGGTATCATGTATGGTGTGATTATGAAATGAGAATATGATGGGATGTGGGAAATGATGGTGTGTGATGCTTATAATATGGGTGTTATGGGATGATGGTTGTTGTGGAACCACCAGGATATTGATACCTTCAGTCGGGAAGTGATGAGGTAGGTAATTCCTATGGGGGGGAGTTCCCACATAAGGGATTGATTAATTATATTGAGTATTTGGGGTATTCTAGGGATGTGGGAATGATACATCTACATTCAATGTCATATCAATTTTTTTGGGACAATGAAGATTGGGCAGTTGAGATGGATGAGAGTTTTGGTCTGTGTATTGCCAAAATAGCATAAGGATGAGCTATTATATGTTTGGGATATGTCAAGGAACATGTAATTTTCATGGATTTAAATGATTTGAGGGTTGGGAATGTACATACCCCAATCCCACTACACCCCCCCCCCCCATATCCCCACCTCCCACTATATACCCACCCTACAGCACCCCCTGCAGTCCCCCTCCCCCATCTCCCCCTACATCCTCCACCCCCACATTACACACCCCCTAACCCCTTGCTTCCCCCCACCCTACATAGCCACCCCCTACATCCCCCTCCCCCACTGCACAATTGATCTATAGCCAACCCCCTACCACTGCACTACCCCCCCCCCCACTCCCACTACACACCCCCTACAACCCCCCTCCCACTACACAACCCCCCTACAGCCCCCTCCCACTGCACAACCCCACCCTCCCACTACACAGCCACCCCTGTCGCCCAGCCACCCCCTCCCACTGCACAACCCCCCATCCCACCCTGCAGCCCCTCCCACCCTACATCCCCCTCCCCTCACCTCCCCCCTACCGCCCCCACCCCCCACACTGCACAGCCCCCCACTGCACATCCCCATACAGCCAACACCCCCATCCCACTGCACAGCCCCCCCCCCCCCCCATTCCCACTACACCCCCCCTCCCCCACACAGCCCCTCCCACTACACAACCCCCCCCCCCCACACACACACACAACCAACCCCCTCCCACTGCACAGCCCCCCTCCATTCCCTTGAAAAATAAATTATGAAATGGAGACCCATAGTAGGTCTCCCTACCATTTAAGAACTCACTACCATGTTGGATCAATATAATAGGACATCACTAAAATATCACTATAATACATGAACCATGATTTTAATCCAAAGGGTCTCAATAGAACACCTAAGAGGAACTCTATAAAGTGGAATGATGTGAAAAGGAACTCTACGCAACGACATAACATTCCATAGATACAAATTTCTGAACTGGAGGAATCACCATTTGAATAGATATTATACTAGAGTAATCATGTGTTATGTTAGGTGAAATAGGATACACCGTGTTATCATCTATTAGAGGTGGAAGAACAAACACTTACTTGAATCAAGGATGGATCGCAGGTTGGGAAGAAGGGTTCGCAAAGAATAGGGGAGCTGTTGTTTAGGGATAATCAAAACAAAAAACAACCTTGTCTTCAAAGAAATATGAATGAAAAATGGAATAAATAGAGTTAGAACATAAAACTAAGTTATAACTTATAGATTTGATGTGGAAGAAGGGTTTGAACTCTAGAACAATAGAGATCTCGTTTAGGGCATAATGTGGGCGAATCAAGATCGGAATCAAGTGCTACATTTGTGGCATTTTATGCCAACGGTTTTTAAAAACCATTGGGAAATATTATCAAAGATATACCATAGGTTTCAATGAACTGTTGGAATAAGGGGGGTATACTCTCCACTATCCCAGCGGTTTCAAAAAACCGTTGGGAAAACTATGCCTATCCCAACAGTTCTTCATCCCATTGGGAAAAGACAATCTAAAACTTCCTATACCAACAGTTTTCAATAAACTGTTGGTATATTAATCCTATCTCAATGGTTTCTATAAACTGTTGGGATAGATTCATTGGTATAGGATGAATTTCTAGTAGTGTTTCCCCTTCCGAATTCATACAATGAAGGGTGATAAATGACCTCGTATTCCATTACAAGGAGGAGGGGATTATCCCGACTCGAGGCATGGCCCACCACGATTTAAATGTTTCTGCGCCTCATCGCCACCACTACCCAAAGGGTGGTGTAGGGATCCACTTCTCCCCATGCCAACGTACAATTATTTTGAGAGCCTCTCCCTGGAACGCCTTGATGATTCCCTCCCCTACACCGACGAGGTAGGAGATGTATAGGTCATCCTGGCCAGGATCCCATTTCAGGGGCCCCCAAGGAGGACTCCCATTAGGCCACAATAGCACCGCCTCCCAATCCCATTGGATAAATAGATGGTAATCCATGATCCTACACCACCAACCCCAGTTCAGATGACCCGATGCCAGCGTCGGGCATAGGCCGAGGAGGACACCTGCCAAGGGGCGTCAGCATCAATAACTATTATGGCCCACGCCACTGCTGACATGTATCATCATCCCCCCTATGTATGATGAGTAGGGGGATTTATATAAATGACTTGGATTCAGGCCCCAACTACCCCACATGAAGACCGGGTCGACTCTCCTAGTCACTGGTGCAGGTACTGACCGTTGCGGACCAACCTGCAGCAGCGACACCCAGTACGGAGGTCCTCCCCATACCATCACCATGGAGAATGTGGATACTCCCCGCTTACAATCTTATCATGGAGGTCCGCCTCATGCAACCTTTAATCGGAATGAGGGTCTTCCCCATGGAAGTGACACTCAGTACGGAAGCCTCCCTCATGCTCTTTACACCGGGTATGGAGTTGTTCCTCCCACTACGGGTCCACCAGTGTGGGGATGTTACACATCCGGTCAATCTATAGCATGGGGGTCCTCCCCATGTCCTTGCGGTAGCTGGTGAAGGTCCTCCTTGCCTCAGAAATCATAGGAGTGAAGGTCAGGTTCGCTTCACCAACACCTAGCACGGAGGTCCTACCCGTGTTTGGATTGACCAGTACAAGGACCCTCCTTGTGTTGATGCTGCCATAGGAAACAAGCATGGAGGTCCTACCCATGCTCCCATCGGCTCCAATGGAGGTCCTACCTACACCAGAATTTCCTATGGATATTCCATCTGCACATCAGTCAGTGGACATGGAGGTCCTCCCCATGTTCCCTTTGATATATGTCTAGGTGCTCCTTACACCCCAGCTCACTCAGGTAGAAATCCTCTCCACCTCAGCACCAGTACGGTCGAAGGTCCTCCTAGTGCCAGAAATCTACCCTATCCTGAAGAACCATCCCAGTGCAGGAGGGTGGGTTGTCTCCACTATAAGAGGAATGCCAAGAAGATTTAGACTGATATCAAACCAATCTGCTACTCAGATTCGGAGGCGGAATACGACTCAGTGATGGAACTCTCACCTAGATCCACTATGTTAAGAGTTGGGGCAGGAACAAGGCACATCAGCCTCATACTTTCATAATTTTAGGTCCATTGTATTCCCACCTCCCTCTATAGGTACATCCAAGATTACAAAAATTTGGGCTACTCTACAGGTTACGGCCTTGAAATTGCCACCATCATCATCAAAAGTACTCTCTACCTCGACTAGAGATCACGGAATCTATTCTGGGGACCAATGATGGATGAGTAGCAGTGTGGTCCACCACCAGTAGCTGTATTCCCTATGCCAGAAATTGTGGTCATCAGCCCTTCTTACCACGATGTGGTGGCTAAGTCACTACACTCTTTTGAGGATAGCCCAAGATGTGGCAGTTTGTTAGCTCACTCGTCGTATTCTCCACTTACCAGCCTGCCATCTCAGTGTTCTACTTCGGTACCACTATTGGTTCCCCAACCACCTATGGTTGATGAGTGGGGTAATGAAGGTCCAGACCCCGAATCTAGACCAAGGAGCTTATGGGATATTCTCACAGCGGACCATTTCCCATAGATGTTTTGGCCAGTTTCAGCGCCAAATTTCAGGGTGCCGTTAACACTCACCCAGGAGGAGATTGGATGCTTTATCCATAACCTTTAGGCAACTCATTTTCATCATTTTCATCAATGTGTGGCCTACCCCAAGAGTCAGGAACACTTCGAAGACATCTTCCAACAATTTCGTTTGGTTGATTTGGTTGCATTCCCCTTGGCGCAGCGCCCTGAGTCACCAAGCCGCTACAGGACCCTCCAACAACGATGTGTCCAGAGCTTTAAAGTGCTCTGTAGTATAATTAAGGAGGCTTCTCCCCATGTAAAAATCTATGGTTGGGGAAGTATGTGGCCCTCCATTTCAGTTCTATCTGGTGTTAGCCCGATTTTCTGGGCGACATAGAGGATATGCCTCCATGAAGGGTTGCAGTTAACATGGCTGACCTACTGAGGGTGAGAACGATCTAGAGCTTCTTGGAGAGGACCTACCCCATGAGGGATTTTCACAACCTCTTGGATCCATTGGGAAGGATTATTCATCAATAGAGGAATATATTGGGTCTTCCCATGCCCACCTAGGCATTGGTCCTCATCCAAAATCCTAACAAGGTTAAGGAACACCTCGAAGTTGTTAAACCCTCCAACCTGTCTGGCACAGTGCAAAAGCCAGAGGACAATCCCAAAAAAGTCACGTTGCATTAGCAACTCACTGAACACAAGAAGATGGTCAACGATCTCCTTGATGAATGCACTGAAGAGCGATGGCTAGACTACGATGATCCTCAATTGGGGCAGCAAGGGCAGGCACAACTTCCCCTCAGCAAACTGCCTCCAGGTGACCCTGACCATCCTGCCCACACAGATAGGGTTGAGGCCGAAACTCATGGAAAGAGGGTGTGGTATGTGTCGCTGAATCCACCCGAGCAGTGATACAGTCTCCAGGAACCATCTAAGGTTCCCCCAGCTGCTCCGCAGGTCATTCCTCCATCTGATCCACGATTATTTGGGCCTACTTATCATGTTTAAGAACCTTCCAACATGATGGTGGTCAGGGATCCCTATCAAGATAGGAACCCCCACCTAGATGATCCAATGGTGGCACTCATCACCCACCTTGAAGCTTTAGAGACTCAACAGGTGGAAATCCCACCTGATGTCAAGTCATATCCGGCATGGGTGGATGATATTCCAACACCCTTGGGTTTCAAAAATCCCACCTTTTCTCCCTTCAATGGGACAGGGATCCACTACAGCACCTGGCCCACTTTATCTCAAGGTGTGGGCCTATGTTAGGAACTACGACATAGAAGGAGTTATCCAAACTCTGGTGTTTCGTACAAACATTGGAGGGGTCAGTGTTCGTCTGGTATAGCCAGCTCCCCATCAGATCAGTAGCTGGATGGGAAGACCTCTGTAGGTAATTACTCTACCAGTTCTATTCCACCACTCAGAAGATGAGTATCGCTGACCTCTTCAAGTGCAAGTAGAGACCTGATGAGTGCATTACAGACTTTGTCACCCGGTGGAAAGGGCTCACATACTACCTTGATAAGCCATTGACTTAGGAGAAACTGCTACGATGTGCATAGGTAACATCAAGACAGAATTGGTCCCCTATTTGATCACCCAGAACTACCTCGGTGGGTTCCAAGACTTCTTTGATAATGCCCAATTCCTAGAGGAAGTCTTACAGCATGATAACCAGGCACGTCTGTTGCCTCATGCAATCCCCGCGAGAGGGGGCCACCAGGGCTGAGCCTACCACAGTGGATCAAATAGAGGCCCCCAGGAAACTAGATTTTCTACCAGTGGAGCCACCTTCATAGCCTCACAGAGGCCCTCTGCCTCAGGCAAAGCCTCCGTTCTAGAAGCACCCATCTCAGAATCGGCAGGTTCCCCCACGCAATGTGTCACCACCACCTAGGCGAGATAACCAGGATTCACCTCCTCGACAGGCCCCTCCATCCCCGTTTTAGAGTCAGGCTCCAAGGTCCCCCATCCCGGGCAGGAGGACCCAGACCTACTCATTCAATGAGGCATAGGTCCCCGACTACTTCAGCAGTGCCTTGGAGCAGGGGACTGTACGTTTTCCTGAGTGCAGGAGGCCAGAAGAGGAAAACCTCACTGATCACCCAAATTATTTCCCCTACCACCGAGTCCTGGGGAACTCCATCAAATAGTTCTATGTGTTTAAATAATGGCTTCAAGACCAGTTGGATAACAACATAGTTTGGCTAGGCCCATCTCTGACACAGGTGGCATGTGTCTTCGTGAAACCAGACAGTAGCAGTTACAGTGAAGGCGAGTGGCATCAGGTTTCTAACCATGGGTCCCAGAAGTATGAAAATTGGATGGCTCGTAAAATATTCACTCATGCCCATGGTGTTATCTGTGCATGGTTGAATCAACCAGAGCCTTCAAAATCTCCATCTACTACTTATGCATTGTCATCTCAACAGTCCCCTTCTTAGAAAGGCAAACTCCGGCAGCACAAGGGAAAACAAAGTCCCCCGCCGATGTCATCGTCATCCCGTACTCTTAGTGACTTCATGCCCCCAGAGATGGATATTCCTCCCAGAATCCCTCCAGTAGTGGATGACTCTTCGAGTGATGGTCAAGGTTACGCCTAGTTTAATACCATAGAGCTGGTAAACCCCTACATGATTCCTAATGATGAGGAGCACCGGGAGAATCCTCCCAACGTCCCCAACCGTCGTCAGAGTCGATGGATTTGTGACAATATGGGTCATTAGATTTCCTTGTGCAGTACTTCTATCTAGTTTGTTCATGCTATTAAAACTAGGAAGTAGGCCCAGTGCAGAGCTTAGCACATGCATCCTTCTCATCTGGTGTCATTAAGTCTGCCTTTGTCGTCGTTCATGTTGTTGGATCAAGAAGAGCAACCTCGACTATGTTGTGATCAGCCATGATTTTCTCCGGACTGGTCTCAGTTATCAGGACCTCATCTGGTATTCAATCCATAGGCTTCGACTAGTGAACAGTGGGATATTCCAAGCACCAGTTAGCCACCAGTCCAGCCAGTAGGGCCCACTATACCTTCTATTAAAGAGTGAGCTCTTGTAAGAAGAAGTTCAAGCCTGGAATAGAAGTATGATGTTCTCAAACATCTATACAACATTCAATAAAATCTATCAATCCTTTAGGCCATTATCCTATCATCAGATATGTGTGAGGCCCTCACCGAGGCTTTAAGAAGCCCCCTATGGTTTGAGACAGAGGTAGCAGCTGTAGAAGCCTTTCATGCTGAGGTGGTCGAGAATGCTGAATACCAAGACATCATCTCTTTCTCTAGAGAAGATTAAATCTCTCCCATATAGAAGAACATTCACCAACTGTACATCACTTTCCAGTTTAATGGCATGGAGGTTTGTCGCTATCTTGTCGACACGGGCTCTGGGATCAACCTAATCTCAACTCGGACACTGCGAAAGTTGGGGTTGTCCGAGGATGATCTGAGTCCCTCTGACCTAAGAATCCAAGGTTATGATAGGACAAAACAGACAACAATTAGCAAGATCCACTTGAAGACCCAATTTGGAGGTCTAATTGCTAGCACTGAGTTTATGGTTGTCTCTTAGGACACCACTTACAATGCGTTGATGGTCAGGCCATGGCTGCACCTACATGCAGTGGTTCCCTCATCGTATCACCAGTGCTTCAAGTAATCCTTTAATGGTTGAGTGGGAATGATTTAAGGTGATGCATCTCCCTTTGCCTCTTGTGAAGCCTGCTATCTAGATGCTGAATATTACAAGAGAAAATACAAGCAGATTCAGGCTAATGAGGTTGAGCATTCCACGGCTGTGACCGACCCATGGATAGATCTAGATGATGCCTACATCTTTCCAATCCGCTGGTTGGAGGCTACAACTCTAGACATGGGACAATGATTTTTTGTTTCTGGAACGAGGGGGGAACACATTCCCAGGTCTAAGTGACACTATAAGATCACCTCTTACTCCTACACAAATCAAGCTCACGTGATCTTGGAGCTTCCTACTCCCATAAGGTATCGGTATGTCCGACCCATGGTTAAAGTAGTACGTCATAATTTCTTATTTTTTTGGGCTGGGATAAACTGGCTCAAGACTATGAACCACTATTGCTTCGATATCATCAAGTTTTTCCCCTTGGTTTGAAGACCAGATGGGATCAGATCAACAGCCTTCATCGATGTGGTTTTGGCAACACAGGAGTTCCCCGGTGCAATGTCCATTGCCGCTCAGGCTGGTACTAGCCTCCTATCGGGATCTATCGACTCAGAGGAAAATCCTCCCACCAAGGATCCCTCCTCCATAAGTGTAGAAGAGGATTTATAGGATTCTACCCTATCCTTTGAAGAGGGAGTCTTCTCCATGATCGATGAATTGGTACAGGTGAACCTCGAAAGTGAGGCAGACCTGAAACCCACATTGATCCATTCCACCATGCCCCTCGAGGAGAAACAATGGTATATAGACTTTCTTAAACAACACTGGGATGTATTATCCTTGAGTTATGATGAGATGTCAGGACTAGATCCTCAGGTAGTCGTCCACTACCTCAGTCTCTCGGAAAATCATCCCGGGTTCAAGTAGCCTCCCAGAAAGATGCACCCTTCTCACAGTATCATGGTTGAGGCCGAAGTTGATAAGATCATCAGAGCCAATTTTATTAAGGAGGTACAATACCCCAAATGGATGGCCAACATTGTGCCAGTTAGGAAGAATAACGGGTATATTAGAGTCTGCATCGACTTTCAGGATCTCAATCGTTAGTTTCTGAAGGATGATTTTCCCCTTCCTGTGACGGAACTGTTGATTGATGCTATAACTAGGTTCCAAGTCCTCTTTTCATAGATGGTTACTCCAGGTATAACAAGATATGAATGTCCCCTGAGGATGAGGAGTTTATATCCTTCGGATCACTACAAGGTACTTTTTGTTACCAAGTCTTGCTATTCGGTTTAAAGAACGCAGGTGCCACCTATCAGCGGGCTATGCATCACATATTTAAGATGATCCTCGAAATGTTGGTGGAATGTTACATGGATGATATGGTGGTCAAATATTGTCAGCATCAGGACTATCTCAAAGACCTTGAGAAAGCGTTCAGCTTCCTCTGCTCCCGCCATCTGAAGATGAATCCATTGAAATGCACCTTCGGGGTCACCTCTGGAAAGTTTCTCAGCTTCGTTGTCAGATATAGGGGCATCAAGATCGACCTAGAGAAGATCAAGTCCATTAGTCAGATGTCTCATCCAAGCAACCTCTTTGAGCTTCGAGGTTTCCAAGGCCACTTGTCCTATATACGCCGATTCATCGCGAATCTGGCTGGAAAGTATAAGCCCTTTTCTAGGATCACGAATAAAGGCACTGTCTAGAAGTGGGACGAAGAATGTCAGACTGATTTTGAGGAAATCAAGCAATACCTACTTCAGTCTCCAGTCTTAATGCCACCTGTCTCTAGAAAGACACTAGTCCTTTACATGACCACCTTGGAATGGTCTCTTGGCGCCCTTCTCACCCAGAAGAATAATGAGGGGATAGAGAACAGTCTTTACTACCTCATCTACATACTCCTCTATACAGAGACTAGATACTCCCCTATCGAGAAGAGCTGCCTTACGCTGGTATTCGTGGTACAAAAATTGTGACATTACTTGCAACACCATGAGGTACAATTGGTGTCTCAGGTAGATCCGCTGAAGTACATCCTGAACCGCCCCATGTTGATAGGCCATCTAGCTTAGTGGGTAGTAATCCTTTAGCAATTCAACAATAGGTTTGTCCCTTAAAAGGATATTAAGGGGAAATAATTGGAAGACTTACTCACTACCCATCCAGCTCCTATGGACCAGTCCCTAGATCTCGATTTCCCAAATGAAGTGATTCTATTAGTAGACCAAGCTATGTCGTGCTGGTAAATGCACTTTGATGGTGCTTCCTGGAGCCCCACCGGTAGAAGGCTCAATGACCCCAGGCTCAACAGAGTGGGCTTGGGTATTGTCTTCATTACCCCAGCACAATACATTCTGCTGTATTCATTTTTATTGTCAGAAGGTTTCACCAATAATGAGGTAGAGTATCAGGCTCACAATACTGGCCTCGAGATGGCCCTTGAGATTGATGTTCCCCATTTTCATGTGAAAGGGGACTCTGAGCTAGTCATCAAGCAGATCAATGGTGACTATGTCGTCAGAAAGCCAAAGCTTGTACCATTTTTGGAATGCACTCTCAAGCTAATAGTCTAGTTCTCATCTCAGCCAGAAGTTACTCATGTCCCTCAATCTCAGAACGGTCAAGCGGATGCCCTGGTCATCCTAGCTGCATCTCTTTCAGAGCCCAAACAGGATGATCTGATTATCCATGTGGAACACAGGAGAGTCATTGCTCCCGTCACTCCAAATGAATATGGCATCCCATAGGTAAGCCACCTTACCATCGACACCTATGCATCAGGACCCCTAGGTTCCCCGGATGTAGTGTAACGACCCGAAATTTTGAATAAATATTGTTTCCTAATTTTATGTGTTATTTTATTTTTATACTCAACAAAAATGTTTCATTTGATAACATGAGTATAATTAAAATGAGACCATTGGGTTTTGAATGTTATATGACCATTGGTCAATATGACCGCTGGAAACTAAACGTTTTGATTATTGTCTCTAAATATAAGTAATATTGGTTAATTATTATAGAAAGAAGATTTGATGGCCTCACCCGGTAGTCTTGGACCGATCGAAGCCCATCTAACAGAACTTGGGAAGGAGGTAGCACCACTGGGCTTTGCCCTGGACCAAACCCAAGCCGAACTTCATCGTGTGAAGTTAGAACGGAATCGCCTTCGTGAGAAGTTCAAACTGATAGAAATTACTACTCGTGCGATGTTGGTCGAGCCTCCCTCGGATTCTCTCACCTTAGCACACCTTACACTTAGCTCCTATGCTGGCGTGATAAGGGGCTATGTAAGGATAGCATAACTGCCTTTTGTAATCCTTTGTTTTAAATAAAAATTGAGATTTCTTCTTATGATGATGTTTATGACTTTTCAAATGTCCGGATAAATATAGTATGCATATTTTTGGTGAATTTTAGAGAAAGGATATTTTAAAAAATGTTTATGTAAACCTTAAATAATTAAAAATGTGTAATGATTTTTAAAAAATGGTCTTCTACAATTATGTTCAGTACAAAATTTAGAGGCTAATAAGATCAACATAATTTTTGATGAATAGCAAATTATGAATAGTGATTTTATGCTTAGGATTAGTAATGTGAACAAATGGATTAGTAATCTCAGTTAAAGAAAGTATTCATATAATCTAGGCACCTTGATTAAGTAATGTGATTCAATAAAATGGTTAAATAACGGTTTCATAAATTATTATTCAAGTATTAGTTTTTTCGGGTGAATATTGTTTTTTTAATTAAAAATTAAATTAAAAATATTTAAAAAATTATTTTTATAAAATGGATTTTATTTTTGAACTCAGAGCATCGATATTATGTTAAGGTGATTTTTGGGGTTTTTTCTGGAAAAATGAATTTTTGGTGAATAGTGTATTTATTTAAAAATTAAATTAAAAATATTTATAAAATTATTTTTATAAAATGGAGTTCATTTTTGAAATCAGAGTATTGATATTTGGTTAATGTGAAATTTTGGGATTTTTCTGAGAAAGTTGAATTTTCAGTGAATAGTAAAAATACAGTTTTAGGGTTTCGGTATGTTTAATGACATCATAACTGTGTAATGATGATTCCATGAGATATTTTAAGGGTTTTCCGACCAAAGGTGATGAATTATTGTATTGGGGGGCCCTTGTGGCCTACCTTCATGGGAAATGTCATGGGAGAGCACATGGTTTTGAGAAAACCACTTGTGAGGTGTCCCTTGGCCATCAATGCCTTGTCCCCTCACTTTCCCTATAAATACCAAGACCTACTCTCATCCATTCAACTCCAAAACCATCCTCAACGAAGTTCTGGTCTCCTTACCTCCCAAGGAGTCCTCCCAAGGTGCCCCCAATCCCTCAAGGTCCCAACCTTTGAGTTTTAAGAGTTACGTTTTGAAGGTAAGGGATCCGACCCCCTCTCTTTCTTTTCAAGTGATATCTTTTATGTCATTTCTTTTATGCTCCATGTTATTATGTTGTAGGATGGTCTTTTATATTCATTATACTGTCCTTTTTATGTTCACATGATGAGAGACCCCCTCTTACTCTCATCATTTCATTTTATGAAATTTTAAGTGGCGCCGTTAGGCTGCTGAAATTTTTGTAACGGATTCTTTCACCCTTCTCATTTTCAAGTTCTATTTTCTTGTCAATTCTTTCAAGTTCCTTTTTATTATTTTGGGGTATTATCTCTATATCTATCATATTGATCTTTTATTATCATATGATGATAGACCCCATTTTATCTCTTCAATTAATTATTTTGAAGTTTTAAGTGGCGCCGTTAGGCTGCCGAATTTTTAAGTGGTTCTTTCACCCTTCTCGTTTTGAAGTTCTACTTTCATGTCAAGTTTTTCAAGTTCCTTTTTATTATGTTGGGGTATGATCTCTATATCTATCATACTGATCTTTTATTTTCACATGATGATAGACCCTATTTGATCTTGTCAATTCATTTTTTGATGTTTAAGTGACGTCGTTAGGCTGTCGAATTTTCATAAGAGAAATCTTATTTTTGTCTTCCTTTCATGTTCTTCATTTCATATGGTACATCTTTCAAATTTAATTACCATGTTCATATATCCTTCATATTCTGTCCCTCTACTGTTTTATGGATCATTTATGAGTGGTTGACCCATGTCCCCTCTCTTTTCAATGTTCTCTAAAACCCCGAAACATAGCTGTTATGCTGCAGAATTTTCGTCTCAAAATGCCTCTCTCTTTTCTCAAAATTATTTTATGTTATAAAGTGAATACTCAAATATCTTATTTCTACAGGGGTATTCACATATATATCAAAATGTTCTATTTTAAATTCTGGGATTTACATACCTGAGACCCGCTCTCCCCTTCTGTGGGTTTTAAAGTGACGTAAAGATCATGTCTTTAAAGTAGTTTTTAAAACGTTATGATTATGAAATGAAACCCATTTATTTTATGCTATATGGGATATTTATGAAATGTTTGATGATGATATATGTGGCTCACATGATAATAAAGGCAAATTTAAGGGTGCGCCCTGATAGCGCTCCAATGCATTGGGTAATGATGTAACCACTAGAGATTACAATTTTCACGATATCTTTGGTGAATAACCTTGGTAATTTTCAAATGACACCTTGGGGATGGACCTTGGTGATATGTTCATGATTGTCTATGTTAAATGATGTAGCCACATCTTAAAGTTATGAAAAATTTTATTTTTATTTTGATATGCCACATGATTTCTTTCTCATTCCTTAAAGTTCTTTTTCATGACATAGTTGATGTATCTCAAGTTCACATGTTAAATGTTTCTCTTGTTTCCCTTACTGGGCCTTCTGCTCACCCTTTCTTTTGATGTATGTACCCAGGTTGTGAGATGCAGTAATGAACCTAGGATGAACATAAGGATAATCCTTTCAAGTGTTTAAGAAGAATGTTTTTTTTGTTTCATGTATTAAGTTCCTGGTTTCTAAGACACTAAACCTTAAAGATCCTCAGTTTTGTATAATGTAATGAAAGTTTATGTGAAAAAAAGGCGGGATGCTATAGTTGGTATCAAAGTATGGTTTAGTTATTTGTGGAAATTAGGATATGAAAACTTTAGGAATAATCCTATATAAAAGTTTATATATAGGAAATCTTCCTAGTATTTTGGTGAGTATTGAGTAAGGGGTTGCCAAGCAAATACATCCATGTCTGGATACGAGCAGGTAGAGGTGGCTCTGGCACAGATGTACATAGGGGTAAAACCCGAAAACACCACTTTGAGCTAGACTCGAACGGGAACTGGTACATGACAACGGGCCTTGCTGCACTCTTGGTTACGACACTACCAGGGGATATGCTTTGGTAAATTCATAAGCTTAGTATGAACCATTATTAAAGGAAAAAGATAAAATAAAATAAAGATTCACATAAGAATATATGATCATGGATAACCTAGATGGGAACCTATGGGATCACAAGTTAGGTTATACTTTTCTTCTATAAGTTATCTTTATACGCTTTAAGTTCCTTTTCATGATTATTGGCTAAGTATTTAAGCCCCTAATTATACTTTCTCTTCTTAGTTAATGGTGGGAAATGGAAGAACATGTCCCAACAACCAATGTGATAGGAAATGCGATGATTTCCATATTAATATGACAGAGATGATTGGGGGATTAAAAGATGATTATTATTTTGGAAGACGTTCACTAATTTGGGGACTCTATATGATCGACGTAAATAGATTACTATGGTATTTTCATTGAGGAGTAAGGTTGACTTATATTTTGAAGAATAGATGAATTTAAGGTGGACTTATAGTAATTTAGGTTACTTATGGGAATGATTAACCTATCTTGGGTAAAATATGTTTAGGTTAGCTACTTTTGTTATAAGATGTTAGGAGTGGTTGATGTTGTTTGGATATGAACAATGAAGTTTATTTTGGAAGACAATGTTATCAAATCCTTCTTGTATTTGGGTTTCAATCTTAGTTTGGTTTATTTTGAGGAATTTTAAGGACAGTTATTTATGGAATGGTCTATGATGAACTTTGGGTAGTACCATGGAACTTTGAATATTTAAAAGTAGTTTCCATTCCTATGGGATTCTTTCTTTTTGAAGAGTTGTTTTAACTTACCCTTTCTGTTTTGGGATAATGTTTAAAGATAGAGGAAATAGATAGTTAATCTTTTGTGCATTATGTGATTCTCTAGAAGATGATTCTTGTGTTTTGATGAGACCAAGTAGTTTTGAATGCTCATCATTTGGAGAAAAGATTAGTTTTGGTACAAAATTATTAAAGGATGAAACTCTACATGAAGTTAGGTATATTTTCTTATGTTTTTGTTCTATGTAGTAAATGAATTCCTCAAAATTATGAAAAGGAACGTAAAATAAAAACGTTGTTGGTTTACGTTTCCTACTAGGTAATCAAAGACCGTTTACACACATCATAAGTTTGGGATTTTCTTATGCTAACTTTCTCCTAATCATGTTTTCTATCACTCTCCCTCAGAACTTGACCCTTTGTTTTCTCCTCCATGTCCATGTTTTCTTACATGGAATCATAGTGTGGGTAAACTCGGGTGGCCTTGTACTTCCTTTTCTTTCATTTAAAGTAATAGTGTTACTTATTCTTTTCCGATGTGGGACTTTCAATGAAATTTCAAAACCCAATTTTAAAAAAAAATTGCGAGGACGCAATTTCTTAAGGGGGGAAGATTGTAACGACCCGAAATTTTGAATAAATCTTGTTTCCTAATTTTATGTGTTATTTTATTTTTATACTCAACAAAAATGTTTCATTTGATAACATGAGTATAATTAAAATGTGACCGTTGGGTTTTGACTATTATATGACCATTGGTCAATATGACCGCTCGAAACTAAACATTTTGATTATTGTCTCTAAATACAAGTAATCTTGGTTAATTATTATAGAAAGAAGATTCGATGGCCTCACCCAGTAGTCTTGGACCGATCGAAGCCCATATAACAGAACTTGGGAAGGAGGTAGCACCACTGGGCTTTGCTCTGGACCAAACCCAAGCCAAACTTCATCGTGTGAAGCTAGAACGGAATCGCCTTCGCGAGAAGTTCAAACTGATAGAAATTACTACTCGTGCGATGTTGGCCGAGCCTCCCTCGGATTCTCTCACCTTAGCACACCTTACACTTAGCTCCTATGCTGGCATGATAAGGCGCTATGTAAGGAGATCGTAACTGCCTTGTGTAATCCTTTGTTTTAAATAAAAATTGGGATTTCTTCTTATGATGATGTTTATGACTTTTCAAATGTCCGAATAAATATAGTATGCATATTTTTGGTGAATTTTAGAGAAAGGATATTTTAAAAAATGTTTATGTAAACCTTAAATAATTAAAAATGTGTAATGATTTTTAAAAAATGGTCTTCTACAATTATGTTCAGTACGAAATTTAGAGTCTAATGAGATCAACATAATTTTTGATGAATAGTAAATTATCAATAGTGATTTTATGCTTAGGATTAGTAATGTGACCAAATGGATTAGTAATCTCACTTAAAGAAAGTATTAATATAATCTAGGCACCTTGATTAAGTAATGTGATTCAATAAAATGGTTAAATAACAGTTTCATAAATTATTATTCAAGTATTAGTTTTTTCGGGTGAATAGTGTTTTTTTAATTAAAAATTAAATTAAAAATATTTAAAAAATTATTTTTATAAAATGGATTTCATTTTTGAATTCAGAGCATCGATATTATGTTAAGGTAATTTTTGGGGTTTTTTCTGAAAAAATGAATTTTCGGTGAATAGTGTATTTATTTAAAAATTAAATTAAAAATATTTAGAAAATTATTTTTATAAAATGGAGTTCATTTTTGAAATCAGAGCATTGATATTTGGTTAATGTGAAATTTTGGGATTTTTCTGAGAAAGTTGAATTTTCAGTGAATAGTAAAAATACAGTTTTAGGGTTTCGGTATGTTTAATGACATCATAACTATGTCATGATGATTCCATGAGATATTTTAAGGGTTGTCTGACCAAAGGTGATGGATTATTGTATTGGGGGCCCCATGTGGCCTAACTTCATGGGAAATGTCATGGGAGGGCACATGGTTTTGAGAAAACCACTTGTGAGGTGTCCCTTGGCCATTAATGCATTGTCCCCTCACTTTCCCTATAAATACCAAGCCCTACTCTCATCCATTCGACTCCAAAACCATCCTCAACGAAGTTCTGGTCTCCTTACCTTCCATGGAGTCCTCCCAGGGTTCCCCCAAGCCCTCAAGGTCCCAACCTTTGAGTTTTAAGAGTTACGTTTTGAAGGTAACGGATCTGACCCCCTCTCTTTCTTTTCAAGTGATATCTTTTATGTCATTTATTTTGTGATCCATGTTATTATGTTGGATTATGGTCTTTTATATTAATTATATTTTCCTTTTTATGTTCACATGATGAGAGACCCCCTCTTACTCTCATCATTTCATTTTATGAAAGTTTAAGTGGCGTCGTTAGGCTGCCGAAATGTTTGTAACAGTTTCTTTCACCCTTCTCATTTTCAAGTTCTATTTTCTTGTAAAGTCTTTCAAGTTCCTTTTTATTATGTTGGGGTATGATATCTATATCTATCATACTGATCTTTTATGATCATATGATGATAGACCCCATTTTATCTCTTCAATTCAGTATTTTGAAGTTTTAAGTGGCGCCGTTAGGCTACCGAATTTTTAATTGGTTCTTTCACCCTTCTCGTTTTGAAGTTCTACTTTCATGTCAAGTTTTTCAAGTTCCTTTTTATTATGTTTGGGTATGATATCTATATCTATCATACTGATATTTTATGTTGACATGATGATAGACCCTATTTGATCTTGTCAATTCATTTTTTGACGTTTAAGTGACGCCGTTAGGCTGCCGAATTTTCATAAGAGAAATCTTATTTTTGTCTTCCTTTCATGTTCTTCATTTCATATGGTACATCTTTCAAATTTAATTAACATGTTCATATATCCTTCATATTATTTTCCTCTACTATTTTATGGATCATTTATTAGTGGGTGACCCATGTCCCCTCTCTTTTGAATGTTCTCTAAAACCCCGAAACATAGCTGTTATGCTGCAGAATTTTCGTCTCAAAATGCCTCTCTCTTTTCTAAAAATTATTTTATGTTATAAAGTGAATACTCAAAGCTCTTATTTCTACAGGGTTATTCACATATATATCAAAATGTTCTATTTTAAATTCTATTATTTACATACCTGAGACCCGCTCTCCCCTTCTGTGGGTTTTAAAGTGACGTAAAGATCATGTCTTTAAAGCAGTTTTTAAAACGTTATGATTATGAAATGAAACCCATTTATTTTATTCTATATGGGTTATTTATGAAATGTTTGATGATGATATATGTGGCTCACATGATAATAAAGTCAAATTTAAGGGTGCGCCCTGATAGCGCTCCAATGCATTGTGTAATGATGTAACCACTAGAGATTACAATTTTCACGATATCTTGGTGAATAACCATGGTAATTTTCAAATGAAACCTTGGGGATGAACCTTGGTGATATGTTCATGATTTTCTATGTTAAATTATTTAGACACATCTTAAAGTTATGAAAAATGTTATTTTTATTATGATATGCCACGTGATTTCTTGCTCATGCCTTTAAGTTCTTTTTCATGACATAGTTGATGTATCTCAAGTTCACATGTTAAATGTTTCTCTTGTTTCCATTACTAGGAATTCTGCTCACCCTTTCTTTTGATGTATGTACCCGGGTTGTGAGATGCAGTAATGAACCTAGGATGAACATAAGGAGAATCCTTTCAAGTGTTTAAGGAGAATGTTTTTTTTGTTTCATGTATTAAGTTCCTGGTTTCTAAGACACTAAACCTTAAAGATCCTCAGTTTTGTATAATGTAATGAAATTTTATGTGACAAAAATGTGGGATGATATATGTAGTGATTGAAGTGAATCCTAATTGGATAACCTCCTTTGTCGAGTACCTCCAAAACGGTAATCTCCTAGAAAATCGGGCCTAGCATAAGCGAATCTGACGCCGCGCATTACAGTTTACCCTCCAGGACAATCCTGGTCGTGAGAAAATCATCTAGAAGTGTGGGTTTGATGGGGTTATCCTCTATTTCATTCAAGGATTCGATATTTCCCAAGTCATGTAGGAGGTTCATGTCAGTTCCTGCGGGTCTCATTATATCGAGCTGAAACTATCTCAACAGATCTAGAGACTGGGGTACTTTTGGCCCTCTATGATTCATGACTGCATCGAGATCACCAAAAGGTGTCATGCATTCCAAATTCATGCTAACTTTATGCATCGGCCGCCAGATCCTCTCCACTCCACCAAGTTCTCTTGGTCATTTTTGGTATGGGGACTTGATGTCATGGGACTATATCTATCGGAAACAACTCACTAGTGCAGGTTCATCCTGACTGCTCTGGATTTCTTCTCCAAATGGGAAGAGACAGTTCTGCTCAAGCAGGTCAAGCCCCATTCCATCATTGACTTTGTGATATCCAACATCATATATTGATTTAGAGTCCCTCACGCTGTCCTAACTGATAACAGCATGAAATTTCGGGCATCTAAGCTAAAGAAAATTTATGCTAAGTACAACATCCATTCTAACCATACCTCTCGTTATCACGTGCAAGAAAATGGAAAAATCGAGGCGTTCAACAAAACCCTCTCTAACATTCTGAAGAAAATGGTTGGTCAGAACAAGAAGAGTTGGTCGGACAAGCTCTCCAATGCCCTCTGGGCTTATCAGATGACGACCTGTAATTCCACCCAGGTGACCCCATATTCCCTAGTGTACGGAACAGAGGTCATCCTACCCATCGAGATTTAGCTTCCCTCATTACGCACAACTGTCTATGATCTTCAAGCACCAGATAAAGTAGCTGAATCCGTCTGGATGAGTTGGAAGTGCTCGACAAGAATAGGCTTCGTGCCCTGCATAATCTGGAAAGGCATCAAAACAATATATCTAGATCTTTCAATAAGAAAGTTCACCTCCTCTCCTTCCTACGAGGCAACTTGGTGTTGGCCCTGAGAACACCAATGATACCTGGTAGGAAACCACCCATGTTAGGGCCCAAATGGGAAGGACCTTACATCATTCACAAGGTTTACTATAATGGCACACACTCCCTAGTTACCATGGATGGTGAGAGTATAACTCCTCCCACCAATGCTACGTTCTTCAAGTAATACTCTGCCTAAGTCACATGGTCCTGCATAACCTTAAACTGTATGGTCCTACATGACCCCAAACTACATTTTGGTCTTACATGATCTTAAACTATTGGGTCCTATATGACCTTAAACTGTCCGGTCCTACATGACCTTAAACTATAAAATGTCCCGCATGACGTTAAATTGTATGTCGTACCACATGACGTTAAACTATATGTCATCCCACATGATGTTAAACTGTATGTCATCCTGCATGATGTTAAATTGTATATCATCCTGTATGACGCTAAACTGTATGTCATCCCACATGATGTTAAACTTTGTGTCGCCTTACAAGATGTTAAACCGCAAGAACTACGTATGGCTTGATTCCCATCCTCATGGGATACATAGGAATGCTCAGACACCTCATCTTGAGTCCAACCCCAGTGTCCTCTTTGACTATCCCCCCTGGGTATCATTCTCTTAGAGGATCCCACATGGTTTCATATAGGCTTCTTTGGCCCCACTCATGTCAGGATTATGATGATTTCACCATGTTCCCTCCCTCGTTCTTCTCTCCTACCACATCCTCACTGCACGATGTTAAACTGCATGGCCTTCAGAACTATGTATGGATTGATTCCCATCCTTATGAGATATGTAGGAATGCCCAGAAATTTTGTCTGTAGACCCAGCCCCAAACTTTGGGACCTCCAATTGGGTCGAAGCACATGGTGTGGTATAGAATTTTTCCCTCATCCACGTCGAGTTCATCATGATCATACTATGTATCCCTCCTCCTTGAAGATCCCCACCTCTTATACTATCCATCTTGACTTTCAGTTGCATGGGCACACTTATGCTCGACACACTCCATCATGTAGGTTTTCATTATCTTTCACTTCAAATGGAACCACCAAATGTCATGGATGCTCATCCCAAGGTCTCTCCTACCATTACAGGCCAATGTCCTTGAGGGTTTTGAATGAAAAATTGATACAAGTCCTGCATTGCGAATATGGTCAGCGGTCAATGCTCATTTTTTGTTCCCATTTCAGGTTACCATGGTCTGGATGTTGTGTTTTAAATTTGGTCAAAAGTTATCGTTTTTCATTGTTATCACCCCCATATGTCCCAAAAATGAAGTGTAGTGGCTCATTCTTCCATGTTGTCTCTTCAAGCTTCGGCCTGCCTCGGACAAGAGTGTGATTCCAGTTATCGAACCCTTATGTGATGGGAAGAGCCTAGTCCTACTCCTTATTTCCCAAATTGAGCATTGCTTACATGGACTTAGGAGATAAGGTAAGGCAATACCCACATGAGAGGTCATTTGGCTACAGTTGGCCGAGATGCCCAGCCTCAGGTCCCTCAACCCTTTTGGCCCCCTAGCCTGAGTTCTCATTTAGGAGTGGGCGGTGTGGCATGGACTTGCGTTCTTATTCATGTTGGGATATTTTTCCATGCCGAACATACCCCCTTTGAGATATCGCTTCGCTTATCATCCTTTCCGCAAGCACAGGCCATGTCGGGCTTCTTGAGCCCCATCATTTGGGTTTCCATCATCTTCTATATCCAAAAGGACCCCTGAATGGCATGGATGCTCAGCCCAAGGGCTCTCCTACCATTATAGGCTAATGCCCTTGAGGATTTTGAGTGACAAATTGATACAAGTCTCATGTTGTGAATATGGTCAATGGTCGACACTCAATTGTTTTCCCTAACCACCAGTCACATAGATATGGATACCGTGTTGCAAACATGGTCAAAAACTATCCTCTTTAATTTTTGTCATTTTGTGGTTTTCCATAGTCACAATGATTCACCCTCTTTACTCAGTTTTCCCATACATATGACATTAAACTTGGCATCTATGATCTGAGCCCTACAACCTTAAACTAAGAGCACCATCTTCCTTGATGCATGATGATAAACTGCATAGTATCATAATCATAACTATGTATGGCTTGATTCCCATCCTTATGGGATATGTAGGACCGTTCGAATTTCTAGTCTTCAGGTATAGACCCATCTCTTAGAAAACTCCTTATCATCTTGGCCCCTTGTCCTGCGTTCTTCCAGGAGAGGGGTATATGGTGTGGTATAGGATTATGTCCCCATTCACGTAGGGTTTATAACAACCACACCACATACCTCTTTCTTCTGAGTGCCCTTCGCTAACTTTCCCTACACTCATCTTTTCAAGTTAGCTTCTCTTAAGTTGGGTCCCTCAGCCCTCTTCGGTAATTCGCCAATGTGCCCAAGATTACTCTGGTTCAGATCCTAGAGTGTTGGATTCTACCTGTACATTCTTTCACCCATTTTTTTAGGCTTTGTGTACCACTTCATTTGGGCTTTCATTATCTTTCACATCTGAAGGGACCCCAAAATGGAATGGATGCTCAGCCCAAGGGATATCCTACCATTACAGGCCAATGTCCTTGAGGGTTTTCAACAAAAAATTGATACAAGTCCCACATTGCGAATACGATCAGCAGTTGATGCTCATTTGTTGTTCCCGTTTCAGGTCACATGATATGGATGTTGTGTTTCGAACGCGATCAACATTCATCCTCCATTTTCATTCCAACCCCATCAAGCCTTAAATTTCAGTTACATGATTCACATTATTTTCCACCCCACCATGTCCAAGTGGAATTTCGACACTCTTGGTATTATCCCTTAGTTCGCATTTGCACATTAGGAGGACAAAGCCGCGGTGAGGCATCCTTCAGGGCTCTACACTGACTTCCACTTTTCGCATACCCCATGTGTTGCAAAGACCTCTTCTACCCTTGTTTCCCGTACTGAGTTTGACTCACGTGGGCTTAGGGATTGGATCGAGGTCTATGACTACTTGGAAGAGTTCTACTTATCCATGGTCTGAGCTCTAAGACCTTAACCTGGAGGGGTCATACGATCCAACAACACCTTAAACCGGTCTTTCATTGGAAGTGGGGAACCCTGGGAGTGCAAGAAGTCCTCCTACTCATCTAGGTATTGCTCCACCTCCACCTAGGATACTGCAAAGCCAGCCCTAACGGGGCTGATTCCTGGAAAATTCATCCTGAGACAGTTCAGGTGTTTCCAAATCTCAGATGGGCTGAGGAATTTCCTATTGACATGCCAAATGTCTCAGGCCTCTCGAAAGATAGCATTCTCCAGCATCTCTATATGGCCCAGCCTCTTCCCTGGAGCCCAAGTGGATATTCTGTGGAATCCTCTTGGTGGCCTCCCCTTTGGATAACTCTACTCTTCTAGGAATGTCGGGTCCTCTACCGTCACCGGATCCAAAAACTGGGATGACAAGACCCCTACAAATCATAGCATTGTGAAGTAATGTGCTTCGTGAAGCACCTTCCATATGCACCTATTCCCTATACCTAGTCTAGGCCACTTCACCTCATGAAGAATACCCCTTCACGAAGCCCCTCCACTACATGGGGCACCAGAGATTTACAAGGCTTCTACCTATGAACCCCTTTGCTCCACAAATCATTTTCCCGTGCAACCCTCCAAGTTTTCATGAAGTAATTTCAAGATCCCTTGGATGGTACTTCCTGTTGCATTTCTTCACATCATGATTCTTCACATAGGCACGCTAACGGCTATTTCTTATTCGCATAGCCACACTAAAGTGGACCCCTAAATGGATCACTCCATAACACCCCCTCGCACGGCATTGCTGATGCCTTCCCTTACTCAAGGGTGGTTGGGTATCAGTTATGTAAGTCCTAGTGGTGTGAAGTGAACCCATCTCATTAGAACTATAGAATGTTAAACTACCAAGCACCATCATCCTCATCACATGACGTTAAACTATGACCCCGCCCCATGCATCATACGCAGGGTGCCTCATCTTGAACATTCTCTAAGACCACTGGTCTCCAAGGGAGTGAGATCATTCCTCATATGGAATGAGATCCTCTTTATCAGAATGGAATTTTTTTCATGGGGAAAGGGAAACCACCTTGGTATAATCCACTAGCCTTTATTACAGGAGGCAACATCCCTACTCCTCCTATCTTCTTCCTAGCCAAAGACTAAATGGGGGGATGGGAACTAGAACCCTTCTCTCTTCTGTGCCAAGTCCCTCTCCCACTGGGCTTTGTCGCCACAGGGCCTCCACCCTAGAGTAATTCCCAATCTCTATCTCCTTGGGCTGTTAACCACGTGTAAGCCCCTATTTCCATTTTGTGCCATTGACTACATGTTAGACCCATTCCACTTTCCACGGATGCTCCTTTTGCGACGTGATCTTCAGGTCTTTGATGCCTCTTGTTTTTCACACCGAGCATGACTCACATGAGCTCAGAGCAAGCATAAACCATGGAATCCTCTTTGGGAAGCCTAGAGTGTAAGCCCCAAACACTCCTCCTAAACTATGTGGACTTTGATCCTTACCAAGGAAAGGAATTTAGGAAGCCTATCTGAGGTTCAATCCCACCATACATTGGTTCTAACCCCCATTCGCATCAGTTCCCACTCCTTCTGAACTACGTGGACTTTGATCCTTGCCAAGGCAAGGTACGTAGGAAGCCTCCTTGAGGTTCAATACCACCATACTTTGGCTCTGAACCCACATTGGTTCCCACTCCTTTTTAACTACTTGGACTTTAGTCCTTGCCAAGGCAAGGTACGTAGGAAGCCTCCCTAAGGTTCAAGCCCACCATCCATTGGTTCTGACCCCCCCCCCCCCCTTCACGTCGGTTCCCACTTCTTCTGAACTGTGTGGAATTTGATCTTTACCAAGGTAAGGTATGTAGGAAGCCTCCATGTGGTTCAAACCCACCATCCATTGGTTCTTACCCCCCCCCCCCTTCATGTTGGTTCCTGTAGAGACCCAAAAACCCAGGGTGCCTCATGAGATATGATATACTTATCATTACATCATTACAAAAAATAAATATCATGTCCCATGACTACAGAAGATCGTGAGGCTCAGGATTCTGGGAAACCAGCTGCTCTGATAAACTTCATCAGTACATTCCATGCCTGAAAAAATTTTAAACAAAACATAGGGTGGGCAAAAATGCCCAGTAAGGGTTTTAAAAACATTTTAAGAAAATCCTTTCTCAAAGAAGACCTTTTTAAAGAAAATAAAATACTTTGATAAAACTAAAACATTATATTTTCTTAAAACATGAGATCCATTTTTATTTGAAAACCACTTGCACAAAGAAGCGCGTACTTGGAATGATCTTTAATATAAACATGATCAGAGTGCGCAATATAAGAAGAATAAATAATGCATAATGTTAAAAACAAAGTTACTTTACTTCTAAAAGAATTCTATGACTAAGCAGGGAAGACATGCATATCATGATTCATGAGTAAAAATGAAGATCATATAACAGTTTACCATGTGAAAACAATTCTTGTTGCATAAAGTACATTTTCATGATCTTGAGAGTTTTCAACTAGGGGTTTTCCTGTTAGTTGAACTAACCCCTGGTTAATCTTTATCATTACATGTAGAGGGGATGCATAATACTGGACTTTGTCAAGACCTTGCGTCATGACCTTAAAACATAACTTTAGTACGGGTCAAGGCCAAACGCCAATCCCGTTTCCCATGGTAGCACGAGCCAAGGCTATTCACCAAGACTGTTGCACATGATAGCACGAGCCAAGGCTATTCGCCAAGACCATTGCACATGACGTCTCATGAGACTCTTGCTTTACCCAATGCATTGGAGCGCTGTATAATTCCGGGCGCACCCGTCCATAAACATTTAAGTCCTATACATCCCTCTCATATCTTGACATGGTCATTCATTCATGGGGTTCCATACATTCATAATTAAATCCCATTTTCACGTACATATACATAACATGAAAACAGTTCTACCATTAAAACATTATGATATGCATGCTAAAATTTTGTGCACATAGAAAGTTCACATTTGAAAACTTGGGTTTTAAGAAAAATGGGCATAACACTTTAACATTCCACACATCATGATACCCAAATTAAAGCATGGTCTTTCACATATGATGATAATTAGATGTCATGGGTATTTCATACAGGCAATTGAAGTTAAAATGAGCATAAACAAGTCCACATTTGGGGAAAAACATATGTATATAATTGTGAAAGTTCTTTTGATAAACTTCATCATGCTACAAAACATGGGGTCCAAATTCATATTAATGTAAATGTGACTCAGTGTTTCAGTTAATTTAATAACACTCAAATTAGACTTGGTCTCCCACTATTTTATTTCAGAGCCTAAATGTAGAAGAGGGATTCTCCATGACATTCGGGTGTGATTACACATGATGCATACATACACATGGTTATATATATATATATAACCAAGTCCTTATAGTTTACGCCACACCTTTTTACAAAAAGTGCAAGAATTGTCAAAATGCTGATAAATGAAAATTTTCAAATTAGAAAAGTCATTTTGATATTAAACCAATCCTGAAACTTCACCATATATATATATAACCATGTATATAAATAGTATTGGAATCGCCCTTAGATTAATAGTTTTAAAGGGCATATATAATTTTAGTAACTCATCATGTTATACCAAAAGTACTAAAACATAATAATCATATTCATTCATCATATATTCTGAAAAAAAAGGGGTGTATGCATTCAAAGGTATTTATATACATTTAGGTACACATACCTACCAAAAATAATATATATATATATATTTAAATTCTACCTAAAACTAAAACAAGTAAAAAAATGTTAATATCTTTTTACTTATATAAAGAAAAGAACCGGTTATAAATTTTCAGAATATTCCTTATCAATAAAAAAAGAATTATAGAATGGTATAGTTTATGGAATTATACATATATATATATATATAAACCGTATATACATACATATAACCATCGAAGTGAAAAGATAAAATCGTTTTCCTTCCCCAAAGAAGTTAGTAGACACGGGGAGGGCCTAATACATGGATCATGATGTATGCAAGCCCCATACACATGCATAAGTTTAAGTATATAAGTATATATATGTATATATATATATATCCCGTATATGTTTATATACATGAAAACCGAAGATTAAAACAAACTTTAAAAACCGACTTCGACCCTTACCTGATCGACGAGGAGGAGGAGAGCACGAGGCGGCGACGAGGAGAGAACGAGAGAGCTCGGGTGAAACGTTTCAGCTTCGGTGCAACATGGAGTTTTGAAAAAAAAAGAGAAGAAGAAACAGCTTAACAACGGGGGAGATGTCGAGGGAACTGAGGCAGGTAATTAAAAGGGCGGCGCCAACTTTGACAAGAGGTAACCATTGTCGGCTTTGGCGGAGGAAACAAGGAACCCTACATCCTACTGGTCTGACGGTGTGCGCAACAAAGAAGGAGAAGTTGCGGGGAGAGAGGAAAACGCGAAAAACAGTGGACGACCAGGATTAAAACATTCTAGATCGGACGGACCGGATGCGACGCGGTATTAAAAGGGATGGATGGCTGTGATTGGAGGGCGCCGGATCGGACGGCTCAAGCTTAGGAGCGGCTGGATCGGATGGTTCAGACGCGACGCGGGGTTTTTTTTTTTTTAAAAAAAGAAACACGCGGTTTCGTTTTTTTTTAACGTATTTCATATTATATTTAACTATTTTATTTCAACGTTTTTATCTTAAAAAAAAGTCATTTTATTGTTTTATTAAACCTATTATAAAAATAATTATTATAACCTTATTAATAAACTAAAATTATCCTAAGTCAAGGGTCATTAAAACACCTATATATTAAACTATTAAACCCCTATTTAAAACATAAATTATATTTTCATTATTCTCTATTTATTTTATCAAAACATATAATTTAATAATTATTGATACTTATCCAAATTTAAATTTACACGTTAATATCTAAATTTTATTAAAAAAATATTATTTAACCCAAATTTTCAAAGTAATAAATTTTCATTTTACAATGAAGAAAACATAATTTCCTAACGTATGGTAACTTAATATAATTATGCTAACATGAAAATATATATATGTATATATATATATTTTTTAGTTTCCTTTGTTCGTTAATGACCTTAATATTCTCAATTAAAGATTTTTATTAAACGTAACTATACTTAATCAAAGTGTGTTGAGATAATTACGAAACACGTGAATATAAGAAACCATAATTTGACATAGTTTCCAAAATAGTTAATAAAGGTCAAAATAAAGAAATAATATATCTAATTTAATACAATATATATATAACTCATAAAAATTCATTAGGTTTAAAATAATTAAAAAGTTCAATTGTTCAAATTAATATGCATAATGGAAGAAAACAATAATATTATTTTTTGTCGTTTTGAAACATTAAATAAAAGTCTCATTTTTGGAAACAAAAGATAAATTAATTAAATTAACATTGATGTCATTTTTGAAGCGGACTTCATGATTAATTTTCTGAATCGTCCAGGGGGTAAGCCATCCTATTTCCAAAACATAGAGGACAGGAGGAACCAACGGTCAAAAACAAAACATTGGATACTTTGGGAAAACAACGGTCGAAAATATAGTCGTTTGAGGTCCAACGGTCATATTAAGGTGCTTATAAAAAGAAAGGTTTGGTCTCAGGTGTCCCTTACCCCAAGTGACTGAAGGAGAAGCAAAGATGTTTCGTGTGATCCCCTTGGTGCTGAGCACGGTCGCGGTGGCTTCAGCAATCCTTATGTTTCTTATGATGGATGCTCGAAATCCCTACCGCATTCTCGGGCTCTTAGTAGTTTTAAGCAGTCTACCCATTATTGTAATCGGGTTCTTAGTTGGGATATTTGGTTAGTGAGCTTTTCTTGTAACCCGAAAAATGTAAGACCCTTCAGTGTTGAGTTCATAAATAAAAGTTACGTGTTTTTATATTTTACATTCTGATTGTTTTAAAGAGAGAACTTCAATAGCACAAAACGCCCAATTTTCATTTAAGAGGTTTGAAAACTTTGGGGTGTTACATTATCTCCCCCTTCAAAGAATTGCTTCCCTGCAATTATATCATAAAAAAAAAGAGAGAAACTGAAACCCCAAACGTAAAACTCTACCGAAACAGCGGGTCTGGCTCGGTTAACGGGACACCAAAGTTGGCACACAGCTCTTCAGTTTCCCTAGTCTAGATGCACCTCGAACAGTGCTCCTTGAATTCCTGGTCGTGTGTACTGCACACAGGCTTCCAAAGGGAGGCTCGTGCGATGCAAAGCTCGGATACGTCCGAGTAGATAAACTCCTTGATGACTCTTCTGGCCATATCCTGCTCGAGGTAGTCAAGAGGGATGATGCGGTTGAGGAGACTGATGTTCAAGACTTGGAACATATAAGCTGCACTGAGCTGTCCATCCTGGGTGGCCACGAGGAAACACGCTCTGGCAAAAAAGTTATGTGCCAGAGTGAAACATTGGAACATGCCCTCAAAGTACATTCCCCTTCGCCTATAGCAGGGGAGTTGAGCAGCAGGGATGAGCTAAAAGACGCGATTATTCTCTTGACATAGCCGAAGAATCTCTGGACCATTTGTTAAATTGAGCAAACGCTGGCAGGACCCTCGTAGGTGGAGAAAGGACGGGTAATCCACCATGCATGCCTTGATCAAGATGACTTCTACTAGCTCATCGGGTAGGGATGAGAAGTTCATTTGTCCAGCCATCTGAAAACAAACATCGAGGGGAAACTCTTAATAACAGAGATACGGTGAAGACATGAAAAGAAACAAGAAACTTCCATTTATGAAAAAGTTTACATGGAAAAGTCTGAGTTCACAAGACGTACGCCACAAAGAGTGGCAAAACTTCCTAACTCTTCAAACCACACACAAGATGAACATACAGGACTAAACTCATGGGAACATTTATAACGCCTCCTGAGTTTAGCGTGAGGGGTGTGGAGTTGGGAAACATCGGTGTACACTTCTTGCCTAAGAGACACACGTGTGGACTCATTTTCCAACGCTCTGAAGTCCATTAACTGGCCCCAGAAGCCATAGTGAAGGACCTGGCACAGATAAGCCGCTCGGAGGTCTCCAGCAGCAGCAGCTTCTTGAAAAGGGTTATCAAGCATTGCGCCAAATTCCTCGCCAGTTGTGAACACTCAGAAGATTCCTTCGTGATACCTTCCCCAACGTGCATAAGAGGGAAACTGGGTCATCGTCATTATGAGATAATCCATTCCCATTCCCCAGTGGAGACTAAGCACTTTAGATGAGTTTGACACATCGTACAAGTGCTTACACGTCATGCGAATTTGGGCATAGTTTAGAAAGTTCTCGCGACTGGCTAGAGATATAATGTTCTCTAGAGCCTCAGTGGGGAGTGACAAAAGGTCGGTAGGTACATCAGCCATCTGAAAGTTATAACATTTTTACTTAGTTAGTCTTAGCAATATTTTTATATCACCTGGTTTTCCAGAGTTGCCTGAACCTATCCTCTGATACTAACTGTAGAGACCCCAAAACCCAGGGTGCCTCATGAGACATGATATACTTATCATTACATCATTACAAAAAATAAATATCATGTCCCATGACTACAGAAGATCGCGAGGCTTAGGATTCTGGGAAACCAGCTGCTCTGATAAACTTCATCAGTACATTCCATGCCTGAAAATTTTTTAAACAAAACGTAGGGTGAGCAAAAATGCCCAGTAAGGGTTTTAAAAACATTTTAAGAAAATCCTTTCTCAAAGAAGACCTTTTTGAAGAAAATAAAATACTTTTATAAAACTAAAACATTATCTTTTCTTAAAACATGAGATCTATTTTTCTTTGAAAACCACTTGCACAAAGAAGCACGTACTTGGAATGAGCTTTAATATAAACATGATCAGAGTGCGCAATATAAGAAGAATAAATAATGCATAGTGTTAAAAACAAAGTTACTTTACTTCTAAAAGAATTCTATGACTAATCAGGGAAGACATGCATATCATGATTCATGAGTAAAAATGCAGATCATCTAACAGTTTACCATGTGAAAACAGTTCTTGTTGCATAAAGTACATTTTCATGATCTTGAGAGTTTTCAACTAGGGGTTGTCCTGTTAGTTGAACTAACCCCTGGTTAATATTTATCATTACATGCAGAGGGGATGCATAATACTGGACTTTGTCAAGACCTCGCGTCATGACCTTAAAACATAACTTTAGTACGGGTCAAGGCCAAACGCCAATCCCGTTTCCCATGGTAGCACGAGCCAAGGCTATTCTCCAAGACCGTTGCACATGATAGCACGAGCCAAGGCTATTCTCCAAGACCGTTGCACATGACGTCTCATGAGACTCTTGCTTTACCCAATGCATTGGAGTGCTGTATAATTCCGGGTGCACCCATCCATAAACATTTAAGTCCTATACATCCCTCTCATATCTTGACATGGTCATTCATTCATGGGGTTCCATACATTCATAATTAAATCCCATTTTCACGTACATATACATAACATGAAAACAGTTCTACCATTAAAACATTATGATATGCATGCTAAAATTTTGTGCACATAGAAAGTTCACATTTGAAAACTTGGGTTTTAAGAAAAATGGGCATAACACTTTAACATTCCACACATCATGATACCCAAATTAAAGCATGGTCTTTCACATATGATGATAATTGGATGTCATGGGTATTTCATACAGGAAATTGAAGTTACAATGAGCATAAAAAAGTCCACCTTTGGGGAAAAACATATGTATATAATTGTGAAAGTTCTTTTGATAAACTTCATCATGCTACAAAACATGGGGACCAAATTCATATTAATGTAAATGTGACTCAGTGTTTCAGTTAATTAAATAACACTCAAATTAGACTTGGTCTCCCACCATTTTATTTCAGAGCCTAAATGTAGAAGAGGGATTCTCTATGACATTCGGGTGTGATTACACATGATGCATACATACACATGGTTATATAAATATATATATATAACCAAGTCCTGATAGTTCACGCCACACCTTTTTACAAAAAGTGCAAGAATTGTCAAAATGCTGATAAATGAAAATTTTCAAATTAGAAAAGTCATTTTGATATTAAACCAATCCTGAAACTTCACCATATATATATATAACCATGTATATAAATAGTATTGGCATCGCCCTTGGATTAATAGTTTTAAAGGGCATATATAATTTTAGTAACTCATCACGTTATACCAAAAGTACTAAAACATAATAATCATACTCATTCATCATATATTCTGAAAAAAAAAAGAAACACACGGTTTCGTTTTTTTTAACGTATTTCATATTATATTTGACTATTTTATTTCAACGTTTTTATCTTAAAAAAAAGTCATTTTATTGTTTTATTAAACCTATTATAAAAATCATTATTATAACCATATTAATAAACTAAAATTATCCTAAGTAAAGGGTCATTAAAACACCTATATATTAAACTATTAAACCCCTATTTAAAACATAAATTATATTTTCATTATTCTCTATTTATTTTATAAAAACATATAATTTAATAATTATTGATACTTATCCAAATTTAAATTTACACGTTAATATCTAAATGTTATTATGAAAATATTATTTAACCCAAATTTTCAAAGTAATAAATTTTCATTTTACAATGAAGAAAACATAATTTCCTAACGTATGGTAACTTAATATAATTATGCTAACATGAAAATATATATATGTATATATATATATTTTAATTTCCTTTGTTCGTTAATTACCTTAATATTCTCAATTAAGGATTTTTATTAAACGTAACTATACTTAATCAAAGTGTGTTGAGATAATTACGAAACACATGAATATAAGAAACCATAATTTGACGTAGTTTCCAAAATAGTTAATAAAGGTCAAAATAAAGAAATAATATATCTAATTTAATACAATATATATATAACTCATAAAAATTCATTAGGTTTAAAATAATTAAAAAGTTCAATTGTTCAAATTAATATGCATAATGGAAGAAAACAATAATATTATTTTTTGTCGTTTTGAAACATTAAATAAAAGTCTCATTTTTGGAAACAAAAGATAAATTAATTAAATTAACATTGATGTCATTTTTTAAGCGGACTTCATGATTAATTTTCTGAATCGTCCAGGGGGTAAGCCATCCTATTTCCAAAACATAGAGGACAGGAGGAACCAACGGTCAAAAACAAAACATTGGATACTTTGGGCAAACAACGATTGAAAATATAGCTGTTTGAGGTCCAACGGTCATATTAAGGTGCTTATAAAAAGAAAGGTTTGGTCTCGGGTGTCCCTTACCCCAAGTGACTGAAGGAGAAGCAAAGATGGTTCGTGTGATCCCCTTGGTGCTGAGCACGGTCGCGGTGGCTTCAGCAATCCTTATGTTTCTTATGATGGATGCTCGAAATCCCTACCGCATTCTCGGGCTCTTAGTAGTTTTAAGCAGTCTACCCATTATTGTAATCGGGTTCTTAGTTGGGATATTTGGTTAGTGAGCTTTTCTTGTAACCCGAAAAATGTAAGACCCTTCAGTGTTGAGTTCATAAATAAAAGTTACGTGTTTTTATATTTTACATTATGATTGTTTTAAAGAGAGAACTTCAATAGCACAAAACGCCCAATTTTCATTTAAGAGGTTTGAAAACTTCGGGGTGTTACAGTTCCCACTCCTTCTGAACTACATGGACTTTGATCCTTGCCAAGGCAAAGTACGTAGGAAGCCTCTATGAGGTTCAATCCCACCATCCATTGGTTCTAACCCCCCTTCACATCAGTTTCCACTCCTTCTGAACTATGTGTAATTTGATCCTTACTAAGGCAAGGTAGGTAGGAAGCCTCCCTGAGGTTCAAACCCACCATCCATTGGTTCTGACCCCCCTTCACGTCGGTTCACCACTCCCTTTAAACTATGTGGACTTTGATCCTTGCCAAGGAAAGGTACGTAGGAATCCTCCTTGAGGTTCAAGCCCAACACCCATTAGTCCCAACCATTTCACGTCGGTTCACCCCTATCCTGAATGGCATTAAACTGTACACCCCTTTTGTCCCGCATGACACTAAATTATTCCCTATTCTACGGTAAGTCGTTGTGATCCTCAAGCAGCAGTAATCCATTGTGATCCCCATTCAGTGGTAAGCCATTGTCAATCCCATCCAGTGATAATCCATTTTCACCCCCATCTAGAAGTAATTTTTTTTCAATCCTATCTAGAGGTAAGCCATTATACTCTGCAATTGATTGTAAGTCATTTTTTTCCCTTTTGTTGGGACCTGCATCCCTAGTCTTCCCCAATGGCGTCAGACCAACTCAGGAGGATAACCACATGTAAGCCCCTGTATATCATCAGTTCATTGTCCTCCGCACACACCCTGATCCTATAACCCATCCTAAAATATGTGGACTTTGATTCCCTACCACAGGGATACATAGGATGTCTCTTCGAGTCTCATTCCCAACATCATTATCTCCCTTAGGTTGCCTCCATTTCATTCTCCATCCACTTCACTTAACCATCTATCATCTATCTTGATTCTTACTCAGGCTGCCACATCCTGGTGAGATCATGCCAATTCACCTCTTCACTTCTCCTAGAAGTAACCAGGTAACTAACCACGTGTTAGCCCTAACATCAGTGTTCCCTCTAGGAGTCGAACCCATCTGATTCACTCTAGTCAGTGTTCCGATCAGTCTGATTCATCTCTGCTAGACGTTAAACTTGTGGCATACCCTGTGTTAAACATGGGAAACTGAGGTAAACCTCAGAGACATGCCTATGTCATATAATTCCCCTTATTCGACATGGGGTGCCTCAGGATTCTGCACCCCTGAGAAGCCCTATAATAAGTGGAAGAAACCCAGACGCGCTAGTGTTCCCGCATCTAGACATGCGAGTGATGTCTAACATGACTACTCCCCCGATTGAAGGTTGTTACCCTAACCAGACCTTTTTGAATGTCCCGACAGAAGCAATGTAATTAATAGGTGTCCATGAAGACATGGAACTGGGAAGAGTTTCATTAACAACGTCTTAATCTATAAGGGAGACCCGGAGAAGGTGACGATTTTTGAGGAGGAATCCACGGAAGGAAGAACCGACATCCCATCATCTCATTTCCATCAAGGAGAAAACGTCCCTGAATAAGCAACGGATTCCACCAGCCTTTGGAAAGTGGTAATGTAGGGTAACATCCAGCATGTCTTCTTCATCCTAGACAGATGGACATTCACCCCAATGAAAGGTTCGGAAACTCTTTTCTTTATTAAATTTATGATGGTGTTAGGGATACTGGAAATGCTGATCACTACAATAGTTTATGAAGGTATTATAATGATATGGAATAGGGATATCTCATTGATAACATAGTAATGAAATTATAATAATGATCCATAATAATATTTTCCACTGAAATGAAAATATTTAATAAGGATCACAAAAATAATGGGAAAGGAGGGGTGAATAACCCTTGTTTCAACATATAAATAGCTTAGGAAAAGGTCATAATAAGAGGGTATAAATGAACTATCATTTACAAATATAAAATGGATGATAATAACATGTAATAAAAAGAATTTAATTATAAGAAAAATAAATTTAAGAAGATAGTATAACAAAGGTAATAAACTTGAAAAGGAAAGAGGACGATTGAGCACCCTTACCTTAGGATAATGCATCTAAAAGAAAGAGAGGGACTCCTTGGAACCTTGGAACCACATTATAGAGACTCTTATGAGGGAAATATAGAGATAAATCATGATAAAATGATTTTTTTGGAAAGTTATTAGGGAATGAGGGGTATTTATACTTGTAGAGCGGATGTTTTAAGGGTTAAAATATAGGTTATTTTATTATATAAGCTAACCATTAGAAAGTGAAATTAATTCCAACCAATTTGATGTATTATTAATGAGTGAGTGGTAATTTTTGAATGTTAAATTCCTTCCCAAACTAAAACTTACCTTCTAACCAACCCATTTAATGTACACAAACCAAAAATAATTTTTAATTCAAAAATCTAATTATTGGTTTGAAAATGTAATGTATAATTTATAAATTAAAATTAACATTTTTAAATTATATTTTATTCTTATTACATGGAATTTTTATTGAATAAAATGTTACATAATTTTTTGGACTTTTTGAAATTATATTATCATTTAAAAGTGTTTTATAAGATTATTTTATGAAAATAATTTTCATTTAAAACTTATACATTTATCATCAAACATATTTTAAATATAATATGTTTATAATATCCAAAAATAATACGATTTTGATTATATTGTTAATTAATATCATCGTTCACTTAAATGAGTCTACGTAACCAACAATAATAATGACGGGTTGTCTTATTGACTAATTTTTGTAATGATGATCAACCTTATTGGCCGAAAATCCTGAAAGAAAACAATCATATTTCAATATTAGCACAACTTCATTCTTACTTCATCACTCACTACTTCACTTAAAAAGATTATTACACATCCTTGGATAACATTTATCATTTTCCTAAAGCTTACCTTTCTTTTTATAATCATTATGGCAGGGGAAATATTTTTGGTGGATTTTAAACCTACGGATTTCCTTTTAGTGAATGTATAATTCTTAAATGTTTATATCTATTTACTATTACTAGTTGTACTAGTCTATATTTATGAATAATGAAAAACTTGTAATGTTCTTATGAAATTTAAAATTATTTATATGTGTCTAGTTGTTTTAAAAGTGGGTATTTTATTAGATATGATCATTTAGTAAATTCATTTATCTCAATTAACGATATAATGAACTTTTGATTTATGAAACATGCTACTTAAACTTTTAAAAGGAATGTAACAAAACATATATAAAGAATATGAGAAAAATAAAAATATTTATAAAGAAAAATGAATAATGTAATATTAATTAATAATTTATTTTGTCATTTTTTACATAAAATTTCATACAATGGTAAGGAGATCAGGCTTGCCCCAGGAATTATATTGATAGTAAACTCAACCTCTCACTGGGGTAGTAGTCCCAAGAAATACTTCAGAGATACATCTAGGTACCTATCACTGGAAGTTTTCCCACTGAACCCTTCTCAATATCCTCAAGAAACAACCTGGAAAACTGTCGTGAGATCAACCCCAACTCTAAATAAACTAGTCTTTACCTCCCTTAGTGTGGATCCCACTCATTCTGAAAGACATGAGTGATCCTGTCATAAGGAACTGGGAACTACAGTGATAAAAATCTACTAGCACCTTGAATTTAATAAACCAATACATGTTGATAATGAGGTTGTTTTCAATGCTTTCGCTGGGGGGCGCATGTCTGTCTGTTTGAGGATGGAGACGTTGTTTTGTTTCCCCTCATTCCCGCTTTCCAAAGGTGGGAAGAATCATTTCCTTGTTCAGGGACATTTTCTCCTTAATTGAAATGGGGTGATGGGATGTCAGTTCTTCCTTCCGTGGATTCCCCCTCAGAACTCGTCACCTAGTCTGGGTCTCCCTTATAGACTTACGACGTTATTCGTGAAACTCTTCTCAGTGTCATATCTTCATGGACACCAGTTAATTACACTACTTCTGTCGGGAAATTCCAAGGGGTCTGGTCAGGGCAGTAACCTTTGGTCGGGGGAGTAGTCATGTTGGACATCACCAGCGTGTCTGGATGCTGGAACACTGGCACGTCTATATTTCTTCTCCTTATTATAGGGCTTATCGAGGGCGCGGATTCCCGAGGCATCCCACGTCGAATGCGGGGAATTATATGCCATAGGCATGTATCTGAGGTTTTCTTTATCTTACTATGTTTAACACAGGGTATGTCGCAGTTTTAACATCTAGCGTAGATAGATCGGACTGATCAGAACACTGACTAGAGTGGATCAGGTGGGTGCAACCCCTAGAGGGAACACTGATGTTGGGGATAACGCATGGTTAGCTACCCGATTGTTGTTAAAGGGAATAGAAAATTAGGTGGCATGATCTCACCGAGATGTGGTAGCCTGGGAAAGAATCAAAATGGATGATGGATGGTTAAGTGAAGTGGGTGGAGAATGAGATAGATTCGACTCAAGGAAAATGGTGATGTTGGGATTGAGTCTCGAATAGACCTCCTACGTATCCCTATGGTAGGGAATCAAAGTCATCTTAGTTCACTTGACGACAGCTTACCATCAATTGGTGACTTCAACGGCTTACCGCCGAATGGGGTCGACAACAAATTATCACTGAATGGGGTTGAAAACATTTTACCTCTGGATGGGGTCACAAAAGCTTACCACTAGATGGGGTCACAACATCTTACCACTGGATGGGGTCACAACGGCTTTCCGTTGGATGGGGTCACAACGGCTTACCGCTGGATGGGGTCACAACAGCTTACCACTGGATGGGGTCACAATATCTTACCGCTTGATGGGGTCACAACGGCTTATCGTTGGATGGGGTTGAACCTCATGGAGGATTCCTACATACCTTATCCAGGAGACAAGGATCAAAGCCCACATGGTTCGGGATGATGGATGTAGTTTAACATCATGCAGGATGAAGGTGGTCTGGTGTGAAGATGGTCAGGACCAATAGGGTTTTGGGCTTGAACCTCAAGTAAGTTTCCTACGCACCTTGCCTTGGTAAGAATCAAATTCCACGTAGTTTGGAAGGTTTTTTGTGAACCGACGTGAAGGGAGTCGAGACCAATGGTTGTTGGGATTGAACCTCGGGGAGGCTTCCTATGTACCTTGCCTTGGCAAGGATCAAATACCACGTAGTTCAGAAGGAGTGGGTGCCGACATGAAGGGGGTCAGAACCAATGGGTTTTGGGCTTGAACCTCGGGGAGGCTTCCTACGTACCTTGCCTTGGCAAGGATCAAAGACTGCATAGTTCATGAGAAGGGTTTAGGGATTACACTCTAAGGCGGACCATAGAGGATGTCATAGTCGGTGCTTTTTCTAAGCCCACGTGAGTCATGCTCGATGTGAGAAATAACATGCATCAAAGACCTGATGATCACATCGCAGAAGGTGCATCCGAGGGAGGTAGAATAGGGGCTTACGTGTGGTTAGCGGGCCAAAGAGGAAGCAGGGGCTTATGCGCAGTTCACAGCTTGGGGAGATGGAGATTGGGACTTACTCTAGGGTGGAGGTCTGGGTTGTGAAAAATTATAGCAGGAGAGGTATTTGGCACCCAGTAAGAGAGGAGGAGCAGGGATGTTACCTTCTGTAAGAAAATCTAGGGATTTACACCAGGTTGGTTTCCCTTTCCCTGTGAACAGATGCCACTTTGATAAAGAGGATTTCATTCCATGTGAGGAATGATCTCACTCGCGTGGAGACTAGTGGGTGTGCAGAATTTCCAAGGTGGGAAAACCCCATATCTGATGCATGGGGCATGGTCACAATTTAACATTATGTGCTGAGGATGATGGTTCTTGGTAGTTTAACGTCCTGCAGCTTGGACGAAGGTGGGTTCGCTCCGCACCCCTAGTACTTACATAACTGATACTCGCTCGCCCTTGAGGGAAGGAAGGCATTGTAAATGTAGTTGTTTGGGGGTTTTATGGAGCGATCCATTGGGAGGTCCACGTTAGCGTGGCTATGCGAAGGAGAAATAGTCGTTAGCGTGCCTATGCGAAGAATCATGTGGCGAAGCAACGCAATGGGAAGTATCACCCAAGTGACCTTTAAATTTTTTCTTGAAAACCTGAAGGGCCGCATGGGAAAAGCAGTTGTAGAGCAAAGGGGTTCATTAGTATAAGCCTTGTGAAGCTCTGGTGATCCATGAATTGGAGGGTATTCGTGAAGGGATTTGCTTCATGAAGTGAAGTCATATAGCCTAGGAATAGGGCATAGGTGAATATGGAAGGTTCTTTTCAAATTGGAAAGTCATTCACGGAGAAATACCTCATGAATCAAGGGTGCCTTGTGAAGCATAACATTGTGAAGCAATGTGCTTCATGAAGCATAGTGACCACTCCTTTGCATGTGGGTCACATGTGTATGAAGGGTAATTTGCGAAGCATAAACACTCTATGGAAACTTGAGTCCCCTTGGGGATCTCTTTCCTTCGTGGAGGCCTGTGGGCTCTGCGAATGGCATCCATCTTTGAAAAGGGGAAGAATCTATGCAAAGGGGAAGGAACTTCACAATGAAAAAGTACCTTGAAAAGATTATGGTTCACAGAGAAAAAATTGCTTCGTGATGTGGGAGCTCAAAAGGAAAAAGGTCAGAGGATCCGTCCTTTGGGCTCAAGGGGATCCTAGTATTAATAGGCAAGAGGCGCCACGAAGTAGAGCTCACTTGGAATGAAGATGAAGCTTGCTCCTTGGTGGGTTTGTGAACGTGAAATCAGTTTGTGGAGCATCCCACCTCATTGCTCCACGGCGGGTTCGTGAATGTCAAATTGGTTCGTAGAGCATCTCGACTCCTTGCTCTGCAGCGGGTTCACAAATGTTAAATCGGTTCGTAGAGAATCCCACCTCCTTGCTCCGTAGTGAGTTCGTGGACGTCAAATCAGTTTGTGGAGAATCCTGCCTCCTTGCTCCGTGATGGCTTTGTGAAGAGAGAGCTCTACACCGGCCGCAGGGCTATGGGGGATCCATGATTGGTCTTCGTGAGGGAGCCATTAATTATTTCCCTTTGTTCTTTATTTTCCTTGATTTTGGCATCAACAAATTCCCCCCCCCCCTCAGACTTTGAGCTGAGGGTAAAATGAGGGTCAAAGTCTGAGGGTCAACCGCCAAAATTCCTCGGTCAATCGCGAAGGTGACTCATGAAAGGGGCTTGCGAGGTGGAGCGGCATGCATGGGCTGGCACTCCACGAAGATCACCATATATTAGACGTGTCGTGAAGCACCTGGGGTCCTCTCTTATAAATAAAAGAGTTGACCTCTCTTTTTTCCTTTCTCTTCTCTGCATTTTTGAATTATAGCGCTCTCGATTTGTGATGCTCTGCATACTCCATGATTGATCTCCATAAATCAGGACTTCTGCTTCATGGAGAACATCGATTCTTTGACTTCACATTGGTGTGCTCCACAAACTACATCTGAAGGCCGGGGCAGACCACCACGAACAGCCTTCGCGACCGAGCTCCACGAACTTGCTCCACGAAATAGCTTCGCGAGCCAAACCTAAAGAACTCCCAAACTTCAAAACTGAATGGATCACAAAGAGGCTACCAGGGGGCCCTGAAGATGCTGCCTGAAGGGATGAAATAGTGAATAGATTGGGTCTAGGAGAGTTGATATGGATCCACTCTAACCACAATTTGCTGGTGGAGCTGCTGTCAGAAATCTAGAGGAACTATCCACTATGTAAGAGGTTGTCGCTGTATAGATTTGGGCTGAGGGATGACGTCTTCATCCCTGAAACAATTCGGGATGAACCAACTTACTAGTTTAGGAGCACGTCATGCCAGTGCCAGTGGTTCAGGCAGGCTGACGGCCATGCCTGGGAGGACTTTACACCTGTTATTGTTGATTGTCTGTACAACCATCTGAAAAATGTTGATGGGAAGGAATTGAATCTAGAGACATCCACCCCTTTGTACCATATGATCTTGAAGGAGACCCTGAGGAACCTGGGGAAGGGATGGTCTGATGAGTGGGATCTTTGTCAGGGCAGCAACTTTACAGATGACTGGGCTTGGGCCTACTGGGTAGGTGCCTCGTGTGCAGATTTCGGGGTAGAGATGAGGAGAGTGGGCCTGTACGAGGTAGCTTGGTCCTCCTAATTTCATATCTACCAACCAAATCATTTAATTTTATAGTTGTTGAGAAGGTGTTCATTGAGGACCAATACCTTCCACTTGCACCACGGGGAGGTTGGCATCAGTTTATAGGAAGTGCACCAGATCTCAGGGGTCCCGGTACTAGGGGAAATGTATGATGAATTCCTCCCTTTTATGGGTGTGTGGGAGGATCCAAGGAAAATTACACCACTGGTGATGGCACTGATGGATTTGGTGCCGGGAGAGGATAAGGAAGCAGTGAGAGATGTCCACTTCAAACAGTGGCTTAAACAGTTTCCAAACTTCTTGAAAAATAGGCAGTTTTCGGTGAGGCCTCATATTTTCCCGAAGGGGGCTCAACAGGGAAAGGAGCACTCATACTTCCAGCTCCTGGAGGACATCCAGTGGAAAACCTGGGGGTTCAGTGTCAGAACTGAGTAGCAACCGGTAGTTAGGCTGGTATCATTCATCACTGCTCTCATCTACGGTTTGATCCTGATAGTGAGGGATACGAACATGGGTGTGCGACCAAGAACATTTATCATGGTGTTCATGTTGGAGATAGGAGGGTGGGTGAACCTCGAAACCCCGATGCTCACCAAGATATTCAAGATGTTGTGGCATATTAGTAAGGGGAACAGGCCACATAGGATATTCAGGCCGCTCCACCTCCTGTATGGGTGGATAGTGACGCATGTCAGGGGGGTCTATGAATATTCAAACCCCATATCCCCTCCAGGATCAAACTTCCATCCATCCATTCTAAATGTCGTGGGGAGCTCTCCGGCCAGACTGACTATGAAAGCAGTACTAAACCGCATCTGGAAGATAGATGAATTCAACTTTCATATGTTCCGCTTCCAATAGGTGATTTTATTGATGATGGACAAGGAACGGAAGAGCATTGGTCCTATATCCTGGCCTTTCTAGGTGAAGTCTTGGTGGAAAGAGTATACCATGAGCCTCTCTTTGAGCCGTACATCCCACACCGATTCTCCAGGAAATTTTGTTGTATGCAGTGGCTGGCCCCATAGGTCTATTTAGGGGTGCACCACGAGGAACATCCATGTGTGATGAGGTAGATGTGGCTCATGTTCACACGGGAAGATGGAAAGATGCAGAATGAATTGCCTCCGCCCACAGCTGTCTTCGGGTTGGTGAAGGAATATACCAAAAACTGGGAGGTGGCCTACCTGGGGGAGATGCTGAAGTAGCCAACCATTCAAGCCAGTGATGGTGTGCCTCCCCAACCTCGAGGATGGGGTCGGAAGGCGGTAAGGACATCCCGTGATGGCGGGGCTGTTGTGGAGGCGAGGCCCGTATTGGTTGAGGGGGAGGTAGAGGTAGAGGATCCAGAAACGGCAGTGGAACCGGTGGTCCCATAAGAATAGATTTATCTAGAGGGGATGCCACCGAGAGAATTCTATAGAATATCCACCCAGGCTCCAGGGAAGCGGCTTCACCATATAGACATGTCGGAGAATGCTGCCTTCCTGTAGGCCAGGGACATCTGGGATGTCAACAGGTAATTCCTCGGCCCATCCAAGATGTGGAAACACTTGAACCATCTCAGGATGGACTTTCTGGGAATTGGCCCTATTAGGGCTAGCTTTGCAGTACCCCAGGAGGAGGTGGAGCGATACCGAACCGAGTTGGAGGATTTTTTCCACTCTTGGGGTTCCCTACATCCAATGACAGACCAGGTGAAGGTGTTGTTGGATTGAATGACCCCTCTGCAGTTATTGGCTGCCGAACAAAGAGAGCGCTTTCCTCTTCCAGAATAATCAGATGAGTCCTCCTGGGGGGGAGGAGGCCGGTAGAGGGATCCCATTGGAGGAGGAAAAATTCAGTGATCAAGGCTCAGATCTTGAGGAATTCATAGAGGCCCTTGAGGTATCATCCTAAGCCCCTTCTTCAGGGTCTATTTCTAGGTCATTTTGAATTCCTTACCAATATTTGAACTATGTAGGAGAACCTCATACACCGAACCTTCTCTCTCCCTACAGTAGATGCAGATGCAGGGCCTTTAGGATCTATGCCCACTGCTATGGAAATTAGTGCACCTGGCGGGGCCAAGGCACCCGAGATTTCTCCCCCAGAGTTTTTAAACTTCCTTATAATATATAGAGGGCCACTTCTTTAGGTCCCTATAGCAATATAATATTAATGAGACCGAGAGTTCAACCTCTATAAGTTTCCTTTGCGCAATTCATTACTGCCACTCATTGACTAGGCTAATGACATATGTGCCCCTCTTGGTATGCACAGTTCTTCAGATAGCGTGGGCCGCCTTGGTGAGGTTGGTTAGGACTTCTAGTGATGCATTCCCCAGGGGAATTTTAGTGATCATGGAGGTGGAGATCCAAACCGACCAAGCGGTGGTGCTCCCGATCACTGGTGGGACCGTTAGCGGGGCTGAACCCGAGATCATTAAGGTGGGATCCGACGATGAGGATTGATAGGACAGCCCAGGCCCCACCATACCCAATCAAACACCATATGTGGACCATGATAATGAGTTCTTGGGGGTGTTCCTTGCATATGATCATGCCAACCGCGCTGACTGGGATGAGATAGCCTCTGATTAAGAGGATAGAAAAATAGTTCATCGCCGATCATGGAATCTGATCAAGCGCATCATTGATGACACCCCCCAAGTTCAATGGATGTATGATATGGATAGACTTTGTTCATAGTGGTGTGAAATATGTTCTGGGGGAGTGAATGCCTACCGTCCCCACATGCTTGTCTGAGATCTTATAGTGGATAAGATTAGGGAGTACGATCGTGGCCTCAGTGTGGGATGGCAGTAGAGGAAAGCGGTGAACATCAAGAGGATCTGGGATGCTAAAAATGAGGTTCAATGGTTGTAGGTATGGGCAGATGAGAACTCAGCCTCCCTTAATGCACAATTGAATCTAATATTGCGATTGAAGTCCCAGCTGGCAGAGGCTGAAGAGCGCATGATGCAAGCCGCTGCAGAAATGATCGTCATCTAGACCGACATAGAGCGAGCCCGGATTGTGGCTTATGAATTGCTCCCCATCACTACCGAGGAGGAGCAGGAGCTTAACAGGTGATATAAAATCCTATATTCCACAAGTCAAAGAGTGTAGAAGCTACAATTCTCTTTTGACAGGGTTAACATATCCATGGGGGGATCGTGACTCGGGTACTGTAATGATTAAAACCCCTCAAACATACTTTCATGATTTGATTTTTTTATGCCAGATGAATGAATGAGTTCTGTTATTTTTATTGGTTTATTACATTCATGTAATATTCATGGAGCGTCCAGCGATCAATCCCTAAGCTCACGTGGGTCGGGCCCGGTGTGAGAAACAAGGGATGACCACATTATTATTCCATCCAAATTTAAGAGTGCAAACCAATATTTGGGCATCCGGGGGTTTTGAACAAACAATCCGGATTTATAGTAAGAAAGAGAGAGTCTCGGATGGAGGATGAGGACCTCAAAATAGTTGAATCATCGCTTTCCCAGTGTGCACTAGTGCACGAGCAGGGTAACACCAGGGGCGTTGGAATTAATCCAAACATAGGGGAGTGGAATGATTGAATCACGATACCCAAAATTTGGAACACTGTAGGATGTCATGAAAATGAAGAATAAATATTGATTATGTTCAAAACATAGTATCCCTATTGCATTAGCTTGAAATGGAGATAACAAATGAGGGTTGACTGATGACCATGTTCGAAACATGGGGCCTAAATCGAGTTGTCATCCATTTTTCTTCTAGAATGTTGGCCCAAGACAGTATGTGAGCCATAGGCCGAGCATCCATACTATTAGGGGGTTCCCCTTAGATGTGAAAGAGGATGAGGGTCCAAATGAATGGCATGAAAAGTGTGGAGTTGGAGTGATGGGTTGTTCAAATGGAGTCCAACACTCTTGAAATCACGCCACCGTGATGAAGGAACATTAGGTGGGCGTATCCATCTGATCATGGATCAAACATAATTCCAAGAATGACCTCTTTGGAAATGGATATGGTTCATACCATGATTAACATGGGTCATCCTGAACTTGTTCAAGGTAGAATTGCAGTTTAGTGTCATGTGTTGAGGACATATGGACTCGTGCAGTTTAACATCATACGATAGGATGGAGAGTGAAAGCGAAGATCCCAGAAAGGAAGTATGTGGTGTGGTAGCTATAAAATCGATGTGAATGAGGACATAAGGAGTCGTCACCACACCACATATCCCTAAATAAAGTTATTTTGGTCAAGGGACCAAAAGTGAAAGTTAGGTTGGGCTTGAAGCAAAGTGGTCGGGAGTTCCTACATACCACATTAGGATGGGAATCGAGCCATATGTAGTTCTAAGGGTGATTTTTAACGTCATATGGGATGATTAAATGCATTCATGGCATGGTTGAGCCAGTACACATCCCACTAGAACTACTAATCCCACGTGATTCGTGCTCAATGTGGGAAATAAGGAGTAGTGATGGGACTTTCCTAACACAGGAAGGCGCATGTTAGGGATGATGGTACACTAGGTGAATGACTTCCCAATGATGTTGACCCACCTATATAACGCACCTAGATGTGTGAAGGAGTAAATTCGAGTATGTTGGAATTCCACTTAAACATAAGGAAGTGGAAATATGTGAATCATGATGCTCGAGATCTAGACCACAATGATGGTGGTGTGATGATAGGGGATAACCATTGACTATGTTCAAAACACAGCATCCATATCATGTTATCCTTGAATGGGGATAGAGAAATGAGGGTCAACCACTGACCACGTTCGAAACACAGGACCTGTCACAAATGTCGTCTTAGGTCCTCAGGTACGTTGGGCCAAGACGGTAGGTAAGACAGTGTGGCATGAGACCAGATCATAAAGGGGGTCCCTTCAGGTAGGGAAGAGGATGAGGGTCCCAATAACGGGATCATGAAGCTTGGACATGGAACAAGGGGAATGTCCCCATAAAAATTCCATACTTCAGGCTCTACTACAATGCATCTGAGTACGATAATAAGACGTATCGTATAGAGAGATTCGAGTACCCCTCCAAAGACAAGGGTCCTGATATTGCATGCTTCCAGCTTAATGGTCGTAGGATGAGCCATTAATGGGGATTGATTTAATGAACTGGGTGCAGGGTGGCAAAGAAGTTGAACCCAATGCATAGTTCCCATAGGGATATCTTAGTTTAGGGTCAAAGAACTCGGACCAGGTTGGGAAAAGACATGGGAGTCACATGGCGTGGATGTTGCAAAACTCGATGTGAATGAGAACCCATGAGGTACTCGCCACACCACATGTTCCCAAAATGGTTTGGGCCTAGGGGCCGAAAGAGAGATGATAGGATTTTAGATTCTTGGGGCTAGACCTATAGACAAAATGTTTGGGCATTCCAATGTATCCCGGGAGGATGGGAATCAAGCCGTACGTGGTTCTGGAATATGTCGTGCAGTTTAATGTCTTGAAGTAAGGACATGGAGTGATTTAAGCTTATGGTCATAGAACTCGAACCAGAGGTGGTAGGGAATGCGGGAGACACATGGTGAGTTAATTATGAAACCCGATGTGAATGGGGACCTGGAGTCTAGATCACCATGTGTTCCTTGGGGAGGTTTTAGTTCGAGGGACTGAAAACGAAAGTTAGGTTGGGCCCGAGGCAAAGTGCACGGGTGTTCCTACATATCCCATGAGGATTGGAATCAAGACATATGTATTTCTAGGGATGGAATGGTAGGATTCCAGTTCCAGAGATAATAAGGTTGTGTGGGTCTTCCCCTTTCACCAAAATAAGCGACATTTGATAGATCATGTTAGTCCTTTAGGATGAATGAGTGTTGTTGTTGTTTTGTGAAGATATGGACTTGGGATAGAAAGTCCAAGCATAGCCAAAAGAATCAAGCCACATGAATTCATTGACAAATGTTATGGTGTGTGACTGATACTAAACATGATTTCCCATCGAGTGAGGATATCACAGTGTAGTGCTGTTTTTCATCGTGCGTCTATGATGATAATGTCACAGTTTAGGGTCCCGTGATGAGACCAGCCATGCACTTTAACATTTTGCTGTATAGACGCAATAGCTTAAAGTCATGTGGGACCAGGAATCATAGTTTAAATTCATATGGCTCAGATATATACAGAAGATATGAGGTTCCAAAGGGAATATGCTTGGCGTGATAAAGAAAACCTGACATGAATGAGGATGAGGTCCACATCATACCATGCGCGATTTCGAGGAGGAAACCTTGGGCCGAGGGGCCATAAAAGGTTAGAGGATATGGGATAGGAGAGGCTAGCTCCTAGTTAAGCTGGACCCAAAGACAAGATGTCCGGGTGTTCCTACATATCCCATGGGAATGGGAATCAAGCCACACGTAGTTCTTGAAGGTGACTTTTAATGTCGTGCGGGACAACATATAGTTTAATGTCATGTGGGATAGGAATTAGGGGGGATAACTCCTAGAAAGGGGTGTATGTGGAGTGGCTATTGAAATCCCAACGTGAATGAGGGTATAAGCCCACATGAGCCATGCCATGTGGTCCTATAAGGGTCAGAGCCCAGAAGGCAGAACAGAAGAGGTAAATTAGTGGAACTCAAGATGGACCCAAAGATGAGATGTCTAGGCATTACTACATATCACATGGGAATGGTAATCAAGTTGTATGTAGTTCTAAAAGAGATCTTAGTTTAAGGTCTTAGAGCTCGGGCCAAGGAGAATCGGAATCCTTCCAAGTAAGTTCGGACCTCAACCCAATCCCTAAGCATGTATGAGTTAAAATCAATGTGGGAAACAATAGTAGAAGAGGTTTTTTTCAATAATCGGAACACACGCCAAAGGGAAGTCAGTGCGCAGCCCCGAATTATGCCTTTATTTCGGATTTTGTCCTCCTAACATGAGAACACGCACTGAGGGATAGTTCCAGGAGTATCAAAATTCCATTTGGATATGGTGGGGTGGAAAATAATGTGAATCATGTAACCAACATTCAAGGAATGAAGGGGCTAGCATGACGACAGAGGATAACTATTGATCGTGTTCGAAACACAGCATCCATATCGTGTGGCCTGAAATGGGAACAACAAATGAGCATCGACCGCTGACCACATTCACAACACAGAACGTGTATCGATTTGTTGTCTTAAACCCTCAAGGATGTTGGCCTGTAATGGTAGGAGAGCCCTTAGTCCTAGAATCCATGCCATTTTTTGTTCCCTTCAAGTGTGAAAGATAATGTAAGCCCCAAATGAAGAGGAACACGAAGCCTGAAAAATGGGTGAAAGCATGTCCACGTAGAATCTGACACTCCAGGTTCTAGACCAGAGTACTCATGGGACAATTGATGAATCACTGAAGAGGGCTGAGGGACCCGACTTAAGGGCATCTGAATCAAAGAGATGAGAGTGGGGAAAGGGAGGAAAGGCTACTCAGGAGAGAGAGGGGTATGCGTTGTGGTTGTTATAAACCCAACGTGAATGGGGACAGAATCCAATACCACACCGTATACCCCTATTATGGAAGAATGTGGGCCAAGGGGAAAAATGATGGGGAGGTTTCTAAGAGATGAGGATGGACCAAAAGACCAGACATTCGGGTGGTCCTACATATCCCATGAGTATGGGAATCAATCCATACGTAGTTCTGGGGGAAAGGATGATGCAAATAAGGGAAAGATACCCCCAACGAGGGGCATGTACAGCATGGCGAGTAACCTGGAATGAATGAGGACATAATCCCGCACCACATCATACAACCCTAAATGAGAACTTGGGCCAGGGGCCCGAAAAGGCTGAGGGGCCTGAGGCTGGGCCATGGACAGAATGTCATGGCCATCTTGCAGTTTAACGTCTTGTAGTGGGGACGAAGGTAGGGGCAAGGTATCTCATCCAGGGATGTGTATGACACAGAGAGTAACCTGACATGAATGAGGACATAATCCCTCACCACACCGTACAACCCTAAGTGAGAACTTTGGCCAGGGGCCCGAAAAGGTCGAGAGACCTGAGGCTAAGTCACGGACAGAATGCCATGGCCAGCTTATAGTTTAATGTCTTGTAGTGAGGAAGAAGGTGATCTTAGTTTAGGTTCATAGAGATTAGATTTTATAATCATAGTTTAATGTCATATGCATAGGATAGAGAGGGAGAATCATCACACCTATGGAAGAACACAAAGCGGCAATGATGATAGAGGACAACTATTGGCCAGGTTCGCAACACAGGACTTGTATCAATTTTTTGTCTAAAATTCTTGAGGATGTTGGCCTGTAATGGTAGGAGAGACCTTGAGCCGAGCATCCATGCCATTCAGGGGCCCTTTTGGATATTGAAGGTGATGGAAGCCCAAATGATGGGACTCACAAAGCATGGTCGGGCCTGTGCCAGTAGGATGGATGATAAATGAAGAGAGGGATGTCTCAAGGGGATATGTGTGGCATGGCGAAATGGCCCAATGTGAATGAGGACGTGATTCCATACTGCACCACACAATCCTAAATGAGAACTTGGGTCAGGGGCCCGAAGGGGTCTAAGGACCTAAGGCTGAGCATCCTGGCCAACTGTAGCCATATGACCCCTCATGCAGGCATTTCCTTCATAGCTTCTAAGCCCATGTGAGCAATGCACGATGTGGGAAACAAGGAGTATGATTAAGCTCTCCCAATCTCATAAGGGTCCAACAGCTAGAATTACACTTCTGATCAAAGAAGACCGAGATTTCGAGAGATGGTGGGGAAGAATGAACCACTACACTCCATGTTTGGTAAATATGGAGGTGGTGAAAACAACAAAGGATATCTGTTGACCAGATTCGAAACACAACATCTATATTGTGCGACCTGAAATGGGAAAAACAAATGAGGGTCGACCGCTAAACATATTCGCAATGTAGGAATCGTATCTATTTATTGTCTAAAACCCTTGAGGGTGTTGGCCTAAAATGATAGGAGATACCTTAGGCTAAGTATCCTTATCGTTCGGGGTGGGGGCCTTCGGATGTGAAGGATAATGGGAACCCAAATGATGAGGTATGTGGAGCATAAATGCATCTGTGCAATTTCAAATAAAGTTATATGGAAAAAGAGATAGAGATCTTCAGGGGAGAGGGTTACAAGGTTTGGTCAGGATGAACTTGACGTGAATGAAGGAAAAAACTCACACCACACCATGTGTTTTGTCCCAATGGGAGGTCTCAAAGTTTGGGGCTGGGCCTATGGAAAAAATGTTTGGGTGGTCCTATGTAACCCATAAGGATGGGAATCAAGCCACACATAGTTCTGAAAGGGCCATATAGTTTAGCATCATGCAGTAAATACATAAGAAGATTAGAAGAACGAAAGAGGGCACATAGTGCAATCATTGTAACCCTGACATGGGTGGGGCCAAATAATCCTACATGACGCCATGTGATATCCTTTAAAAGAACTATGACAAGGAGGGGATAGTCAAAGAGGAAGTTGGGGATGGACTAAAGATGAGGTGCCTGAGCATTTCTATGTATCCCATGAGGATGGGAATCAAGCCATACGTAGTTCTGGAGATACAGTTTAATGTTGTGTAGTAAGATGCACAGTTTAAGGTCATATAAGACCATCATGTAGTTTAGGGTTGTGCAGGACCATACAGTTTAAGGTTGTACAGGACCATAGGGACTCAGGAAAATTATTTCTTGAGGAACTTGGAATTGGTGGGAGGAGTTATACGCTCACCATAAATTGTAACCAGCGAGTATGATCCATTGGGTTAAACCTTGTGAATGATGTAAGGTACTTCCCATTTGGGTTCCAACTTGGTTGGTTTCCTACTAGGTATCATTGGTTCCCTCAAGGCCAATACCAATCCACCTTTCAAGGAGTAGAGGTGAACTTTCTTGTTGAAAGCACTGGTTATCTTGTTATGATTCCTTTACAGATTGTGCAGGGCATGAATCCTGTTCTCGTTGAGCACTTCCAACTCAGCCAGATGGATTTTGGCTACTTTATCTGGCACTTTATGATCCTAGACGGTTGTGCGCAATGAGGGAAATTGAATCTCGATGGGCAGGACGGCCTCTGTCCCGTATACCAGGGAATATGGGGTCACCTAGGTGGAATTACGAGTCATCATTCGGTATGCCCAAAGGGCGTTGGAGGGCTTGTTCGCCCAACTCTTATTATTCTTACTAACCATTTTCTATAGAATGTGAGAGAGGGTTTTGTTTAACGCCTTGATCTATCCATTTTCTTGCGCATGATAGCGAGAGGTGTGGTTAGAATGGATGTTGTACTGAGCATACAATTTCTTCATCTCAGCTGTTCAGAAGTTCATCCTGTTATCAGTGAGGATGGCATGAGGGACTCCAAATTGGTAGATGATGTTGGAGCTCACAAAGTCAATGATGGAATGGTCCTTGACCTCTTTGAGTGGAACTGCCTCTGCCCAATTGGAGAAGAAATCTGTGGCAGTTAGGATGAATCTGCACTTGCAAGTTGTCACCAGGGGATATGGTCCCATGACATCGAGTCCCCACACTACAAATGGAAAAGAGTACTTGGTGGAGTGGAGAGGCTCTGGTGGCCGATGCATAAATTTATCATGAATTTGGCACGCATGGAATCTCTTGGAAAACTAGATACAGTCATGGATCATGGAGGGCCAAAAGTACCCCAGTCTCTAGATCTGGTGGGATAGTTTTGACCCGGTCTGATGAACCCCATAGGAACTGGTGTGAACCTCTTAAATGACCAGAGAAATATCAACTCCTTGAATGCAACGAAGGAGAACCCCATCAAACCCACACTTTTAGAGGATCTTCTCATGGCCAGGGCCTTCCTGAAGGATTAAATGCAACACGCGGCATCGGATTCACTCATGCTCAGCTCGATCAGCTGGGAGGTAACCATTTTGGAGATACTCGACGAAGGGGGATCTCCAGTCGGGAGTCACTTCAATAATTGCATCCAGGGGATCCGGTGGTAAGGTGCCTCACCTATAGACTTTGGTAATCATCTAGGGTGATAGGAGCAATGACTCTCTGATGTTCCATGTGGATAATTAGATCATCCTATTCGGGCTCTACGAGTGATGTAGCTAGGCTGGACAGGGCGTCAGCTCGACCATTTTGAGATGGGGGGACATGAGTAACTTCTGGACGAGAAGGGAACTAGGCCATTATCTAGAGAGTACATTCCAATAATGGTACGAACTCTAGTTTTCTAATTCTATAGTCACCGTTGATTTGTTTTATGACTAGTTCAGAGTCCCCTTTCACATGAAAATGGGGCACATCAATCTTGAGGGCCAGCTCAAGGCCAGTGATGAGAGCCTGATACTCTGCCTCATTTTTGGTGTAGCCTTCTGATAATAGGAATGAGTATGGAAGGATGGATTGTTCTGGGGTAATGAAGATGATACCCAGGCCTACCCTATTGAGCTTGGGTTTATTGAGCCTTCTATCAGTGGGGCTCCGGGAAGCACCATCGAAGTGCACCTGCCAGTACGTGATGGCTTGTTTCACCAATAGAATCGCTTCATCGGGGAAATCGAGGTCCAGGGAATGGTCCATAGAAGATGGATGGGAAGCAAGGAAATTTTCCAATGCTTTTCTCTTAATAGCCTTTTGAGGGACAAACCTGATGTCGAACTACTGGAGAATCACTACCCACCGAGCTAGACAGTCTGTCAACATGGGGTGGTTCGGGATGTACTTTATTGGGTCTACTCAGGACACCAGTTGTACCTCGTGGTGCTATAAGTAATGTCACAATTTCTGTACTATGAATACTTGTGTAAGGAAGCTCTTTTCGATGGGGGTATCTAGTCTCTGTATCGAGGATCATGCATCTGAGGTATTAAAGGTTGTTCTCCATCCCCTCATAGTTCTTTTGGGTGAGAAGGACACCAAGAGATCATTCTAGGTTGATCACATAAAGGACCAGTGTCTTTTCAGATACAGGTGGCATTAAGACTAGAGGTTGGAGTAGATACTGCTTGATCTCCTCAAAATTAGTTTGACACTCTTCGTCCAACTCATAGAGTGTGCCTTTATTCATGTGATGAGAAAGGGCATACACTTTCCATCCAAATTCGTGATGAATCGGCATATGTAGGCTAAGTGGCCTTGGAAGCCTCAAAGTTCCTAAATATTTCTCGGGGGAGATATTTGGAAAATGGCCTTGATCTTCTCTGGGTCGATCTCAATGCCTCGGTATCTAACAATGAAGACGAGAAACTTTCTATAGGTGACCTCGAAGGCACACTTCAACGGGTTCATCTTCTGTTAATGGGAACGGAGGAAGCCAAACACTTTCTCAAGTTCTTTGAGATGGTCCTGACACTGGAGAGATTTGACCACCAGATCGTTCACATAGAATTCCACCAACGTTCCGAGGATCAGCTTAAATATGAGATGCATAGCCTGCTGTTAGGTGGCACCCACATTATTTAAACTGAATGGCGTGACTCAGTAACAAAAAGTACCTTGTGGTTCCCTGAAGGCTGTGAACTCCTCATCCTCGGGGACCATTCATATTTGGTTATACCCGGAGTACCATCCATGAAAGAGAGGGCTTGGAATCCAGCTGTAGAATCAATCAACAATTATGTCATAGGAAGGTTAAAATCATCCTTCAGACAGTGATGGTTGAGATCCAAGAAGTCAATGCAGACCTTGATCTGTCCATTCTTCTTTCTGACTGGCACAATATTGGCTAGCCATTTGGGGTACTGGACCTCCTTAACAAAATTGGCTCTGATGATCTTGTCAACTTCGACCTCGACCATGGCAACGTGGGAAGGGTGCATATTTCTATGAGGCTTCTTGAACCCGCAATGATTTATCGGGAGACCGAGGCGGTGGATGGCTACCTGTGGATCTAGTCTTGGAATCTCTTCATAACTCCAAGAGAATACATCGCAGTGTTTTTTCAGGAAGTCTATGTACTGTTTTCTCTCCTTGAGGGGCATGGCGGCACTGATCAATGTGGGTTTCGGGTATGCCTTGCTACCGAGGTTAACATGTACCAACTCGTCAACCATATCAGAGATGCCCTCTTCAAAGGAAGGAGGAGAATCCTCTAAATCCTCTTCTCCACTTATAGAGGAGGGATCCTCAGTAGGAGGCATTGATTTTGAGTTAGCTGATACCTACGGGAGGCTGGTACCAGCCTGAGCGATGATGGACACTGTGTCGGGGAACTCTTGTGCTACCGTGACCATAGTGATGAAGGTTGTTGATCCAATCCCATCTGGTCTTCAGCCCAAGGGGCCATGCTTGATGATATTGAAGAAATAGTGGTGCTTCGGCTTGATCCAGCTGATCGCAGCCTGATGGAACAAACAATTATGATGTATTATCATTTCCATGGGGTGGAAATCCCAATACCTTATGGTAGTAGGAGGCTCCGGGATCCCTTGAGCCTGATTTTTATAGGAGTACGAGGTGATCTTACGGCGTCTCTTAGGCCTGGGAATGTGTTCCCCCTTGTTCTAGAAACAGAGAATAATTATACCATGCCTGGGGTCATATCCTCCAATCAGTGGATTGGAAAGGCGTAGGTTTCATCTAGATCCATCCATGGGTCGGTCAAAACCATGGCATGTTCAACCTCGTTAGCTTGAATCTTCTTGTATTTGCTCTTGTAGTAGTCGGAATCCAGATAGTGGACTTCACAATAGGAAAAGGGAGACACATCACCTTGAAGCACACCCACTCAACCATTAAGGGAGTACTTGAGGCACTGGTGATATGATGAGGGAACTTCCGCATGCAGGTAGAGCCATGGCCTTCCCATCAACGCATTATAGGCTGTGTCCTAAGAGACAACCATAAATTTGGTGCCGGAAAGTAGGCCACTGAACTGGGTCTTCAAGCAGATCTTTTCAACAAGTGTCTGTTTTTTCCTATCATAACCTTGAATTATTAGGTCAGAAAATCTCAGATCATCTTTAGACAATCCCAGTTTTTGCAGTGTCTGAGTCGGGATTAGGTTAATTTCAGGGCCCGTGTCGACAAGACAGTGACAAACCTCCCCTCCATTGAACTGGATGATGATGTACAGTGGTAAAATGTGCCTCGGCATGGGATAGCCTTCATATTCTCTAGATAATGACATAATGGCCTATCATTTAGCATTCTTGACCACCTCAGCATGAAAGGATTCTAAGGCTGCTACTTTCTTCTCAAACTGGAGGGGGTTTCTTAAAGCCTTAGTGAGGGCCTCACGCATATCTGACGACAGGTGAAGGGCCTCAAGGATGGAGATAATTTTTGTAATACTGGAAAGATTCTTAATAACATCGTACTTTCACTCCATGCATGAACTTCTGCTTATAGGAGGTCGCTCTATGATAGAAGGTATGGTGGGTCCTGCCAACTAGACTAGTGGGTGACTGGTACTAGGAATATCCCACTACCCACCAGTCAAAGCCCTTAGATTGGCTACCATATAAGGGCCAGACGAATGATACCAGCTTGTAGTAGGTCATGGCTGGTCACGGCATGGTCGGGGTGGCTCTACCTGATCCAGCAACACGAACGGTGGCGAGGGTGGGCATGATGCCACTAGATGAGAAGGTTGTGCATACTAAACTCTGTGTTGATCCTGTTGCTTGGTTTCAGTAGCATGCACAGTCTGGATGGAAGTGATGACTGAGGCACTCTGATGGCCCATATAGTCACGGCTCCATCAATGCTGATGACGGATGGGGACATTGGTAGGATACACCTGGTGCTCCTCATCGTCAGGAATCATGTAGCGATTTATCAGCTCTACGGTGTTAACTGAGGCATACCTTGGTCCGTCACTCGAAGATTCATCCACTACTGGATGGCTTCTGAGAGGCATTTCCATCTCTGAGGACATGAAGTCTCAAATATTACAGGATGACGATGGCATCGGTGGGCGACTTTGTTTTCCCTTGCGTCACTGGTGTTTGCTCTTCTAGGAAGAGGTCGGCTGAGATGATGATGCAGTTGTAGTGGCTGCAGCTTCTGAAGGCTATGGACGATTCATACGCACCCAGATGAAACCATGGGCATGGGAGACTATTTTTCGAGCCATCCAGTCATCATAATTCTGGGACCCGTGACTAGAAACCTAATGCCACTCGCCCTTACTGTCATTGTTGCAGTCTGGCCTCATGAAGACACATGCCACCTGTGCCAGAACTGGGCCTAAACGGACTATGTTGTTATCTACTTGGTCTTGAATACAATCTTTGAACACATAGAACTTCTTGATAGTGTTCCCTAGGATCCGGTGATAAGGGTAGTAATTAGGGAGATCAGTGAGGTTTGCCTCTTCCGGCCTTCTGTACTCAGGAAAACGTAGAATCCCCTGCTCTAAGGCACTACGGAAGTAACCGGGGACATGTACCTCGTTGAACGAGTAGGTCCAATTTCTCCTATCCAGAAAGGGCTCCCTTGGAGCCTAAGCCTAATGGGGAGATAGAGGATCCTGTCAAGGAGGTGGAACTTGTTTATCTCGCATGGGCGGTGACGGTGCATTGTGCGAGGGCACCTGTTGATTCCGAGGTGGGCGCTAATAGGTCGGTGGCTACGCCTGAGGTGGAGGGATTCTACGAGGATATGGAGGCTGCTCTACTAGAAATAACTCTAGTCACCTGGGGGCCTCTATTTGGGCCACTACGGTGGTCTCAGCTCTGGCGGCCCTCCTCGCAGGGATTTTAGGAGGCAACAGACACGCCTGCTTAGCTTGCTGTAAGGATTCCTCTAGGCGCTGGGCCTTATCAGAGAAGTCTAGGAATCCCCTAGGATAGTTATGGGTGATCAGAGAGGGGACCAGCTCCGTCTTGACATTCCCTACGCACATCATTAGCAATTTCTCCTCAGTCAATGGCATGTCAAGGGAATATGTGAGTCCTTTCCACCGAGAGACAAAGTCGGCAACACACTCATCCGGCCTCTGCTTGCACTTGAAGAGGTCTGCAATACTTTTCTTCCACGTGTTGGAACTAAACTGGTAGAGAAATTGCCTATGGAGGTCTTCCCAACTAGCTACTGATCTGATGGGGAGCTGACTCTACCAGACAAACGTAGGCCCTTCCAATGTCTATAGGAAACATCAGAGCTTGGCAACCTCCTACTGCGCTAGAGTTCCCAACATGGGTCCACACATTGAGATAATGTGGGATAGGTGTTGTGTTAGGTCCCCTTTCAAATTGAAGGGGGAAAAAGTGGGATTTTTAAAACCTAGGGGTGTTGGCATATCATCCACCCATGCCAGATAAGGATTTCCATCAGGTGGGAGCGCCACCTGTCGTGCCTCTAATGCCTCTAGACAGGAAATGAGTGTCGTTATTGGATCATCTGGGTGGGGATTCCTATCTTGACGGGGATTCCTATCTTGACGGGGATCCCTGACTACCAGTGCATTGGTGAGTTCTTCAACATGATAAGGCGGCCTAGCGGCTCGAGGAGCTGCTGGTGGAATGACCTGTGGGGCAGCTGGGGGAGTCTGAGCTATGTCATGAGGATTATCATGCTATTCAGGAGGATTTGGCTAGACATACCGTGCCCTCTTTCCGTAAGTTCCATTCTCAACCCTGTCTGCGTGGGCAGGATGGCCAGGGTTACCTGGAGGCAATTCACCAAGGTGAAGTTGTGCCTTCCCCTATTGCTTGGTCCTAGGATCACCGTAGTCCAGTCATCACTTTTAAACGCATTCATCAAGGAGTTTGTTGATCACCTTTTTCTATTTGGCAAGTTTCTGATGTAACACGGCTTTTTCGGGGTCGTCTTCCACCTTATGCACTGATCCAGACGAGTCGGAGGGTTTGAAAGCTCTAAGGAGTTCCTTTCCCTTGTTGGGATTTTGGTTGAGGACTAGTGCCTTGGTGGGTACAGGAAGACCCAGTAGATTCCTCTGTTGACGAGTAATCCTTCTTGAGAGATCCAAGAAGTGTAAATCTCCCTCGGGGTGTGGGGGAGGTCCTCTACAAGAAACTCTAGCTCATTCTCACCCTCTGGCAGGTCCTCCATGTTAACAGTGACTCTTCCTGGAGGCATATCCTCTATGTCTCCTAGAAAATCATGTTTTCACCAGATAGGACTAAAGAGGAGGGCAGCATACTACCCCCAATCATGGATCTGTACATGGGGAGAAGTCTCTTTGATAATCCTGTGGAGTACACTGAAGCACTGAACGCACCGTTGCTGGAGGGACCTACAACGACCTAGTGACTTAGTGTGTGAGGCCACAGGGAGTACGACCAAATAAACAAGATAGAATTGTTCACCAATGCCCTCTAAATGTGCTTGGCTCTTAGGGTAAGCCACTCACTGATAATGAAGATGGAAATGAGTCTCCAAGAGGGTTTGGCAGAAACACCCAACTTTATCTTTGGTGAGGGATTCCAGCGCATAGAAATTCAGTGCTACAACCAGCCAAAACATCTCAGGGGAGTGGTATGCTATGAGGATATCCCATAAGCTACTGGGCTTAGATTTAGGGTTTTTCCCTTCACTACCCTACTTGTCAACTGGAGGCAGCTAGAGAAGGGGTAGCAGTACCGAAGCGAATCGCTGAGATGGCAGGCTAGCCGGTGGAGAATGCGGTGGGAGAGCTGACAAACCGCTGAATCTCGGGTTATCCTTCGAAGAGTGAAGTGACTTAGCCATGACATCGTGCTAAGACGGACTGAATACCATAGTTTTTGGTGTAGGGACTATGGCTGCTGGCGATGGACCATGCTATTGTTCGTCCACCATTGGTCCCTAGAATAGCTCTTTGTGATCTCTAGTCAAGGTAGAGAGTGCTTCTATCGATGATGGTGGAGATTTCATAGTCATAACCTGTGAATCTGCCAAATTTTCATCTTCCTAGATATACCTGTAGAGGGAGGTGGGAATCTGATGGACCTCTCATTCTAGGATTACTAGGCTGATGTGCCTTGTTCCTACCCCGACCCTCAACATGGAGGATCTAGACAAGGGTTTCATCGCTAAGTTTTATTCAGCTTTGAAATATGAGAAGAAAACCTATTTGATCTCAGTATGAATCTTATCGATGTTATTTTTATAGTGGCGATGACCTGCCCTTCTACCCTGGGATGGCTCTTCAGGACAGGGTAGATTTCCGACAGAAGGAGAACCTTCGGCCATACTGGTGCTAGGGCGGAGAGGAATTCCTTCTGAGTGAGCCGAGGTGTGATGAGAAATGGGACATATATCAAAGAGGACATAGGGAGGACATCCATGGGAAGTACTAGAGTAGGTAGGACCTCTACTCAAGATGATAGGAGCACGTGTATAATCTCCATGCTTGTTTCCCCTGGCGACATCAGTGTGAGGAAGGCCCTCATACAGGTCGAGCCAAACATAGGTAGGACCTCTATGTTGGGTGATGGTGAAGTGAAGGTGGCCTTCACCCCTCTGATTGTTGAGGCGAGGACCTTCATCGACTGCTGTTAGAACATTGGGAGGCCCCCATGCTAAATATTGACCGGATGCACGACGTCCCCACCCCAGCAGTCTGTGGCAGGAGGGATGACTCCACACCCGATATAATGAGCACGGGAGAGGATTCTGTGCTGGGTGTAACCATCATGGGAATATCCCTCATTTAGACTGATCGTATCACGAGTTAGACCCCCATACCTATCTTGGAAGCAGGGATGACATGCTTTCTTCATGGTGGTGGTACAAGGAGGGCCTCCATACTGGCAGCGGCCATTACCTACACAGGCAGCTGAGAGAGTCAACCCAAACTTCCCGTGGGGCAGTTGGGGGCTTCATATGGGCCAGGTATACAAGTCCCCATGTTCATCATACACAAGGAATTGATGATATACGTCGGCGGTGGCCCGAGACACAGTAGTCACTGACATTGACACCCCTTGGTGGGCATCCTCCTCGGTTTATGCCCAACGCTGGTGTCAGGTCAACTGGACTGGGGCCAACGGTGCAGGCGCATGGCTTACCTACTCCTCGACTCATGGGATCAGATGGTTGTGTTGGCGCGGCCTAGTGGGATCCCTCCTTGAGGACCCCTGAAACGGAATCTTGATCGGGCTGCCCCAAACATCCCCTACCTCATCGGTATAGGGGAGAGATTCAATGAGGCATTCTGGGGAGAGGCTCCCGAAATGATTGTAAGTTGGGGTGGGGAGCAGTGTCTCCCTGTGTATCCCTTGGGGGCGGTGGTGGTGATGAGGTGATGACGACTCCAGATCTTGGCGGGCCATATCCCGAGTCGAGATAATCCCCTTCTCCCCATACCAGTGTACGAGGTCGTTGATCACTCTCTGGTGAATGATTTCATACGGGGATATGGGGCATGGGTTCCCAATGTTCATAGGCATGGGGATTGTCGCCAAAGCAATGGAGCCATGCAGGACTACCGCATTGGCATTTCCCCTACCCCTGTGTCGGTGGCGAGCAGTGATCGAATTCCTGTATCAGCTTAGTTCCTGAAAATCAGGGAGATTAACCCATTAGTGCTGAAGGGAAAGCAATTGATGACCAGTGCCCCAATGCCATTTAGTATTCCATGTCTGGTAAGATGGATCCACACCGACAACATTGCAGACCACGATGTCCAACGTTTTGAATGTCCCCAACTTCTGGTGAATTTCACGCCAGGCCCACTACTTGCTTGGTGGGACCTGGCACCAGATAGCTAGATCTGGTGACATGATAATCCACGAATGTCTCTAACATTAGTAATATCCACACTAAGGAGAATAAATTCATGTCAGGTTCAACATTTATGTTTTCTATGCTTTCACAAGGGTGTGTGTGTCCATATGTTCGAGGACGTCGATGTTGTTTTGTTGCCCCACATTCCCGCTTTTCAAAGGTGGGTGGAATCTGTTCCTTGTTCAAGGATGTTTTCTCCTTGATCAAAACGGGATGATGGGATGTTGTTTCTTCCTTCAGTTGATTCCTCCTCGGAACTCATCACCTAGTCTGGGTCTCCCTTATAGACTTAATATGTTGTTTTTGAAACTCTTCCCAGTGCCATATCATAATGGACACCAGTTAATTACACTACTTTTTTCGAGACATTCCAAGGGGTCCGGTCAGGGAAGTAACCTTCGGTTGGGGGAGTAGTCATGTTGGACATCACTAGTGTGTCTGGATACTGAAAAACAGGCATGTCTAGATTTCGTCTCCTTATTATAGGGCTTCTCAAGGGTGCGTAATACCGAGGTATACCACATCTAATGCAAGGAATTATATTCCATAGGCATGTATCTGAGGTTTTCCTCAGCTTCCTATGTTTAACATAGGGTATTCCACGGGTTTAACCTCTAGCGGAGATGGATCGGACTAATCAGAACACTGACAAGAGTGGATCAGGTGGGTGAAACCCCTGGAGGGAACACTGATGTTGGGTCTAACACATGGTTAGATACCCGATTGTTGTTAAAGGGAATGGGTAATGAGGTGGAATGATCCCACCAGGATGTGGCGGCCTAGGAAAGAATCAAAATGGATGATGGATGGTTAAGTGAAGTGGGTGGAGAATGAGATGGAGTCAACTCAAGGATGACAGTGATGTTGGGATTGAGTCTCGGAGAGACCTCCTACGTATCTCTATGGTAGGGAATCAAAGTCCTCATAGTTTATCTAATGACGGATTACCATTAATTGAGGAATTAAATGGATTATCACCGAATGGGGTTGACAACAGCTTACTGCTGAATGGGATTAATAATGGATTACCACTGGATGGGTTCACAATGGATTACCGTTGGATGGGGTCACAATGCCTTACCGTTGGATGGGGTCACAACGGCTTACCGCTAGATGGGGTCACAATGGCTTACCACTGAATGTGGTCACAACGGCTTACCACTGGATGGGGTTGAACCTCAGGGAGGCTTCCTACATACCTTATTCAGGAGACAAGGATCGAAGCCCACGTAATTCGGGATGGTGGATGCGGTTTAACGTCATGCAGGATGAAGGTGGTCCGGCATGAAGATAGTCAGGACCAATAGGGTGTTGGGCTTGAACCTCAGGGAGGCTTCAAATGTACCTTGCCTTGGCAAGAATCAAAGTCCACGTAGTTCAGAATTTTTATGGTGAACCGATGTGAAGGGATTTAGGACCAATGGTTGTTGGGATTGAACCTCAAGGAGGCTTCCTATGTACCTTGACTTGTCAAGGATCAAAGACAACGTAGTTCAGGGGGAGTGGGTGCCGATGTGAAGGGGATCAGAACCAATGGGTGTTTGGCTTGAACCTCGGGGAGGCTTCCTACGTACCTTGTCTTGGAAAGGATCAAAGACCATGTAGTTCTGGAGTGGGTTTTGGGGCTTACACTTTAAGGTGGCCCAGAGAGGATGTCATGGTCGGTGCTTGCTCTAATCCCACATGATTCATGCTCGGTGTGAGAAACAATAGGCAGCAAAGACCTGATGATCATGCCATGGAAGGTGTGTTTGTGGTAAGTGGAATGGGGGATTATGTGTGGTTAGCGGCCCAAAGAGGAAACAGTGGCTTCTGTGCAGTTCGCAGCCCGGAGAGATGGTGATTGGGACTTACTCCAGGGTTGAGGCCCAAGTGGTGACAAATCCCAACTGGAGAGGGATTTGGCACCCATGAAGAGAGGAAGAGCGGGGATGCTACCTCCAGCAAGAAAATCTAAGGGCTTACACCAGGGTGGTTTCCCTTTCCCCACAAACATATGTCTCTCTGATAAAGAGGATGTCATTCCATGTGAGGAATGATCTCACTCCCGTGGAGACCAGTGGGTGTGCATAATGTCCAAGGCGGTAAAATCCCGCGTCCGATGCACGGGGCATGGTCGCAGTTTAATATCATGTGTTGAGGATGATGGTGTTTGGAATTTTAATGTCTTGCAGCTCGGATGAAGGTGGGTTCACTTCGCACCCCTAGGACTTACATAACTGATACCCTCCCTTCTTTGAGGGAAGGAAGGAATCAGCAATGTCGTTGTTGGGGGGTTTATGCAGCGATCCATTAGGGGGTCCATGTTAGCGTGGATATGCGAAGGAGCAATATCCATTAGCATGCCTATACAAAGAACCATGATACAAAGCAACACAATGAGAATTATTGCCCAAGGGACCTTGAAATTGCTTCGTACAAACCTGAAGGGCCACATGGGAAAAGGATTTGTAGAGCGAAGGGGTTTATAGGTAGAAGCCTTGTGAATCTCTGGTGCTCCTTGAAGTGGAGGGGCTTTGTGAAGGGATGTACTTCGCGAAGTGAAGTCACCTAGCCTAGGAATAGGGCATTGGTGAATATGTAAGTTGCTTCGTGAAGTGGAAAGTAATTCATGGAGCAATGCCTCACGAAGCAAGGGTGCCTTGTGAAGCATAACATTGTGAAGCAATGTGCATCACAAAGCACAGTGACCACGCCTTAGCATGCGGGTCACATGTGTATGAGGGGTACTTGGCAAAGCATAAATGCTTCGTGGTGACCCGAGTCCCCTTGGGGATCTCCTTCCTTCACGGATCCCATAGGCCTCTGTGAAGGGAATCCCTCTTTGAAGAGGGGAAGAATACATGAAAGGGGAAGGCACTTCGTGATGAAAAAGTACCTTGAAAAGCTTATGGTTTGCAGAGTAGAAATTGCTTCGTGATGTGGGAGCTTAGAAGGAAAAAGTTCGGAGGATCCGTCCTTTGGGCTCAAGGGGAGCCTGGTATTTATAGGCAAGAGGCGCCGTGAAGTAGAGCTTGCTCAACGTGAAGACGAAGCTTGCTCCGCGGCGGGTTTGAAAATGTCAACGGGGTTCGTGGAGAATCCCGCCCCGTTGCTCCATGGTGGGTTTTCAGATGTCAAATCGGTCCACAAATCATCCCACCTCATTGCTCTGTAGTGGGTTCATGAATGTCAAATCGGTTCGTGGAGCATCCCTCCTCCTTGCTCTACAGCGGGTTTGCAAACATCAAATTGGTTCACGAAGCATCCCACCTCCTTGCTCTGTGTTGGGTTTGCGAACATCAAATCGGTTCGTGGATCATCCTGCCTCCTTGCTCCATGGAAGGTTCATAAAGGGAGAGCTCTGCGCCGACCACGGGGCTACGAGGGATCCGCGAGTGGTCTTCGCGAGGCAGCCCCTAATGATTTTCCCTTTGTTCTTGCTTTTCCTTGATTTTGGCATCAACAGATATTGAAAACATTCAGGTCCAAAATGAGGAAGTCATAAATGACTTCTATACTAGAAACCAAAACATGGCACTCATGTCACTTGGAACCTTTATCCCTCTTCCTACTCAATGGGGTTATAAAATCCATAACATATGGCATCAACTTAGCTCACATACCCAAAGAATAAATTAGCTTAATTGAAATGAAATAATGGTAAATTATTGTGTAAAATAAAACTAATGTCATATAAGAAGAAATAAAAATCATACCTTTAATGGTTGTTGTCCCGGAATCTGAGTCCTCTGGTATGAACTCTGCTATATAGAGATGCCCTGGATGAGACCCACCCTAAACCTTATTTACCTAGTGTGAATCTACCTTTACATGAGGGTCAGATCCTTTTCACATGGAATCTTAGGACTACACTTGATATGCTATTTGGAAAGTGGATCCCACACTTCTCCCCTATGAATCCAACTGAAAGAAGAAAAAGATATGGCCTAACTACCTACATTGCAGGCACATCCTTAGAGACTCTAGGAACTTTGTCCTGTGTGTCCTTACTTCTCACACTGATAGTAGAAAACTATTATATGCCTTTTATGGGACACATAATCTAAACATGTTGACTTCTGAACACTATTTCCACTGAGCCCATGAGACTCACCCCACTTCCACTTCTGAGCCAATGAAGAACTATAGATACCACCCACATAAAGAACAAAACTGAGACCTATCTTGATAGTAAATTCTACCTATACCATATCTTCCTTTTCAACCACCTCTAAATAGGTTGGTAGACACATATAAATGAGTATAGATCTAATCTCTATCCTCAATACCATATCAAAATAATGAACCTTGAGGTAATCATTCATGAGTATATATGTAGATATGTGAACCAACTCAGTAAATTTGGAAGCATACTCCATCATAGAACAATCACCCTTCTCTAGTTTCAAGAACTCGTGGGCCTTTTTCACTCTCAAGGTCTCTATGTAGAACTTTCAATTTAAGGACACATTGAAAGTGGTATATGTGATATCCTCATGCCTCCTATAGAACACCATTTACCCCCAAAACTTCCTACCCAGTCCTTCCTAAATATAAGTGGAAAATCCAACTTTAGAAGTCTTAGGGGTCTCCAGTAACATGAAAATCCACTAGATATGATCTAACCACCCATAAAGATTATTGGATCCCTTTTCACCATGAAACGCTGAAGTATTTACCTTTAAAACTCTTGAGAATGATCCACGGTCTATGTATGCTCATGGCCACCCACTTGACCCAGGGTTTGGATTATATGAATCAATGACTCCACCAAATTTGGATATATAGAAGGGTTAACCTATGTGGTACTCTCCACTACACCCTCTCTTAACCAAGATGTGTTCTTTTTAGGAGGCATTTTCCACAAGACACAAATACTGATCTTCATCAAGAACAATCCAATATCAAACCACATCAAAAGTATCAGAAGAAAACCATCAAGATGGAAATCATCAAAGAACACAAAAATCACAAGAAACCCAAAATGGGAAAGGATAAAAATATCAATAATTTCAATAATTTCCCAAATTACATGATTTTCCCACATAGTTATTAAAACTGTACACGAACAGTGTGACTGTCGCTAGAGTTGGCAAGTAGGGTTTCACAGGATGCACACAATTTGTACTAACTTTGTGCCTCCTGTAGAAATCTCTATTTCACCCTTGAAACTTAAAAAACCTCAGAGATTATTCTGGGACTTTCCAATTACTAGGGAATACCATGAATCATCCACAATGAGTCTCAAAACATAACCAAAATCATGAATCGCCCATGGAAACTCGATGTTCGATAGGAAGAAGAGCATGCCAAGCACTCCCCCATTCCCAAATCTTAAGTCTTTGTGGTCCAACCTCCCATATACCACTAAATACCAAATTAAAAGAGATATAATACCATTTTCTAATGAACCAACCTAGTTCAACCTAACCCATTACCCAATCCAGACTGTAACACTGCCTGAAGCACGTTTTCGATCTCCATGCATTGGCGATAAGAACCAGGTATAACTAACTAAATATTGGGAATGGTTTCACCACTGGTAAACTATCATGACCCATACATAGGCATTATGGATGCACTACTAACATCGGATTCATTAGTAGAATATAAAAATATGCAATAAAAAATTATATATATCATATATGAAACATGTCATAACTGAACATATATATGGTATCCCAAAATAAACAACAAAAACTTAAATTAAAGTGGAATAATTTCAAAAAAAGGCCCAAGTACAACCCCAATGGGTAAAAAATACAAAAAACAACTCCACATGACTACATCCCTATGATACCACATCTCCTCCACAAAAAAACTAGATGGTATTAATCATTAATATCCACCCTGATACATGGTTCCCTTTCCCATAACTGTGTCTATCAAAATTAAATCTTAAAATTATTAAAGGAATAAGAAGGATGTGTGACACAAATCCCAATAGGATGCCACCATGAACCTATTTAAGGATTTTTTTTCCATGATATCCATTAAATCATTTTCAAAACATTTTCAAAACTAAACCACTTTGAAAACATACAATTTTGAAATAAATCATTGAAACCCCTTTGGTTTTCCATTTCAAATGAACTAAATTTAAAAAAAACATACAAAATAGATCAAAAAATAAAATAAGGATCAACATGATCATACCCAAGAAAGGTATAATAACAATGAGAATAGAATCAATATCAAATAACCATACTAATGGAAGTGAAAAAATGTGCATAAGGCATTTCATTGCATCAAAATTCCACTAATCAAATACATAAATCATATAAACCAATCTAGTATGAGTAATGTACACCTAGGGGTATAACCATTAGGCCTATAATGAGTGATTAAACAAGTTTCTAAATAGCTAAGAAATAGAATATCTCACGATCTTCCCTAGGCCCAACATGGAAGATCTCGCAATCTTTCTATACAAAGGCTCTCATAGTCCCTTAGAAACCAAATTGGAGGATTGCACGATCCACCGTCTGATTGAACACATAACCACTCAGATAAAACAATATAGAATATTACACATTCTTCCCTCCGAAGGCTCACATGTTCCCTTGAATAAACTCCTTACTCACACTCTGGTTAACCCATGTGTTACTCCATGGCAACACATCAACTGTTAAGTGCCCATATCAATCAAGTTATAACATAATCCATTTCAAAAACAAACATACCCAATTTTATAAAAACACATTTTTCAAGGTAAAATCATTTCTAAAACCACTTTAAAAATCCATTTAAAATCACAAAACCTCTTTGAGCCATTTTATCAAACACTGGTTGGGCATACAAGCCACGCCCATTTGGAAACCCCCACTTTAACCACCAAAATTGCCAATCCAATCCATGAAACACATAAAAATAGAGTACACATCAAGAATAAATAATTTAAATGGAAATTAAAAAAAACAAATTTCATTCATAATTTAAATGAAATAAATGTAAAACACCCTTAAATAGAGACACCAACCTCAGATTTGATCCAAATCTCATCACTTCCAACAACAACCAAATAGAAGAGGTATAATAAGGCCTCACTCACCTAAGTCATAATAAATCAAACCAAAACCCAATTAAATACCCAAGATTTGGCCAACACCCCCACTAGGGTTCCACATATCCATGAAAATGGAATAATAAGGGGAAAAAGGGGAAATTAAGAAGAAACCATGAAGTATTTGACTTACCTCAAGCCAAGACACTAAGATATATAAGATAAATCCACCGAGAAGGAGAATAAAAACATCACTATCCAAGAGAGAGGTTTTGTGCATGATGGAGGGAGAAAGTGGATAAAAATATTTAAAATCATTAGGGCAAAAAGGTAAAATTACACTATTTAAGTTACCTAGATATGCTGCACAGTTTGGATTCACAATTAAGAAAACAGTGTGCCAACCATGTGGGTGCCAATATCCACCCAAAAGGTGGCACATAGTTTCTCATAGGGTGTCACGCAATTTGAAAAACCATGTTCATACCATAAAAACCCCCACTATCACACACTAAATCCCTCTAACATAGTTAGTCTTTCAATTTGATAGATTATGAACTAACCATGTTCCTATTCTTTTTCTCTCAAAAAACTATCAATTCTAACTCCAGACACCCAAGAAAACCAATAACACATTAAGAGATAAATGAAAATCAAAAAAATATGTACTAGTGACCCATAGGGTTTCACACATTGATTAACTCTAACCATATTCACTAGTTCATGTTAAGATCCATCTCTATGAATATATATTTGAGTCTCTTGTGATTCATTAATATTTCACACTTCTCCCTATAGATATAATTTATTTATAACTTCAATGAAAATTATTGAATCAAACTCTAGATCATGTGTTAGATAGTTTTTATCGTATCCTTTAAACATCCTTGAGGCATAGCCTATAACTTTATCATTTTTAATTAGTACATAGCCCAAACCCTTCTTTGAGGAATCATTGTATACCAAAAACAAATCTCCACTTAAGGGGAGTGTGAGTACCAGTGCGGTGATAAGCCTCTTCATAAACTCCATAAATATCTCTTTGTATTCATTGGTACATACAAACTTTACTCCATTCATTGTTATCTTGGTTGGTGGGGTTTACAATTGTGAAAAAAAATCAAAAATCATTGGTAATACCCAACTAATCCAAGGAAACTATGAATCTCCATTATAGATGCTAGTCTGTTCCACTCCTCAATCACCTTTGTCTTAGAATAGACCATATATATACCTTTATTAGTGATAATAATCCCCATTAATGATACTTCCTTCATCCAAAACTCACATTTTTTGTACCATTCATATATCTTCTCCTTTCACAATACCTTCTCAAAATATTCAATTAATACTCATGCTCCTCCTTGCTTCTAGAGTATATCAAAATATCATCTAAAAAGGATACCATAAATTTTTCAAGGTATTCTCTAAATACTCTATTAATTAATTCCATAAATATTGGTGAATCATTAGTGAGTCTTAAAGGAATTATTATGAACTCATAATGTCCATGCCTTATTTGAAAGGCAGTTTTGGTAATATCTTCCTTATTCACCCTTAATTGGTTCGCCTTAGAGAAATAATGATCTCCATGTTGTTGATCGAAGAAAAATTCTATCTATGATAGGGGATACTTGTTCTTTATCATGATTGTTTTGAGATCATGATAATCAATGTAAAGGAGCGTTGACCTATCCTTCTTCTTGATAAAGAGTAATAGCGCACCCCATGGTAAAAAAGTTGGGAATATAAATCCTTTATCTAGATTCTAATATAGTTTCTTCTTCAATTAATAAAGTTAAACAATGGACATTATATATAGCGTCTTAGATATGGGAAAATATCCCAGTATAAACTCAATTAAAAATTTAAACTCTTGGCTAATAGGAATACCAGGAAACTCTTCAGTAAATACATCACTATAATTCCTCACAATTGGAATGTCTTCAAGCATGACCTTTTCCTTATTATCAATCATTTTAGTAAGATACACTTTCTATGAAGGAAAAAATATCCATGTTTTAGATGATGATACCAAATAAGATTCATCCTCATTGAACTTTTATAGAATCAGTGGGAGATTCTCAATTCATAGGATGATTTACTTCTCTCATGATTTTATGTTGGATCTATATAATGAAATTCAATCCATGCCCATAATTATATCAAATTATGCTAAAATAAGTATCACAATGTTTTTATGGAAATTTATCCCACGAATATAGATATGGGATAATTTATATACATGGGATGTAATAATTCATCCATTCTCCATCTTCACTGATAAATCAAATTCTATATTTTGAGGTTGTGCTTTAATAGTTCTACTAACTTTCATGATATGATAGAATGTGTATAACCATAATAAAAAAGTACCTTCTATATTATTGAATTAACAATTAGTGTATGTATCACCACTTCATTGTTAGGATCCACCTTTGTATTTGTGGTGGCATAAGGTCACCCTTTCTCTATAGGCCTTAGAGATTTTTTCATTTTGTTTTCATCAACACTCTTGTCTTAGTGCATTAGTTTGAAAAGTGTCCTTGTTCCTTGCAGTTGAAACATTATACAATGGGATGAGGGTTGGTTTGATCATTCCTTTATTCCATCACATTAGTGCATTTTCTCTTCAAAAATAACTAGCTAGGTTCCCTTCCTTCCCGCACCTAAATAACTTCTCAGTCCCATTCAATCAATTTATAGGGTTATTCTTCAAACACTTTTAACAAGTGATGTGTTTTAATTTCTCTAAACTACTATATTTCTCCATCATTCCACCATAATTATACTTCATTTTTAAGTTCTTATCCCTATGATAACCTTGAGATTAGCTTATCTCTATATTGGCTTTAAGGGAACATCTGAAAATTTAATCATATTTATCAAAGTATTGAATTTCCATATCTTTTTATAGACTTGTTTTTATCCCACAAAATAATCATTCAAAATTACTTTTAGGAGATATTATAAAGTCATAGTTACATCGTGTAAGTCTTGTGAATTTTTTTCTTTACATCCCAATGGATTCATCATCCTTTTTTTTAGGTGAACGAAATATATCTCTATTTTAATTCAAATAGTGAGTGGAAAATATTTTTCAAAAAACATTTTTTTAAATTCCTTTCACTCCATCTCTTTAATCTCTTCCTCAAGCTTCTTATTTTTTATCAACATCCACCATAGATCAGATTCTCCCTACATACAATAAACATCCAAAAAAACCTTCTCTTTCTCAGATAATTAAATGACAGAGAAGATATTTTCAATGGGGTTGATCCATTATTCTGAAATTAAAGGATTGTTATATCCACTGAATGTTGGAGGAATTTTCATATAAATGTTTCAATTGAAACTTTCTCTTTCTTGGTGGGGGGGTTTGGGTGTTCCTCTTAGTTAAATTTTCCATTAAAAACCCGAGTTAATTGAGAAAGTATTTTCTTGAAGTTATCGAATCCTTATTCCATAAAGTTGGGCATATCATTTGGGTAATCATCACATTTCTCCCCATAAGGGTTTTCGACTCAGTTTCTCTTATTTTCATCCAATGAATAAAAAAATGAAAAATTAGGGATGAGTATTTTTGAACTATTAACCACGTATATGGGAAACTATGAACATTAAAGGGATAACTCATAAATTACATATATTCCTTAAATTATGAATTTGTAAGATTAAACATAAGTTATCCATGATCTATTTCCTAATATAAAATATTATGGTCATTTTTGTTCCCTTCATAATGGTTTATAAAGAGTTTAAATTTTTAAAACATATCCATCAAGAGTGTAAAAATAGGTTCATAGTAAGGAATGTTTTCATGTACTAGGTAACTATAGAGTCAATACTAATACGCATTTTTGAGTTATTACCCCTAGGTAAATATGTTCCAAAACCACATCCACTTGTAGTATCCTGATAGGGATTTAATTTCTTGAAAACCACCCGCTTTATACTTCACTAAAATTCTGTGATATTTTATTATACTTGGGATTATCCTTAAACTTATCCCTAGAGATCTTGCTAAATTTTTCTCATCCCAGTTTCTAAAGGTTAACTAAACCTTCGCTCGAATAGAAACTATAGTGACCTCATTTTTCTTAAACATATTATTACATGATTTTTTATATAAATATATGATAATACAAAACAATAATAAAAAATTATGAGTGTATTTAGAATATTAGGTTCATAATACATCAAAAAGAAACTTAAAACATGGCATACTTATTTTATTCTCTATAATGAGTTCCTAAAATACATTCAATCTCTTAAAATTTCATGGTATAACCTTGGGAATACATCAAATAAAGGTTTAGTCTAAAAAACACAAGAATGGAATAAACATAGTAAGGAATGTTAACATGTGAGTTAAGGTTATAACACGATATCATAAAAGAAAATGTCTATGAGTAATAAAATAGAAGCATTATATAAAGGAAATGGTATCATAAGATCACATAAGTATAGTAAATTTGGAAGAAACACAAAAAATGACATATAAATAAGTCAAGGATAATCACTGAGACAGTATCACATGGTTGATAGAGTCTCATAATGGATTAGGATCACTCTATAATCTCATACATAATGTCCCATGAGACTAAAACATTACCCAATGCATTGGAGGGATATATAATTCTGGGACAACCCATCACATAAATTTCATGTAAATTTATATCCATTCCACATAAGGAATCAATCATAAGGTATAAACATAATAATTTTCCATGGAAATAAAATGGGCTGTATAATCTTTCCTCGTATCATAATCAAAAGAGTTTTCTTAAAGAATAAATTTGAGAAATGAAAATAAGGAATGTATTACATTGTCAAAGAAGGTTGTGTGGGATAAATATATATATAATATAAATATATACAGAATTTATAATAATTTCATGACATTAAATAGATATATAAAGTAAGTTAGAGAGAGAATGGTCATAACCCGGATAAAAGTGTGTGTTAGAGATATCCCTTACTTCGAGCCTGATTCATCACATGTATTTTTATATTCATAAATAATAAACTTATTTTAATTATTTAATTTTTTAATAAACTTTTTAAATTTTATTATTTATTTTATTTTATTTATTATCATTTTATATTCAATTACTTATTCATTTAGGTTCAAGTCGGACGTTTTGATGATTTTTACCATGTATGTCTAAAATCACGTTATAAAGATAACTAAGGTCAAAGATATTATTAATTAATAATATAAAGAATAATAATTATTAAATAATTATCATTTTTATACATAAATTATACTTTTAAAACCAATAATTAAGGATTGTTATGAAAAATAAACAACATTGTAATCATGGAGACGGTAAGTCGAACGTACGCATGAGTAACGTTCTCATTTTTCAACGATCATTATGGAAAGAAGGTAAGTGTTATTTTATCTCTAAAAAATTATAATTATATAATAAATATCATATTATTTTTTAAATACAGTTACATATACCATCTATATGAATTGGTAATAAAAATTATTACATCACTTCGTGAGGCGGTAGTCTTCCGTATGCAAGAATGACATTTTTATTTTTCAATGGATGGTGGGGTAAGAATTTTTATGACATATAACTTTTCCATAATGATTAATATGTCATGAATATAATATATAAACATTAGATTAATCATTATAAATATCCATTAGGGGATATTATGAAAAAATAATTACATCAGTTCGTGAGGCGGTAGTCCTCCATACACACGAGTGATGGTTTTATTTCCAATTTGATGGAAGTGGAGATGAATTTAGGTTATGAGATTAAAATAATGACATATTAGTATATTGAATATATTTAATTTATTATATTATCATTATTTATTAATATTTTAATAAGGTTAAATAATAAACCAAATAAACATGATTGATTAAGAACGTTACCTCTTCTTCAAACAACTTCTTTAGGATTATACCTAAATCCTTCCTAGATTGGATTTTTGATAAAATCAAGGAGTATAGGGTGAGGGGAGGAAATTAAGGAAGTTATTTTTATAGTTATTTTCTAAACCAATTTGTTTTGGATGTATGGAAATTATAGGAGAGAGGGTTCCCTTTTATAATGGAGGAGGAGTGGCATTCTTAGAAATACAAAAAACTATTCAATAATGGGAAGTCACTCTCAAGACAAGTGCCTCAAAAATAAATAAATAAAGTATTTTAGGATAGATAAGTTAGATAAAAACCTATATAATTCAAATGAAACATTTTTTAAACAATTTATCCTCTTTACCTCTAAGGTTACTCACTTTTACCCTTTTAATATTTTTACCATGATAACTAATTATTTTATAGTTTTTACTATTAATTATGAACAAAAATTAAGATGAAATTATTATATAATATTAATTATTCTTATTAAAAATATTTAATATATTTTATCAAATTCAATTTATATAGGTGGAATAATTTAATTTAATGTAAAACCCATAGATGTATTGAAAAAATGGTTTTTCAAGAAGTGCATTTTTCAAGCATAAGATGATATTATAATAACTATATTACATGTAATAATAATTAAATTAATTTTCATTAATATTTATATATATAATATATATAAATTTAATTTAAATCATTTTTTATTAGGGGTTATTTTAATTAGTTAAAATGGATAAACATTGTGCACTTTAAAACAGTTTTCAGAAAAACATGTTTTTAAGTCCAAAAATAATCTTATATTAAAATACATAATAAATTTGATTTAAATTTAATTAATAGGTTAAAATTTAACTAAATAATGATTATATTAATTTTAAATAAAATTAAAATAATAATGATACTTTTAAATAAATTTATTTTTTAAAAAAGAAATGACAGTTTTACTAAAAATCATTATTTTTCACTATTCTATAAAAAACAATATTTTCCAAAAAATCAAAAAAAAAATAACCTTAATTTAATATATATATTTTAATAAAAATATATTTTAATTTTAGAAAATAGCATTTCTAAAATTTCAAAAAAAAATTATAATATTTTATCATGAAAAGAAATCAAAATCATTTTTGAAGGAAACAATTGAGTACACATTTCTTAAGCATGGATAAATTGAGTAGAACATTTATATCTATTTAATAAAGTAGTTAATCCTATTAATACATTTTAATTTAACGTTTGTTTTATAATAATCATATTTAAATAATAATGGTTCATTTGGGTTTAGTGTTTCGTGTTTCATATGCTATCGAACATATTTTTCCCTTTTAAAAACTTAGGGTATTGCATAGTGATTTAAATGACCTCTATAGAGGGAGGGGAGGAGGTTAGAACCCCCCCACCCCTACCTAATTTGTTAATAAAACATTTTCACAAATTGAAACCACATTTAATTGATGATGTGTGTGATCCCAATAGAAAAAAATTAGTTTTTAAAACATTTTTCATAAAGGGGATAGTCACCACCCCCCCCCCCCATTTTTTAAATATATATATGTATATATATTTATAAATTGTCAAAATAAAATGATGATCCCAAAAATGTGATTGAAAGTACTATAAGATTAATAATTAATAATAAATAAATAATATTAGTTTATTAATTTTAATTATTTTATGAGACCACTGAGATAATTTTAGTGGTATATTTTATTTATTTCAATTATCATTTTAGGGGGATGATCATGATCTAAACTCACATGTGGATGTTTTATTTAATTTCATTTAATTTTAATGATTAAATGGGTCTAAATTTTATATATTAATTAGTATTAAAATTTATTTTGATGATCTACGTTGTAATGTCCCATCCTAGGTGACACTATAAATGGTGCCCTAAGCCGAATTTCCACATGACCTCAGGTGCAGCTCCCTGTATGTCAGACGCTTCTGACAATAAGTGTGGGTATAAAGTGGTATGTTAGGAGTATATACCCTATTTAATAGATTAAAATAATATCAAAATTCGATATAAATAATAACCAAGTAGTAATGACAATAATCGCACATCATATATTCAATTACCAAATTAGGTAAATACCCAAAACCATACAATAACCATGTCATTCCATATTAGTGTCAAGTTAAAATAAAACAAAAATAAATTCACACTATAAATCCAATAAATGGTTCTTAACATCATGTGTGGTAACCTCATCCATACTCTATCATAAATCCCATATTAGTCATCTAGTGAAGATCATTTTCCCTTATCCTAACCTGCAACCATGAAATCTGATCGGGTGCCCAACGGTGGCTCGAGCAGGGTGTGAGTAAAACACAGAAAGCCCCCACTAATAGGGACTACAATAATATCCTGTCAGAATGAATTTATTCATAATTGTAGATAAATAATAGACAAATAATATAATAAAATGGGTTACATAACTAAACAGACATCGGTTAGCCCCATAGGCCCTCAGGACCCACCATGTCATCATCCACCGAACCTTCTTCGACCCAGGTTAGATTTTGAACTAAACCATAAGGGGTTTAACAATACACTACATAAGGTATTTTATAAATCAATAAAAATACATTATTATACCTTGTATCCTTGGTCTAAGTACTCATTTCTGTTCCAACTCATTCAATCTTGGAGCATTAATCCAACACCTCACCCATAATGAACAATAATGGGGACTAGAGCTTTAGCCTATCACAAACCATAAGAATATGGATCATCAATCCAATCCATCACATAGGAGTTTAGATCATCAATCTAAATTCCTAACAATCTGATGGACCATGGGCCTAAAACATCAGTCTAGCCCAACCCAGGTATGGGGAGCCTCAATCCAACATCCCAACCATACCATCAACCATGTTTCCAAAGGCCATCATTTGCGAACATTTTTATCAAGTATTTACCAAAAGGTGGGGTTCCATATCATTTAAAAATATTCCTAGGTTTTATTACTTTCATCATATTTACTCAACCCCTTGACTAACCCATTTCACCATTTATCCATGGCCACAATCATTAAACCTACATTTAACCATTTCATAAAATGGATATGCCCACTCAAACCATTTTAACACCATTACCCATAGTCATACCATAACCCATTTAACATAATATATTTAATCAAAATGACCCCTTATACCATTTTAACATCATAAATGAAATTAAAATTATTTTAATCTCATAAAACCTTCAATTCGTCATCTAGAAACTCAATTTCCATGTTTATGGGAGTGGCTCGCCCCATGGATGGCCTTAGGAACGGTCTAATATTTACTAATGGGTCCAATGAGGTTCTTGAAAGGTCTAACACATAAATTTGATACCCAATTAATCATTCCTTATAAAGAGTTCAAATTCATAGCACAACTACACACATTCACAAACACATACACATGATTAAACATCAAGACTATTGGATATAACTTGTAGACCACATACCTCAAGATCATAGACAACCTATCACTCTTCCTTATGAATTGATTCAAGACCAAACCAACATAAACATCCAAACTAAGAATCTATTTTAAAAAAAAAAGTTTTAGAGGATTTAAAAGGAGAATAAAAAACACACCATGATTCTTACATAAAATATAGAAAAGATAAGTGGTAGATTTACCCATATTTTTTATTTGCAAGCAATAACACTTCAAATGACTAATAATATTAATAGATTGATCCTTGGATGGTTGGTAGGAAAGGTTTTTAACCCTTTATTCTGGAGAAAAAATGAGGGGAAATTTGGGTAAGAAACATTTAAGCCTGAGGGGGGAAATGAGAAATTTCCCTCATTAAATGAGGCGCATGGTTAGACCGTACGGTTGGCCAAACAACGAACCAACCGTGCAGAACCGTTTGTCTAAGAGGGGGGACTGGGTCACATGGTTTTCTAGAGATTCGTCATGGTTTGTCAAACTATGTAGAATATGTGTGTCTAGTTATTTCCAAGGACACATGGTTTCTGATCTCCCCTTGCATGGTTTGTCAATCGTTCACCCTCCCCCTTATAGGATGCATAGTTAAGGTGCATGGTTAGTACTAACTATGTACCAACCATGAACTCTATACAGTATGGATACTTTTCCACCATTTACATGTCCTGAACCCTTGGAACACCCTCAAAGGCCCCTCATATTCTTGGGAAGCATTTTATTAACAATTATAAAGATAGTTAAATTAAAATTTAAACAATAATGTACCTCCTCAAAAGGTGAGGATCATACATATGCACCATATCTCTCTCTCTTTTACAAATAAAGATATATATGTGTCCATGATTTATTTTATATTTCCTCCCACCCATAGTACCGCTCACTAACATGTGAGAAACATCATATAGGATAGATTTTCCATTCTATGGAGGAATTTTAAGATCTGAGTCTAATTTAATCCAAATAACAAGAATCATACAAGAACGGTAGATGTTTTGACTTGAACTAAACCATGTTTAAGGGGTCCCCAACCCAAGGTATAGGTTGTTTTATCGTATAATGATAAACCCACTAAAATATAAAATCTCATGATCACCTCACAAGTGATTTATCACTACATTGTTAATAATCTATTTGTTATATCAGTGATGGTGCCCAAAAGATGCAATAGTGATGGTTCTCGGCTGCTTGTTGAGGGAGCCTAGAAGCTTTATCAAAGATGATACCCAATTCTTGGTGTGATGAAAGGCTGTTTCAATAGTTATGGAAGGTGAATCAATGATTCCTAGAACTCCAGAGGCCACATCAGTTCCTGAATACTATGAAGGAGAGGATATGTCAACAATGGAGGCCCATGAGTTTCCTAAAACTCATAGGTTGAGCTTGTAAAGGAGGTTAAGGACCATAATTTTAAGATACCTTCCTTTTGATGGATATTTCTCAAGATCTTTTCTAGGTAATATTTTTACTTTTTTGAGTATATATTGTTTGGGTTTTATCTTGGGATCATTTGGGTTAAAATTGGATGTTTTTTGGAGGGGTTTTGGGAAGTGCACGGTTAGCACATGGTTTTTCCAAACCATGCACCCTACCCCATAAAACTATGAAACCCCAAACAGAGAGGGATTTCATGGTTAGAAAATGGTTTTTAAAACCATGTGACCTATTAGGATTAATTTTTCACCCCTAAAATTTAGGTTCACAGTTAGGGTGCATGGATTGGAAAATTGTGCGCCCCTGACCAGGAAATTGTGCATACAGTATTTAATCCTCTGAAAAATAGATTTAAAATTCCTGAACCCCCCAACCTTCACCCTAATTTGAACCAAATCAACCCAAAACAATTTTTTTGTTTTTAGAGGCTCCTAGATGGATTATTCATTCTTGAATAATCGAATACCGGATTAAATAATATATATATACCTCTCCTGGTAAGAGATTCTTGTCCTGATCGATTTCCTCCCTATCTCTCATATTTCTATCATCCTTTGAAAGGATTTTTTCCTCCATAGGTAATGGATATAGATATAGGTTTTCATGGATCTAATCCTATCTATTTTTTATCCAGGTTTTGGATTTGGATATTGTTCTTCAATGTTCAATTGAGCATTCCACTTCAATTTGGGAATTTCCACTAGCGAGATTTCATCGTCTATCTTGAGGTAAGTGGTCTAAATTTAAAATCCCAGAGTCCTAATTTAAATTACATGTATGTAAATGTGCAATTTTAATTTACATGAATGGTAAATTGCATCGTGAATTTAATTTTATTAAATTGAATTTCCATGTTATTATTGAATGTGTTGAATTTGGGGCAGTTGTAATTTGATTGATTTGGTTTAATTAATTATTAACTAATTAATATAATGATGTGATTATGGAATTAATGGGATATTGGGATTGTGTAATTGGAAAATTAAATGGTATTTTGTAATTGTTTAATTTTTTTATATATAAATTTAATTTATAATAAAATATAAAGGGATGTTTGGATTAACCTTGAAAGGTTAATGGTTCTTGTGAATAAATGTTGATAAATGGTTTAAATGATGAATTGTTTATATTATCCCATGTGACTAAATTGTTAAACCATGATTGTTTTGGTAATTTAAATGGTATACCATGATATTAAATGTCGATGAGTGGGTTAATGATGATTAAACATATTAAATGTGATATATGTGATATGTTTGATTGATTGATAAATAGGTTATGATACATGAAATGATACATAAAATAACTATGGGGTTCTAGACATGGAGTTATAGACCCAAATGAATGCAATTTATAATTAGTGTGGGACATGGATTGGGGCTCCAAATACCCATGTGATAATTAGTGTGGAACACAAATTGCGGCTCCAAATACCCATATGTGATAGAGAGTTTGAGACAGGGATTGAGGATCCAAATACCCATGTGACATTGAGGTGTGGGATAGGGACAAAGGATCCAAATACCCACAGATTGTTAGACATGATATTCTATGCCGATGATATTTTCACTGGACTATGGTTCCAATTGGCCGTGATACTATTTTAAATGAAATGATAAATGGTAACCATGGTATTATGATATGTGATATCCCTTGGGGATAGTTCAGACTCTGTAATGGGATAAAGTAAATATTTATAGTATTGGTATCATCATGAACCGAGGTATTTAGGTGGTTAATTATAGAATAATGAAATGTGATAACTATTTACTTTATGCATTTTATTTTATTGAATACACTATTATTGACTAAATATTGTTTTAGACATCATTAGTGGTGGCCTGCTGAATCTTACATACACCCTAATAAAAATTCCTAATTGGATAAGGTCGAGGTCCTTATGTTGGATAGATGGGTCAAGAAGGAGCATGGATGAGGGAATCAGACTTGGTGTCGAGATCCTCTTAGGGGATTTGTCAGTTTCTTTATTTTTTGTTTTCATTTTGAAACATGAAACTTATTTGGAATAAAATATCTACTATTTAGTTATGGATTTTCTTTTCAATTTTGGTTCATCATGTGATACTAGTAGATCCGGTTATTGTATTATTCTATTTTTTATTGTTTATTGGTTATTTATTGGTTATTTTAGTTGTTTTGATGCTTTGATAACGAGGTTATAGTATCCCCATGTTGATATATTAGACCCTCGTTAATAATTTGTAGCTTCTGGCATATGTAGAGGTGTACCTAAGGTTATATGATCAACCGTATCAGGGCATTGATGTGTGGTACCCGGGTCAGGACGTCACAAAGTGGTATTAGAGGAGTTTTCTTTTCTTTTATTTTGTATTAGTATTTGAAAAGGTAGATAGAATACTATGAAGATTCATGCCTTAGACATGAGATCATTCATGATAGTATCTAACTCATGTATGGTGTAAAACCCAAGTACCCTGGGTGGGATTACTGTTATTATTGTTTATTGTTGCGATTAGATGTTATTTCACCTCAAGTGATGCACTTTTTGTGTGATGTGATTATTTTTTATGAGATTTTATAATATTTGAATCATGGCCCAATATGTAATGAGAGTTTAGTATACATGAATCATTCTTGGAACTCAGGAATTATTGTGACATGCAACATTTTTAGGCATGCATTGAAAATAAGGTTTTGGGTAAGTAGTTGAAATTGAAACAAATTTCATTGCCTATGTAATTGAACTGAAAATGGTTACTAATATGGAATTGAAAGTTTTAAAATGATTCAAATGTGAATAATTGTGTTTCTAATGAAAATCTCGGAAATGATAATGTTTTTACCTTTGTTAAATATAACCTAGATATAGAACGATTAAGGGTAGTGATAGTGCCTTAGTTTTTACCGTGAGGAAAAAAATGGGGATGAATTATTATGGATTTATGTGAATCCATATTGTGAACTATGTTAATATTGTGAAATATTTCTTAAGGTGTGTGTATGTAATTCTATAGATATTCCTCCAAGACAAAGTTTACTGATAGGACGATAGGAGGATATGGCCGGAAATGATCCTCCAATAGTGGAACCTAAGGCACCTATAGTGTCGGGTGAAGGAGACGGAGAGAAGTTCCATGACAACTTTTCTTGATTTATAAAGTTTATGGAGGGAGACCCAAAGAATATTATGAATAGTTTGTCTAAAATGACATGGGATTTTCAGTTACATATCCCTCTAACTTTCATCGAAGAGGGTGAACCTGAGGTAGCTGAGTTTTGGATTGATTCCATCCAGCTATACATGATCATTTAGAGACTCCTACTAAGAAGAGGGAAATTTTGGCTTCTTATATGTTATGGGGATCAATAAATCACTAGTGGGATATCCAGGCTCAGACTGGGTAGGAACATGGTATGGTATGAAAGGAATTTTTGGAGAAGTTCCTGGAGCACTTTTATCCAGAGACACAAAGGAAAGAGATGGAAGTTGGGTTCATGTGGTTGACCTATGGGAATATGTTCATGATGGACTATATTGGCCACTTTACTGAATTGAAATGATTTTCTCCAGCACTGTAAGGGGATTAAACAACTATGGAAATGTGTTTTCTAGATTGGATTAAATGTGAGATTAAGTCCCAAGTTAATATATTTTGGAAGAAAAAGTTTTTGAAGTGGTGGATTAGGCTCTCATATCTAAGGGGAACATGAAGGAGGCTTACAGTGAAGGATAGGTGGTTTCTTCTAGATGGTTAGGAGATAATTATTCTAAGGGTAGGAATATTATCCGTGATAATGTTTACTAGATCATTGGAAAGAAGATTGGCTAGGGGAAAGGATCGGTTACTCAAGAGCTTACTCGAGTGCTTTCCCACTAGTGTGGTAGGTTGGGTCACTTTAGTAGACATTTTCCCCAACCACCAATAGAGTAATGAGATTGTGGAAGGATGAGAAATATATAGAGGTTTTGTAGGAACCCATGATAGATGGGTGATGGTTGAGAAGCTAGGTAGAACCAAAGTATGGGAAGTGGATCTTCTACATCATATTAGTCTGGTAGTTGTAGTTCTACTAGTTGTGGCGGTAGAGGAATTGGATGTGGTTCTTCTATGAAATAGCACCTATATATATAGAGTGGTGTAGCTCATTGGACTTAGAATGCATCATAGGTAATAGAGGCAGGATAGTTGCATGTAGTTTAGGCTATACTTATGGATAGTGAGGCTAGATCTTCGACAGTTAAAGGTATTATTCTTGTATCTTTTATGATTTTAGGTGCCTTATTTGATACCGGTACCTCTAATTCCTTTATACATATAAAATTTTTGAATATTTTGAGCCTGATAGTAGAGTTTTTGAGAAGGCTTATGATGATCGATACACCTTTGGGGTGTGATCGAGAGACATCTGTTTGTGAAAAGGGTGTTCTCTCAGGTTTGGGGAGTATCGTTTCTTTTGGAATCTTTACATTATGGATATGTCAGTATTTGAACTAATTATGGGTATGTACTGGTTAGTGGTGTACTATTCCCACATATATTTTTACCATAGGAGAGTGACTTTTACGTCTCTTGATGTTGACAATTATATTCACCATGGAGAGTGGGATATCCAAGAGGGACATGCAGGGATAGTTCATCAGCAACTGGGGGAGCTCACCACCAAGGTTTCTAGTCTATTTTTGGATGATGGTGGTGTAAATAATGATTACTTTCCACCCGTAGTGAATAGGTTCTGGGACATTTTTCTTGATGACTTCTTAGGGATACCACTTGAGGGAGACGTGGAGTTTATAATTGAGCTCATGTTGGGGGATAATCCAGTTTCTATTCCACCATATAGAATAGAACCAACAGAGCTTCAAGTTCTTAAGGATGAGTTGGAAGAGTTAATGGATAAGGGTTTTATCCATCCAAGTACGTCACCTTAGGGTTCTCTAGTCCTATTTGTAAATAAGGATGATGGGACCTTGCACTTATTTTTGGACTATGAAAAATTGAATCGAATGAATATGAAGAACCAATATCCTCTTCCGCATATTGATGAACTATTTGACTAGTTGAGAGGAACTTGTGTTTTCTCTAAGATTGACTTGAGATCAGGGTATCATCAGTTGATAGTTTTACCTTCTTATATATCAAGGACTGATTTTTAAATTAGGTATGGACATTATGATTTCATTGTGATTCCATTCATGTTGACGAATGCTCTAGAAATTTTTATGGACTTGATGAACTAAATATTACACCCATACCTAGATCAATTTGTGGTAATATTTGTGGATGACATATTGGTGTACTCCAAGACTCATGAAAATCATTCCCAATATCTTTACATAATCTGGATTACATTGAGAAGAAATTATCTATACATCAAGTATCTAAGTTTCAATTTTGGATTGATCAAGTACATTTTTTAGGTCACATCATCTCAGAGGAAGGTTTGTTAGTGGACCCATAGAAGGTACAAGAAATTGTTTCTTGGGAGTAACCCAAGAATTTTTTCATTATCTGTAGATTTATGGGGTTATCAAGATATTATCAGAGGTTCATTCAGGACTTTTTCTTCTTGGAAGCACACCTTTTTGGATTGAACAATAAGGTAGTTGAGTTTGAATGTTATGGAGCATGTGATAATACTTTCCGAGAGTTGAGGAAACATTTGACTATCACACCTATCTTGATCCTACCCAAGCCAGTGGAGGAGTATACAGTGTTCTATGATGCATCTATGATTTTATTGGAGTATTATTGATATAGGTAGATCGATTTGGGGAATATGGGTCGTAGTAGTTAAGGCCATGTGAATGGAACTACCCTAACCATGAACTTGAATTAGCTAAAATGGTTTATATTTTGAAGTGTTGGAAGCATTATCTAATGGGTGAAAATTATACTTTGTATACCAACCATAATAACTTAAAGAATATCTTTCCCAATGATATTTAAATCTTTGGAAAAAAAGGTGGTTTGAGTATATGTAGTCATTTGATTTTGAGCTATCATATATTCTCGGGAAGGGAAACAGTGTTGTTGACACTCTAAATAGGAAAAATCAAACTCAGAAAGTTTATGAGTCTAGTTCTGAGTGAAATATGATGAATTCTCTAGATTAGATTCATGTTGTGTCTTAGGAGAGTCAGGATCAGATGGCTCTCATATCATTTTTAGAGGATTCTACACTTTTGATCCAAATTAAGAAGTGGCAGTATAAGGATCTAGAATGTTTTTCCTTGAGAGAAATCATTTAAGGTGGGAGTCACCTCCTAATTAGACTATAGATTATGATGATATCATCTATTTCAAGGGTTATGTAGTTGTGACTTTGAGTTTTTGAGAGGAGATAATGTGTGAATTTCATTCTTTGAAGTGGGTGGTGCATCCAGGTTTGACCAAAATGTACTATGGCCTATGTTGATAGTATTTGTGTCTAGGAATTAAAATGGATATTGCATGGTTAGAGAAATGATTTCACACCTATCAATAGGTGAAGGAAAAGACTCAATGACATGGTGGTTTAAAAAATCCATTTTCTATTCCTAATTAGAATTGGGATGGTGTAAGCATGGACTTTGTGGGGGGTCTCCTCAGGACACCTTGGAAGAATGATTCTATTTGGGTGTTTGTGGACCGAATGATGAATGTAGCATATTTCTTGCCTATAAAGGATACTTTCTCAGTGAATCAGTTGGGAGAATTGTATGGTTAGGATATAGACCATCTGTATGGGGTTCCATAGAGTATAGTTTCATATCGTGACTCATGTTTTACTTCACAATTTTGGTAGGGCTTTTATAAGTCACTTGGTATATAGATTTTTATGAGTATTCCATTCCACCCACAAATAGATGGGCAGTCAGAACGTACGATATAGGTACCTGAGGATATGCTACAAGCATGTGTTCAAGATTTTTGGTGGTTCTTGGGAGAAGCACCTAGCACTTTTGGAGTTATACTATAACAATAGTTATCAGAAATCCATTAAGATGGTATCATGAGAGGATATTTATGGTAGACAATGAATATCACCGCTATGTTTTATGTAGGTAGGTGAGTCAAGGTTGTTGGGACTCAGTCTTGTACAGGAGACACTGGAGGAAGTTTATCTAATTCAAAAATGAATAGCTACTGCTTAGAGTAGGCATAAGTTATATGCTAATAGATGTTGAAGACCACTATAGTTTGTAGTGGGGGATCATGTGTTCCTTTAGCTATCACCTAGATTGGGTCACTATAGGATTCAGATACATGGAAAGTTGGTTCCCAGGTTTTTTGGAACTTTTTAGGTTTTAGAGAGAATCAGGATGGTGGTAGATCTATTGGCCCTTCCACAGAGGTTTAGTGATATGCATGACGTATTTCATGTATCACAACTTCGACGGTATCACCCTGATCCTTCTCATGTGATCGATGTGAATTATGTTGATCTTGAGATTGATGTGTCCTTTACAGAGCCTCTAATACGTGTTATGGATCGTAGTGATAAAGTGCTATGGGGAAATACCATACTAATATTTCAAGTATTGTGTAAATATGGGTGTGTTTAGGAGGAAACATGGTAGAGATAAGTGGATATGTGAGTTCAATAGCCTAATATGTTTTAGCCGAAATCTTAGATATTCTTGGGAGTACATATTAAGGATGATATACTATGTGGTGGGGAGATTGTAAGATCCTGAACTTTTAATTAAGATATATCATGCTCATTTTTAGGAAACATTTGGTGTTGTTTTGAGTACATCTTATTTGGGTTTTATCTTGGGTGTGTTTGGGTGAAAATTGAAATTTTTTTGAGGTTTTTTGTCCAGTGCATGGTTAGTGCACGGTTTTCTCAAATTGTGTGCCTTGTCCCAGCAAACTGTGTAACCCCAGATAGAGAGGTATTGTATGGTTGGAGCACAATTTTTCAAATTATGTGCCCTTGTAGGAGTAATTGTGCACCCCTATAGGAGAGGCGCGCATTTAGGGCACATGGTTTGGAAAACGAAATGCCCCTATACAATAAACTATGCATGTGGGATTTAATCCTCTAAAAATTAGATTTAAATTTCTCGAACCCCCCAATATTCACCATAATTCAACCCAACTCAACCCTAAACATTTTATATAATTTTTTGAGGCTCTCGAATGGATTCCAAGTCCTTATAAAATCCATTCTTGATTAATAAAAGACCAAATTAAAGAATCTAAACCTCTCCTAGTAATATATTCTTGTTTCGGTTGATTTCCTCCCTCTCTCCAATATTTTATCTCATAGTTTAAAGGGTTTTTTTCCTCAATTAGAAATGAATCTAGATCTAGGTTTTTAGGGATATAATTCAATTGGTTTTAAATATAGGTTTTGGATTTAGATCTCATTATCCATTCTGAAATTGAGTGTTTGTCATCTATCTTGAGGTTGGTGGTCTAAATTTCAAATCCCAGAGTGCTGATTTAAATTACATATATGTAATTGTGAAATTTCAATTTCTATGATTATGAAATTTTATCTAGAATTTAATTTGACTAAATTGAATTGACATGTGATAATTAAATGGGTTGAATTTGGGGGAATTGTAATTTGGTTGATTTGTATTAATTAATTGTTTAATTCATTAATTTAATGATGTAATTATAGAATTTATGGGATATTTTGGTTGTGGAAATATTAAATTAAATGGAATTTTTTAATTGGTTAATTTTAGAGATATGGATTTAATTGATAATGGAATATAAAGGGATGTTTGGATTAAACTTTAAAGGTTAATGGGTCATGTGAATAAATTTTAATAAATGGTTTAAATGATGAATTTTTTATATTATTCCATGAGATTAAATTGTTAAACCATGATTTTTTTGGTAATTGAAATGGTATAACATGATTTGAAATGTTTATGAGTGGATTAATGATGATTAACCTTGTTAAATGTGATATATGTGATATATTTGATTGATTCATAAATGGTTTTTGGGACACATATGGATGATTCAAATACCCATGTGATTATAGAATGTATGATCTAGATCCAAATTCGTGCATGTGATAATTAATGTTGGACATTGAATGAGGCTCCAAATACCCATGTGATAATGAGTGTGGGACACAAATTGAGGTTCCAAATACCCATATGTGATAGTGAGTGTGGGATAGGGGATGAGGATCCAAATACCCATGTGACATTGAGGTGTGGGATAGAGACAAAGGCTCAAAATTCACATGGGGTGTTATCCACGACATTCTACACCCATGAGATTGGCATTGGACTATAGTTCCAATTGGTCGTGATATGATTTGAAATGAAATGATAAATGGTAACCATGGTATTGTGATATGTGATATCCCTAGTGGAAAGCTTAGAATCCTACATGGTATGAAGTAGGTATTGATAGTATGGGTGTCATTGTGAACCTAGGGATTTATATGGTCAATTAAATAATAATGAAATGTGATAATTGTTTACTTTATGCATTTTATTTTATTCGTTATAAAACTGCATACAATTTTACTTACTGGATATTGTTTTATACATCATTGGTAGTAGCCTACAAAGTTTTAATTACACCCTACTTGGGATTCTAGATCGGTGATTGAATAGGATTCATGTTTATAGGACAAGATAAGGGAAAGGGCCCTATGTTAGATGGATGATTTGGGATGGAGAATGGATGAGGGAACCAGACTTGGTGTTAGAACCTGCTTAGGGGAGTTTTCAATGTATTTATTTTGGGTTTTCATTTTGATAATTGAAGCTTATTTGTAATGACATATATACTATTTAATTATGGATTTTTTTTCATTTTTGGTTTATCATGTGATACTAGTTGATCTGGTTATTGTATAATTCTAGTTGTTGTTTATTATTTATTGGTTATTTCTAATGTTGTGATGCTATGATAAGGATGGTATATTCTCCACATGTTGATATATTATACCCTTGCTACTATTTAGTAGCCTTTAGAATATGGGGAGGTGCACCTGAGTTCATGTGACCAACCAGCTCGGGGCACCGATGTGTGGTACCCGAGTCAGGATGTCACAACAATATTCATGGAACCTAAGTAAATATGGAGTTATGTAAATAAAACGATATTATAATTAGTGTCATAAAAGTATATAGTGTTAGATGGGGACCTGGGGAAGTAGTGGGGTAACAAACCAACAATGAAAGAGCGGGGACGGCATAAGGCATTCAAATTGACAAGGGGAGGAGCAATCAAACTAACACTACATCATGTTATTGATCCATCACTACCAGAAATTATCTTTTTTTATTATATATTTTATCACAAAAATTTGATAATGATAATTTATGTAAACCTATGATAATTTAGGATACCCTATCACTGGTATCCAAACCCAAATGGGTAATAATTTTGTTACTCTAATCTAACTAAATCCCATTTAGAAGTTATGAAAACCTAATTATATAGGGTTGGGTAGTATTAGTTACCCAATTAATGGGTACCCAATACCATCCCTATATAACTTAAATTAGAAAGAAACCATAGCTTGATGTTATCATATTCCCCTTATCAATAATAATTTTATCTATCAGGGAATTCTAATTAAAGTGATGGGTCAACTTAACTAAAATTTATTTGGTCAGAATAATATGAAGACACGCAATAGGGGGTGAATTGTGACATTTTAATAATCTTGAAAGAATCAAATTTTATCCATCTTCATATATTATTAATACATAAAGTGGTCTCTTCTTTAATAAAATTATATATTATAAAATCATAGAAAAATAACACAACAATTTTTATAGTGGTTTGAGGTAAAAAGATCTCTTAGTCTACTTTGCTAAAACTCTCTCTGTAGGTTTGGTTATTTTTACTAAATAAGCCCAATTATCATAATACCACCATAAATGAGTGCAGGAAGTTTACACCTTACAATAAGGTAGGTTATTTTATAAGAAACCTCTCAATCCATAGCTAAGTGTGAGAAGCTGACACTCCACAATGACTGGGTATGAGAATCTAATGCTCTAAGAAAATAAGATTACTTGATCTGTTGAGAAAAAAATTCAAATAAAAGTTATAGTAGAAATATATAGATGATTTATCTTCTTCTTTTTAGATAAAATTATTTAATAAGGAACAACTTTGAAGATATTCTGGTTGCATAAAATTTTCAAAAATTATTGTAATAGAAATATTGCAGCAGCAGCTACAATATGACAGTAAAATATCAAAAAATGTATGTATCAAAATTATTTCTCTTTATAATAGTAGAGAGATTTCAACACATAAAAATAACCTTTTCCTTTTTAATGATACAACTCTTTATATTTAATAATAAAACTCAATTTTCCTCTAGTTAAAAAGATCCAATAATATATCCTAATAAATTGTAAGAATTTGAATTTGAATATTCAAAGAAAATCATAAATTCCACTAGAAATAGGAATGATTTAATCCATTGAACACGATCATTTGAATTATCCATTAAAAAAATTTTAAATAGATAATAAATCCTAGTGATACTATTACATAAATTATGGAAAATATCTAAAATTTAAACTTTGCAGTTTCCTAGATAAAACATATGGTAGATTTAGAAAATATGGTTGACAATGTATGGTTGACTTAAAAATGTTGGGTTGTTGAACCATACCTTAGTTCTTCAAACATAGGGTTGATTCTAAAATTATATTTCCTAATTTATACTTTTACTATAGTGTAGGGTACCTAATCCATACATTTACTCTAAACATAGGGTATAAGAAGTATGGTTCCTTACCAAAAGTGGGGTTCTAAAACCATACATTCCATATAAAACATAGGGTATAAATAGAATTTCAAAATCTCTTAAAAACACATCCAAAATACTTTATATAAAAACTATTACCTGAAAATTACTTTAGAACAAGATATATTTTTTCAAGAAATATAGTTTTGAAAAACACTTAATGTAGTTTCATAATTAAAAAAAATAAGGGTATTTGTGAGCATAAAAATCAATGGGAATTAGAATAATATTATTGGAACAACAAATTCCAAATAATCTCCCAATTTTTTATGATCACAAAACCCACATAACAAAACTTATACAAAATCATAGGAAATGTAAACAAAAAATACAGTTTTAAAGAGATATAAAAAATATATAATTATCATTTAAATTTTTATAAACTATATAAAAATAAAGAATAAAAAATAAATATTATAGAAAATTTATTTTTTCTAAAATAAATAGTTATATATATATAAGAATTTATCCCCGTTTAGTATTATATTCATAAAAATATTGTGTTTACCAAAATTTCTCCATTGTTTTGTGTCCTCAAAAAGAAAGTATTGAAAAATGGAATTATAACAAAATTAATGTTTCACATGAATGGTGGTGAATGTTTTGTTGAGATAAGACAAAAATTATTCTTATGATGTCAATATATTTGGAAAGATAAAAAAGAATTAAATAAAAATAATATAATGAAGAAAATAATTTCATTAAAATTTATTTGTGGTTATAATAAATATTTGGCTAAAAGGTGGGATTGGATGAGGTAAAGGGTTTATTTTATATAAGTATTTGAATGTAAATGAATCTCAAATAGCCTAATGAATATCCTTTATCTCTACCATCATCACTTCAAAATTCTGATTAAATATCTCAACCCACTACTTCATCATTAGCTTGGACTTATGTCCCATTTTTAGATCTACATATAAATTTACTTTTAGAAACTCATGGATAGTCTCTACTAACTATAAAAACTTCTACATCATCTCACTTAACTAATTGAAAATGTTTCTAATACCTAGTTTGTTAGATGTCATTTTTTCAATAAGATATTTTTTATTCTCTAACAGAGTGTGATGTGTAGTACTATCACGCTATGGGTTATGAATTCAATCATTTATCTCATAAAAATAACTATAATGGATTCAAAAATCCTTATCAAATTTGGAGAATTTGGATGAATAGAAGTATAATCCATTTCTTCACTATATCTACTTATAACTGATTTAAATTGAATCCCCATATATTTCCTTAGTTCTACAAAATCTAACATGGAAACTGACTCTTCTCTGACTTTCCCAATTTGGTCATCAATTTCTCTCTAAAATGAATCAAAATATATTATATAAATATAATTTTCACATAGAATTTTCATCTAATCTTTAAATGATTCCAACTCTACTCTTGGGATATTTTAACTTTTCAAATATTCCATTATTTTCTAGAAACTTTCATCTCACTTTGAAAATTTTTATTGAATTTTCATATAATTAAATTTGCTAACCTAATATTAAATTTAAACACTAAGATAATTAAAGGATTCCTATTCTATATTTCTTTAGGGTTTTCTAGCTTCAACCATAGAAAAGGAATGTCCTTCATCTTTCTCAGCAGATAAGGATGAAAATTTTCCAATAACTTTTGTCTGCTCACCAGTTTCACTAACATCATTCTCCAAGGATTCTATGTGAATAAAAACTATTATATTTTCTATCAATTCAGTAGCTTATTCAAAATATTTTTTCACCTTATCACTATATTGGACATTATTTTCATCCTGATCTTCTCCATGATCCTCTTGATCATCTCAAATTTCATTTTCCCTTTCCACAGAAGTATCTGATACACACATAAAAATTGGTTGTTTAATATCTTCAACCCTAGTCTCTTCTTCAAAAACCAAATTATTTTTTCTTCTTCTAGGTCTTATAACAAGATCCTCACTATTGGATTATCTTAAGGGTTCTTTAATATATTGGTGGAAATATTTTGCAGCAGTTGGATCACTTATATTAACCCTGAGTCTTCTTTCAATTTCCTTAGAAACATCAACTATTCTTGATTCAACAAAATTATTTAGCATGAAACGGTACTGATCTAGATAAATTTTTGCTTCCTTTATCTCCCTGATAATGATTACCATATAGTTTTTATCATCATCACCAACATACACCGTCTTTACTTTTATATTTCACCAAAACAAACCAAACTTTCTTAAGGTTCCAGTAAAAATAATTATGTTTTGATGACATCTAACAGCTGAGTGAATGCTACAAATATTATTATTTTTATATAGAAGTAGAGAAATAAGCCTCTAATATTGACAAAAGGACATTACAGACTCATTTTGAAAACTTTGGTGAATATAATTCATCATATATCTATATAAATTTAACATAATTTCATTGAACATAAAAAACATGATATACATGTTAGGAAAAGATATTTTCTCAAATTCATAAATCATGGGAACTAATGAAGATTGAATAAACATGACTAGTACCTTCTGGTTAGCTTTAGTATCATTTACATGTATCTTTATTACTAGGGTAGTTCCAAAAATAAAATACATAATATCCTCAAATTTATTTTTTGTGCCTCCAATAGATTGAAGATAAAAAGTGAAAAATGCTTCATGGGTATGATAAAAGATCTAGTAAATTTTTTCTAAAGATACCAAAAACTCCACATTATTTACCTTTTAGGAGACTAGGTCCTCTGTGTCTCCAAAGATAAACATTTCAATTTCATAAAACACTTTCAATTCACTATCGAAAATATACTCAGTATTTTCACTATTGAAAATAAATTCTAACCCTTGAAAAGCCATGGCTTTCTTTAATAGAAGATTCATCTGAAACAACCACTCAAAATTAACTACCTTCCCTTGAAGGGATCATCTTTCATATTGTTGTAACTTTTATTCACTTGATCGACTTCTTCTATTCTATTTGTCTTGACTATTTCTGAAAATTTGAAGGTTTGAGGTTTAGATTATAGGGTTTGAAGAGAGATAGAGAGCTTTAGAATTTAAAAGGGTTCAAGATTGAGGTTAAGAGAGAGGGGTAATTCCTGATAGTTTTTTATGTCATTTTGTTTTCTCAATCCAAAATTCTCAGAGTAATAATTATGAAATTTAATTTTGAAAAGACACTTTTTCAAAAAGATTAATAAATCTGTAATTTTTTTAACAACTAATAAATAATCAATATATTAACATAAATTAAAACAAATAGAATCAATAAATAAAACTTTTTTAAAATTTTAAATATATATATATTATTTTAAAGAGAAGGGATAATTATTGAAAATAAAGATTTTAGTTAAAATTAAATATACCTAACTCCCCCTTAATATATTAAAAACTAAAAGTGGGAAGTGGTTTAGTAAAAATATCAGAAAGTTGATATTTAGTATTTAAAATTACCAAGATATATCCCATTTTAGTACATGATCTCTTAGAAAATGATTATTTATATTAATATCCTTATTCTTTGAGTGAATCATAAGATTTTTTGAAATATTAATTACACTTTTATTTCTAAATAAAATAGGAATATTATTAAAATTTAGCCCAAATTCCAGAAGTGTGTGCTTCATCTACATAAATTGTACACAATAACTTATAGTAGAAATATAGTGTTCCTCCTCTATTAGAAAAACAATTAAATTTTGTTTATTAATTTACCATCAAACTAGGGACTTCCCTAAAAAGTGAAAGTTTCCTGAGGCACTCTTTCTATCTAACCTAAAACATCCAAAATCTATAACTGAATATGAAATTTCATTAAAATAATATGTTTTTGGATAAAGTGAAAATATAAAAATGGTTCCTTTTAGATATCTAAAAAAACTTTTAATAGTGGTAGGATGGTAATATTTTGGGTTTGATAAAAGTCATTCACATAGATAGAAAAAAAACAAAATTTCTGGTTTGATAGCAGTAAGATATAGTAAACTACTAATCATAACTCTATATAACATCTTATCAACAAGTTTCTCAGCTTCATCCAAATAAATTTTTATATCATTACACATAATAGTTTTATAAGTCTTACAATTTTCAAGTAAAAACTTTTTTATTAAATCAATTATAAATTTATTTTTATGTAAAACATTCCAATAACTTTTTTGATAGATTTTAAAACTAAGAAATAAATTTAATTCTCCCATCATACTCATTTCGAATTTCTTTTTCATAATTATCAAAAAATAATTGAAAATATTTTTATTAGTTGAACCAAAGATTACATCATCTATATAAATTTGTACTAATAAAATATCAAAATAAATAGATTTATTAAAGATGTTATGATCTACAAACCCTATAAAAATACATTTTACAGTAGAATAGAACTTAATCTTTCATAACAAGCTCTTGGTGCTTATTTAAGACCATAAAGAGCTTTAGTAATTTTGAAAATAGAATTTGGTAGATATGGATTTTCAAAACCTAGATGTTGTTCAATATAGACTTCCTTCACTAAATATCCATTTAGAAAATCATATTTTACATCCATATGATATAATTTAAAATTCATAAATGATGAATAATCTAAGAGGATTATAATGGATTCTAATCTAACAACAAGGTCAGTGGTTTCATTGTAATCTATCCCTTCTTTTTGATTATATCCTTTATCTATTTATATAGATTTATTTCTAGTTATTATTCCCCAATTATCTTTATTTTTTCTAAAACCCCATTTGTTTCATATTATTTTATGATTTTATAGGCTATCAATTAATTCTCAAACTTATTTATTTTAAATAGGTTTAGTTCTTCCTACATAGCTATTATTCAAATTTCATCTTATAATTCTTCTTCTATGGTTTTAGGTTCTAATTGAGATAGGAAAGTGGAAAATTTAGCTAGATTTACCATATTATTCCTAGTTATAACTCTTATATCTAGATCTCCTATAACAATTTCAAAAGGATATTCCATAAAGGTTCTAGGAATTCTACGTAACACACTTTAAGGCTCACCAATTTCATGTTCTTCTAAACCAAACTGAATTTCATCATATTTTAATTGATTATCAAAATCATCTTTAGAAGCTTCAAGTCTCAAGTTGTCTAAAGAATTAGTAACTTCATATGTTTGGTTTTTTTATGATCAAAAGGGTCACTTTAATCAAACTTCATAGGAAAATATTCTTCAATTATCCTTGAATTTTTATTATACACTCTATAAGCTTTATAAAAATAATAATATCCAATAAATATTCATCTATTAGCCTTTGAATCAAATTCACCATGGTTTTCCTTAGTATTCAATATATACACCTTGTATCCAAAAAATATTAAAGTATCCAACTTTATATTTCAATAATTCTATAATTAATATAGTGAATTTTTAATAAAGGGTCTTATTAAAACTCTATTCATGATATGTAAATCTATTTTGACAACTTATGACCAAAAATATTTAGGAAGACTATATTAATTTAACACAATTCCTTCCATTTATTTAATAGTCCTATTTCTTCTTTCTACAATTCCATTTTTTTGAGCTGTTCTTAGAGCATAGAAGGTATGTTTAATACCCAAGTCTTACAAAAAACAATTGAATTATTAATTCTCAAATTCTACTCTATGATCATTTCCAAATGAAAGTATTTTAAAATATTTTTATTTTTGAATAATTTTACAAAAACTTGCAAAAATAGAGAAAACATCACTTTTAAATTTTAGAAAATAATTCCAAGTAAATCTGAAAAAATGATCAACCAAGACAAAAAAACATAAGATCTTCTATCCAAGATTGCTACTCTTGATGGTCCAAACAAATCTATATGGATAAGTTCTATAATTTTAGATGTAGAATCCTTTTTAATGGATTTTAAGAATGAATTATGCTAATCTCCTATTTATCATGCATCAAAAAATATATCTTTATCAAATTTAAGAGTTGTAAAATCAAAAAATAAGTGTTTATTAGATAATTTTTATAAATAAAATACATAACAGTGTACAATTATCGTAAATCGTATCCAGGATTCATTTGTCTCAGCAATTAGAAAATCCACTTTTTATTCACATAATGAATTGAGATCTAAAGTATAAACATTTTGAGTTCTAGGTACTCTAAAATTAAGTATTTTATCTCTAAAAATAAATAATGAATTATTAGAAACATAAACAAAAAAACATCATCACAAATTTGAGAGATACTTATCAAATTATGCTTTAACCCTTGAACATATAGTAATTTGTTGATAAAAATTTATTTTGGATCTCCAATTGATCTAACTCTGATTATTTTTCCTTTTTCATTATCACCTAAGGTAACTAGGCCTCCATCTAATTTTTCCAATGTATGAAAATTAGAATATTCTCTACTCATGTGCCTTGAATATCCACTATCCATATACCATACTAAATTTTTCTCCTGTTTACTTTTACATCTTCTTCCTCTTTATCCAAAAAGAATATATTTTATTTCAGATTGGTCGACTCATTTTATAAATCAAATTTTGAAGTATTGTTGGAGTATTCATAAAAACTCCAAGTAGCCTTCATAAATTTCTTCCCTTTTTGATCATAATAAATTCTCATATGATAATTTCTTTATTTATTTTATATTTTTTCTTCTTTTAGTTGTGGGCAATCATGTTTGATATGTCCAATTTTCTTATATTCATAGGATCTTACTTCTTTAAGTCCTCAACCATATTTCATTATATAACTGAAATACTTTTAAAGACTTTCTTTTTCTTATAAAATTTACTGTATCTTCAGGATAGATTATCTAGTTCTATTACAGAATTTTATAATTCTAAATCATTTGAGGATATATCTTCCTCTTTTTATTTTTCATATTTTTGAGAAGTGACTTCAAGGGTGGTATTTTTCCTATTTATCATTCTATGATCTTTATATTCATCTGGTATTTTTACTTAATACATCATTAGAGTTCCAATAAACTCCTTCATTGTTTGGTTTTTGATAGGAGTGGATTTCCTGATTGGAGTTGGTATTCCATTCGATTTAAAGGGTGAGACTCTTAGAACATTTAAATCTTGATCTAGTTGGGTAATTGGATCTCCCAAGGTAGTAACAATATTTACTATTTCATTCAATATTATATTCATTTGAGTGATTCTTTCACCATCATACATTATGAAGGTGTAAAATTTGATCTTTGTAGTGTTAAATTTTAATTTCCTAACATTTATAGTTCATTTATAAGTAACTATGATAGTTTTCCACATCTCATAGGTAGTATCACATTGAGATACAAGATTAAATTCATCTATACCAAGTCCACATATAATAGAATTCGTGTCTCTTTAATTGATATCATAATCATCTTCCTTTTCATCATCTCACTTCTCTAGTTCTATAGAAATTTCATAAGGATTGATAATCTTTATATAGAATTTAAAATCAAGATTTTTTAAATAGAAAATCATTATTTCTTTCCAACAGCCAAAATTTTCTCCATTGAATTATGGGGCTTAGATCATGGAAATTCCTTCTTTTAGTTATTCCATAGACATATTCCTTCATATATAACTTTTACTTGAGTTTCTATACCTTAACAAAACTCTTCAAAAATCACTCCTCTAATAGCAATTATTAGGTCAGAATAATATGAATATACACAAGAGGGGGTGAATTTTGTCCTTTTAATAATCATGAAAAAATAAAATTGTATCCCTCTTCATATATTATTAATATATTTATCATTATATTATTTAAGAAAATTATAAATAAGAAAAATAGAGAATAAGAACACAACATTTTTATTGTGGTTCGGGACACAAATATCCCCTAGTCCACTCCACCTACACTCTCTCAGCGAGCTTGGTTATTTTCACTAAATAGGTCCTCTTATCATAAGACCTCCACAACTGAGTGCATGAAGTTTACACTTTAAAAAATTATAGATTCTTTTATATTGAACCTCTCAATTCATAGCTTAGTACGAGAAACTAGCACTCCACCATGACTGAGTACGAGCAGTCGATACTCTAACAAAAAAATATTTATTGATTTATTGAGAAACAAATTCATATCACATTTGTTGCATCAATTGATATATAATGGTTCTTCTTATTCATATATAAAATTATTCAAGTATTAATTACTTTTAATAGATCCTGGTTCCTGATGATCTTTAAGAAATACATCTATAGAAAGAATGCAGTAGCAAAAGTAGTTTGATAGAAAAATGTCCAAACATGTATGTATCCAAAATATAGCGCTTTATAATAGTAGAGATTTCATCATGCATAAAATTTTATTTTCATTTTTTAATGATAAAACTCTTGGTATTTAACAAGAAAACTAAATTTTCTTCCAATTAAAAAGTTCTAAAAATATCTCTAGATCATTTGAAAGAATTTGAATTTGAATGTTCAAATAAAATCATAACTTCACTTAGAAATAATAATGATTTATTCAATTTAAAATGATCCTTTGAATAAATATTTAAAAATATTTTAAATAGATAATAAATATTGGATATACCATTGTATAAATCACAAAAAAAAAATATCTTGAATATAAACTCTATAGTTGACTGGATCAAATAGGGGTTAGATTTTAAAAGTACAGTTAACAAAAAATAGTTGAATTCAAAATGGTTGGTTGACTTAAAAATGTTTCATTATTGAACCATAAGTTAGTTACTAAAACATAGGGTTCATTCCAAAATTATGGTTCCTGATCCATACTTTTATCATAGCATAGGGTACCTGATCTTCACATTTACTCTAAATGTAGGGTATAAGAAGTAAAGTTCCTTACTAAAAGTAGGGTTTAAAAACCATACATTCCACTTAAAAATAGAGGGTATAAACACTATTTATAGACTTCTTAAAACCCTATCCAGAATACTTTAGGCAGAAAAATTAACCTAAAAATAACTTTAAAAAAGATAAATTTCTCAATAAATATAATCTTGAAAAATACTTAAAGTGGTTTCATTAGTAAAATAAATAAGTGTATTTGTGATCATTAAAATCAATGATAATTAAGAGAATATTTTTGGAAAAAAACATTCCTAAAGAAATTTAAATCAGTTAATTGTAATGTTAATTAAATTTAATAAATTAGATTCTACTTAAATATTTTTGAGTAGTGACATGGTTATAGTTTGTGCTATAAGAAGGTAAATATGGATCCTTACCTATTTGAATATCTAAGTGACTAGATATTATAAATTAAATGGTGATTTATATTAATATTTGATAAAATAGAGGGAGACATAAATGGTTAATCAATAAATAATATCAATTTAAAATTGAAAATCAAAATAAAATTCTAGTATGCTACATTTATTTGGTTATAGGTAATGGTCAGTAACACTATTGCAAATGATTTTAGACAAATAAAATATTCTCACCAATGATAATTTTTAAGATTAGTGCATATTCCTATAAATTATATTATTATAATAAAATAAATTTTATGTTTTGGAGTATCATCTACCTATTGATCCACCTAAGGGATCTAATAATATAGATAAGGATACCTACAAGAGGTACATTGAGGATGCATTGGATGTCCATGAATCACATTGTCCTCAATTTCTAGAAAGCTTCAAAAGTATAATGAGGATAAATATATCTACATTATGTTGTCTAATATACAAGAGATTTATCATGGGAGAGAAATACAAAAAAAATATATGAGATATCCACTGCACTATTAACATGAAATTTGGGAGAAGGAATCCATGTTGATCCTCATATGTTCAATACGATAAGATAAATTGATTGATTAAAAAATTAAGATTGGATCTAGATAAAAAATTATCTAAAATATCATTATTTCATCATTACCACCCAGTTTTACCAATTTCATTATTACACTTCCAATAATTTTTGTTATGGTGCATATAAGGACAAAAAATCAGGGCTCTGATCCTTATGGTGAACAAGAAAAAAAGGAAAGGTAAAGAGGCCAATGGAACAATAAAACTAAAATGAATTTATGAAAATTCCTATGAATAATATTAAATTTTAGATAGAGATAAGTGACCATGATTTTTTTTCTTTGTACATGGAAATAAATACCATAAAAAGAAAAAATATAATGTTTTGAAGAAGAAATATGGGGAATATTTTGTTTCAGTTATAATCATCATTGAATGTAATATTTATATTTTTTCATCTTGGGTACAAGATATAGCTTGACTCTCACACATTTTTCTATTCAAATATAGGAACCCATTTTATTTTGAATGATTTCAAGTGGCGATGTGGAACTTTGAACTGTTAATAGAGTCAAACATGTTTCATTAGCTATAGGATCTTATTATCTCACTTTTCCCAGTAGAATGATTCTTATATTAGAGAATTTTTATTATGTGTATAGTATTAAAAATAAAATTATTCATATGTGAAGTTTAGACATAAGTGGTTTTTTTTATATTTCAAAATAAAATTTGTTTCTTTTATAAAGACAACATATATTGAAATATAAAACATTTAAATAATGATTTATATTGAATTGAAAAATATTGTGTTTGTAATAAATAAAAAATAAATTAACATTACTTATATTATAATAAATTGTTTCATTTTAGACATATACATGTAAACTAGAATCATTTGAAAAAGTTATATTAATAAGATTATTTTAACTATTTTGGTCAGAATCCATTAGATATTTTTCATGTTTGTTTACAAGGAAAAATATCCAAAACCTATTTTTATGGTAAATATGAATGATTAATGGATTTTTAAGTATTATTTCACACATATTTATATATACCATTTCCAGTATAAGAGAGGAGGATTCTAAAAATTTATCACTTTTACTAATTTCATTGATTGATATGAGTATGTATTCTTGATGACATACAAATCAAATTCCTTTGAAAATTTTAAGTAATATAAAATATGAAGTGGAGAATAAAATTTGTAAAAATATAAAGAAATATTTATCAAATCAAAGAACAGAATATATTAACTAAGAATTTATAAATTATCTAAAAAAATAGGATAATATCTCAACTCTTGCCTCATATTCCATAATGGAATGGTGTAAGTGAAAGGAGGAACTGCACCCTGTTAAACATAGTGGGATTGATAATAAGTCATATGACTCTTACATTATCATTTTGGGGATATTAATTGTAAGAAATAGTATACAAAATTAATTTTGTTCTAGATAATGTGGATTATGGGGTCCCATAAGAGTTATATTGGAAGAAACTCGGTCTATCACATATTCTTCTATGGGGATACAATGAATTTTTTAAGACTTGATCCTTGAAAAAAAAACCCACATCACAAGACATGAAGTGTGTCTTTTTAAAGTGTGTATTTATTAATATAATCCATTAGATAAAAAAATATATGGTCAAAATATGATATATGTTTCTAGAAAGGGATAAAGCCTCCAAATATGTTAATGGGAGAAATATAGATATTGATAAAGTCGAGACTCCAGGTGTACAATATTTGGAATAGGAAAAAACACCACAAAATCACATGGATGAAGTTGTTACAAAGAAACAAGTATGATTCATGTTAATATCAGATGTTAAAAAATTGAATATATTTTTTTCATATAATTTAGGAAGGTGAAAAATTATTCAGTGAGGATAAAAAAATACTATCATATAAGGAGATAGTGGATGACACAAAATCTTCCAAATGGAAAGAAACCATGAATCCATAAATGGATTTCATGTGTAAGGAACCAAATTTGATAATTTAAAATTTTGATTTAATTTTAGACAAACCATGTTTATTTTGACCTATTTTGGATATAGAAAGTGTTTAAGGAGGCCCAGGTTTGAGTTTTGAGGAAATATTTAGGGTGGTGGAAATATATCTGAAAGAAAATTCTACACTAAAAGCTCAGTGAAAAAAGAAGGGATTATTTTCCATACCACTGGGAGTCCATTAGAGGTTCATCAGAACCCTAGTGTCCCATTGGAGTTCTAGTGGAAACCTATGACCCTCGTTTAATGGGGGTATTTAAAAAATTAATAGTTTATAATTTTATTAAACCCACCTCCCTCTTCCCTACATGAGGATTCACAAACTCTCCTCTTTTTACCTTGGTTCCTCTCTGTCTAAAGTAGTGATATTCCTCATTTTTGCTAAAACTTAAGTGTTGAAACTTAAAATTTATTTCTAGAGATAATAATAACCTCATTGAACCTTAAATCCATCATATCACTTTCTATATTCGGGTGTTTAATTTCAAATACCTAATTTAGGGGATTTTATCAAATTTAAGGATTTCTTCGTATTGTGTTTATTCAACTAAATATAATCTTTTTGTGGGATCTTGGGATGATGTGGTAGGTGGTTCCTAAAATTTTATTTAAGTTTATATGATTTTATATGTGATGTGTGATATGAAGGATATGGAGAGTGTGTGTGTGTCCTAGAATGTATTTCTTGTTTCTTTGAAAGTAAATTAAGGATTTTTAGTGTTTTTAGTGTTCCTTCATGTAATATGTTTTGATTTCATGTCCATCAGTGACCATGAGCCTAATGTAAAGTATTATAAATTGTGTGAACAAAACCCAAAAGTGGTGTTCCTTTGATATATTATGAAAAAGAGAGCCTTGATAGGTTCCTTTGAAAATATTTTTATGATAGAATCTTATTTTTCTGAGAGGTTATCATGAGGTTATCCTCAAGGTATGATTTTGGTTTAATTAATATTAATTGGGATTTTTTAATATATTAAAAGGGTGATCATTATTCACCTTTAATTTAAATGGTTCTTGGTAGGTTGTACCTTATATTTAATAATGAGAAAAGGTTTGTGTGTTTGTGAACCAACCTAAAATGAATTTTGAAAATGAAATGGGCATGATTTCAATCTATTTTTGATTTTATTAATGGAAATGAATGTTATTCCATTTCATTATTTTGACCTATTATGTGTTAAATATTAATATTACATGCCTACTCTTATTGTGATATAAAAAGTGGGACTAGATGATACACTAATCCATACTCGATAAGTAAGGACCAAGCCTTAAACATTACATATTACAGTTTTTTTGAACTAGAATTCACATTTGAGGATCTTTTCAGCTTAGAGTTTTAGAGAATTAAGAAAAAATCTTACAATGTAAACCCATATATTACATGTGTACACTTACACTAAGTATCAATTTTTTCACCAAAGTAAATCCTTCTAAAATAAAACATGATTTGTTTTTATGACACATCTTTAAAATTTTCATTGTGACACCTTATTTGTCCTTTCCAATCTTTAATACCTGTGGAAAACATTTTAAAACTTTTATTGAGGACAAAATTATCATTAAGGGACATAAAAATAAATAAAGAAAACATTAGTCCATGAATACTTATAAACTAATGAAAATATTTTTATGAAGTTATACCTTTCACCCATAAAACATAATCTCATTATCTTACCTGACTGAAAATTACTTTTTTATTATTCAATCACTTTTAAGGAAAAAGTGAGAATCCATACACAACTTCAAAGAATTAAAAACATTCAAAGAACCGCGATACAGAAAATTTAAGAGAAAATAACTAATTCAAACCTACATAGAAGAGATCCTACCCAGCATCATAAATATTAAATTAGTTTCTCCTACTTATCGCTTCACGGAAAGCAGTCTCGTGCATGACTACATAGGCATGGAACCAATGGAAAAGACATACCCTCTCAAATATCCAAATATGAAAGGAAAAACCAGGAGAAAAATGATGCTCCAAACCCCATATGAAGCAATTCATGTAAGAGAATATGTGAAATTACACTCAAAACTCAAACCGCAGGCCACCAAAATTCCATCTTTGAACCAAAAATCTCAATCCAAGTAGAAAATTACACCATGAAAACAATCACCCAACAACAAACCATTCCAAGTAGACCACCATCATACATCAAACCTTCATGAACTCGTGATTCTCATCATCTCCAGTATATCGATCCACTGCCACCACAGCTACAGAACAAGAATACCACATAGTAGGGAGAGCCCAGTGGAGAGGGAAACTAGTGACAAACCATTCACACCATATAGAAAACCAAGCGAACCAATTCCCAGCACCCACACATTCAACATCAAAGATAGAAAACCACCAAAATCGAACATACAAGGAAGACACAGGAAGACCCTCCCCCCTCCGCGCCACAATGGGGCCAACATCTAGCCACACCCGATCAATCCCACCAAGTCGAGGCCACATCCAATGCCCAACCAAGCTCTATCGCGATGAAAATCTAGATCCATGCTTTGAATCTCAAACCGAATGGGATTGAAGCCAGATCCACACTATCGTCAGGTAAACACACCAGGATGAGGAATCTAAAGTCGAAGCCTGAACCTTCATCGAGCCAGGGGCTAAATATGTCGAATGGGATCGCAGCCAGCCGCCTTCGCATGGGATGAAAAGCACTAAGTCGCGCTGACACTGATCCGAAGACGAAGACACTGACGTTGACCTGCACTGCTTCACGCTAGAAGAGGGGAGGGGGAAAACCATAGAAGAAAAACCCTAGCCTTCCACTCAGAGGAAATTATCACTGCTCAGAGGCTCAATCCCATCGTTAAGGATTCTTGTCATAAAAAGTGGAACCAACTACTAGGACATTTACATAGAGAATTTTTAATTTTGTCCCCTCCCATCATTATCTTACCTAATGCAATCATAAATTTCCTATAAAACTCAATAGAAAACATAAATCATAGAGGTAACTTGTTGCATCATTTCCATATCACTCTTACATTTAATGTATCTCTCACAGCTACATAGGGAGTAACCATCATGGTTACATTTGGAATAACCACCATAGTATATTACATTCATCTCTTTAGAGAAACCCTACCGGTTAACTCTGTCCCCTTACCCAATGAATTGGACAGCTATAATCGGATCACCCTCCCTCAGTTTATCACAAAACCAACTGTACTAATATGAAATTCCCAAGAACCATAAAATAATAATAACACATAAATCATGCATAAAATAAAAATAACTTTTCCACATGAATGATTAATTATTTTCTATGTGCATAGAAGTGTAAGAAAATAAATTATATATTATTATTTAATAATGATAAATATTTCATGAATATCATATATAATCATTAATATAATCATTATAACCAGTTTTGAGAGATGGTGATGGAAAAATAATTATATCAGTTCGGGTGGTGATAATCTTTCGTACACAAGAAGGATTAATTATTTTCCCATTTAATAGAATTTGAGAGGGATTTAGGTGATGGTGTTAACATAATAGCATATAATTATATTAGGATATTGGATTTATTATTTCATCAGAGTTTAAGAAGATTTAAGGAAGTGTAAGAAGAAATAAAATAGAAATACTTGATTAAAAATGATGCATTTTCTTCAGACAATCTCCTTTTTTTAACACCTTAAGACCACTAAGGATGGTGTTATACCTAAAATAAAAGCTCTATAATTTGGTTAGGGATTCTTGGAAGGTATTGGTATAGATATTTTTTGAATAGAATAGGTTTTTAAGTGTGAATAGAAGAGTATAAGTGGTTCCCTTTTATAAGATAGGGGGAACACTTAGAATTATTCAAAATATTAAATTAATATAAATTAATTCTCTATTCCAAATGGTTCCAAACTGATTCATTTAAAATTTATGATTATTATGGGTTGGAATAAATTAATCCAACAAAATTTACACATTTTTTCCTTACTTTTTAATCCTTATCATTTTGTTTTAACCCTTATTTAACTTCATTAACTCTTACTATGACATAATGTGTTTTTATTCTTTAAAGGTTAATATAGTTGCTCTAAAATTCCAAATAAACCACAAATGGATAATTGATGAAATTTTTAAACTTATTTAAATAATTTCTCCAAATTTTATATTTTTATAAAATTTATATCATTTAAATAAAATATTATTTATTTAAAAATATCATTAACGTCAATTGTAATATTATTTATCACTTGACATTTAAAAAAATATCATAAAAATAAGATAAATTAGAACCAATTATTAAAAAACATCACTAACATGTAAAATTAATCTATAAAATTAGTGTATGAAGTTAATAATTTCAAATTATATTTACTCTAATATTTTTAATATCATTTATTTGATATTTTTATTAATTAAACAATTATTGCATCATCATTATGTAAGACTTTAAGGTGATTATTTCTTTCCTAAAAATTAAAAATTGATTAATGAAATAAATATAAACATTTTATATTTCAAAATACCATTTATATTTGAATATACCTTCTGAATAACCCTATATTAGAATTTTATAGTTATTAAAACATAAGTATGACATCTTTGACTTTTTTTTAAAATAAAATATTATAAAGGGATTAAAGTCATATAAGTGGATCCAAGAGGTCAAAAAATTGACCCAATGATGATTTTGGTCAAAATTTACTGATAAAATAAAATTATTACATGTTTTAGGTTAATTTTATAACATTTATAAAATTATTTTTACCCTTAATTTTCTAATTTACCCTTAACTATGGTAATAAAAATTACCAAAGTTACTAATCCTATTGTCTAGAAAAATGAGACCTATATACTAAATTTTAAGTTTTATTAATCCAAATATTTAATCCATTTTTCCAATTGAAAAAAACATAAGTGGATAAAATTAATTTAAAATTAATCTTGTTGATAGGCTGAAAAAAAGAGTTATTATAGTGAAAACGTTCAAAATATTGAAATGTTTTTATATCTAAATTCAATGTTAAATTGAGACCAATGATAATAATTGGATTAAATGATATAAAATTGATCAAATTAAAATTTGAAACCAATCAAAAATATAATTTAACAATATAAATTATTTAGATGAAAATTTTATTTTCAATTAAAATTCTATATTTTTTACTATTCATCAAAACATGAAACTTATCAGAAAAATACAAAAAATTAAAGAACGATAAATTTTTATATTCTGATTTTAGAGAAGAATTTTATTTTTTAAAATATAATTTATAAAAGTGTCAAAAAAATTAAAACAAGTGTGCCATTAAAAGGTGGTAAAACTCTTTTTTAGAAAAATACAATTTTTTAAGTGTAAAACTAGATTTATTATTATATCATGTATAGAAAATACATAGGATGAATGTTATAAATTATATTTAAAATATTATATATATTTTACTAATATAATAAAAAATTGTGATTTTTTTATTTTATTGGTATAAAACATACTTGTGCGCATTTAAATACTTTTTCAAAAAAATATTTTCTTTTATTTTCAAAGAGGATTTTATTTTCATTTATAATTAATTGGTCACTAATTAATTCAGTATGTATACATGTGTAAACCATATTTTAATAATTTATTTAATCTTTTTCATTCTCACCATTCTAATAGCTAGGTTATAATGGTAACATTTAAATAATAATATTTAGTTATTCGTTTAAGCTCGATGTGGTGCATCATGTATGCTATCGGAAAAAGTGTTTCCTTTTAAAAACACATGATGTTAAATTATCCCCCTAATAAATTGTGTCATATCAATTTTAACTCGGTCTTGGTATCCATGATTCGGCTATTCAAAATACCTTTATTGAAATCCCATATCGGAAAAGGGATTAATAAAACTTCCACTTAAAAATAAAGAAAGGGAAGTACGAAGGTCACCTAAGATAACACATACTAGGGTTATGTAAGAACCCGAGAGTTTATAAGATATATTATTTTTAATTTCTTTCATATCTTCTATTGTGTGCTACACCATGATTATCTTGCGCTATACGCAACACTGTATTAGCTTGCAGTATACGTAACACTAATCTTAGATCATGTTACACACAATTTCAAGTTTGTTTGATAGTAGTTATTCTACGCAACATTGAGTGTATATATATATATATTTAATGTATAAATGAAATATGGTTGTATTTTGTTATACGCAACAACAAAGGAGTCTTTCACTACATGCAACCCTGACTTGGCTTGCATTACACGCAATCGCAACCTTCCTCGATAGCGTGTGTTGTACGCAATATCAGGTTTCACTAAACAACGATATATGGTTATTATATTATTATAAACTATCCATTATAAATATTAGTAAATAAATTTTTTAATTTTATGACATTATAATTCATCTTACACATTTTATAGAACATGGTATGAGAACAAAATAAATTTTTCGGGCAAAATAAGTATTTTTCAAAAAATGCAGTTATGCCGCCTTTTGATGGAGCACCCATTTTAAATATAATTTTTTGAAAAGTTTATAAGTTAAATTTTAAAAAATAAACTTCTTCTTTTGAATCAGGATATAAAAATTTACATTGGATAAAGTTTTGATATTTTTCTGATAACTTTCATATTTTAATGAATAGTAAAAACACGCTATATTTTAATTAAAAACAACTTTTTTCATTGTAATAATTTATATGGTTAAATTATAATATTGAATGGTTTTAAAGTATAAATAGAATATATTTTTACCATTTAATATAATTTATGTCATTAGCATTGATTTTACATTGAATTCATAGGTAAAATCATTTCAATCTTTTGCAATGTTTTAACTTTTAAAACTCATTTTCTTAACAACGGGATTAATTTTAAATTAATTTTTGCAACTTTTGTGTATTGAATTTAGAAAAATGGATTCCATATTTGGAATCAGTGGGTCCAAATTATGTTAATAGGCTCCTTTTTATTTTTGGGTATTATGAATAGTAACTACGGTAAATTTTATTTACCATAGTAAAAGGTAAATCGGGTAATTAAAGGTAAATATAATATTATAAAATTACCCTAACACTTGTATTAATATATTTGGATGGTTATATTTCGTCCTAAGGCATATTTGGGTAGAAATTTAATCCATTGGAACCCACTTGGAGGTGATTAAGACCTTTAGTTTATTTTATTTAAAGGAAAGTGAAATATGTCTCACTCAACTTTAATAATTAAAGTATTTTTATTATAAGTTTATACAGAATATAAATTCGGTTATAAATACTCATTTGAAAGATAAAATGTTTTTCTTTATCATGGTAATTTATTTACAATTTTTAAGATATATTTAATTACCTTAATAGCTTATACATTAATGATGCAGAAATTATTTATTAAGTGAAAAATAAGTAATATAGTTTTTATTGAAATAATAATATCCCTTAAGAGGATCAAAAACCAGACCAAAACTTATTGGTAGTGTATATATACACCATAATCATCCAATTACCGAATATATGAATGTTTGGAGTCTTATAAAAGTGATTATGACACTTATATTATTTTATTTTAAATGATGTCAAAGTTGTCACCTTCATAATTTAATAAATATAACATTTTAAAAAGTTGGGTGTTTTAGAATATAAATCCAACTAAAAGTATTCTTATGAAAACTATAAGATTTATCTTCATCCTAGTATTTTATTTTTAATTTTTATGCAACAAATAAGTATATTTAATAATTATACAAAAATGTTGTAGAAATTATTTTATTAAGAGAAGTATCAAATAAATGGTTTTACAAATAGTAAAATAAATATTATAAGAACTATTTAATGTGCTCAACTAATTTTCTAGATGAATATGACATGTTATAAATATATTAAATATTTTATTTTGAATATATCCTCTGTTTGGATTTTTTTTAAATTCAAATAAATGAATAGTGTCAAAATTGACACTATTGTTATTTTATAAAAATAACATATTATTAAATTGTTTAAAAATCACAAAAATATTTAAAAATCATAAATTGAAATTTATATAGTCTAAGATGTCATAAATTATTCAATTATGGAAAATTAACAACACATAAGTGATTATTTATAACCATTTAAAATTTATAATTTCATTACCACAAATAAAATTAAATAGATTAAATAAGGATAAATCAAAATGATAAGGTTTAAAATAAGATAAAAATATGTATAAATTTAATTGGTTGATGAGATTACAACCCTATATCATCTAATATTCTAATTGAGTCATTTTTGGATGTTTTTATGTGGGGATTGAATTTATATTAAACTAATATTTTTGAGGATTCCAAAGGTACCCCTCTCCTCCCTTATAAAAGGGCACCTCCTCCCTCTCATATTTACACAACTTTGAGCCTTAAAGATCAGAAACCCCTTCCCATTTCCCTTCTCAACTTCCATAGAAATATTATAGAGGTACCGGTATTCTTCAAAGACCAATTTTAGTTTTCTAAGAGAAGTTTTCAAAGAGGCGTGTCGAAGAAGAGGTAATATCCGTTACCGATTCTTTCAAATTTATTTCTTCTTCTACTTATTCTTCTTTAGTTGTTTCAATATGAATTAATAACATCAGTATAACTAATATAATGATATGTTATTATAAATATGAAACAACCTTATTTCACCTTCTATCCATCCTAAGGAAAATGAAATCACCGTGCGTGCGTACGTACGGAATACCGTCTCCACGCCGTGGTGTAATCTGTTTTTCCACCACCACCTTACTTGGATGGGTATAATGGTGTAAATAATAACTACATATAATTATTATAAAATCATACTTATTCTAAGATATTACATCATTAACTCCAATTCCATTCGATAAATATGGGAACGATATCATCGCTCATGCGTACGTACGGATTATCGTCTCCTCGACGCGATGAGATTCATTTTCCATGTTAACAATTCAAAAATGATTATAAAGTATATATAAAAAGTAATCATGAAATATATGACATAATAATTCTATTTTATTTATGTATATATATATGTATATCATCTACTTAATTCCATTCAATTCAATAAGGAAACGAAAACAGCGTTCATGCGTACGTACAGCCTATCGTCTCCATGAACGGTGTATTTGTTTCCATTTATCGATCTATTATATATGTGTATATTATGAATATATATTATATATAAATAATGTTTAATATTATAGAATTAATTAATCATGATCTAAGTAATCATATTAATAATTACAAGTCAAAACACGGATGATAAATGAAACGATTTTACCCAAAACACTGCTTTAACATGGAATTTACAAAAGAACGGGTAATATAAAGTCATAAGTGAACCATATATGATATCATAACAATGAATATGATTCTGTAATAAGTCAATGAAATTATTTAAATCATTATACAGGATTTTAGGATATGTACGAATCATATCATACCTAAGGTAATTGAAAATCTCGCAATCTCATTCTTATCCGAGATTGTTTATTCGTAAGTATTTACTGGGGTTATGTTTATTATCCATGTACATATGTTCTCAAATTGTTTTCATAAAATTTTTAATTTTCTTCCATGTCTGTTTAAATTCATTTTTACCTTTTTTTATTTTTACCACATCATATGTAAGTAATCTTTCTTTTTTTTACTATACGAGATACTTTTTGACTTTTCTGACAAAAGTATGAGAAGAATGTTTTTTTTACCTTATACGACATGAATAGATTTTTATGATTTAATAGAACATTATTTCCATGAATCTTACTTTACAATTTTTCAAGTTTATTTTTAATGAACTTCTTTTAGTTTAAAATTGTATGACATGTTAAGAAAGGGAAAATGTTTTTGAAGAAGAAAGGATATTTTCCTCAAGAATTCATTTCAAGTGTTTTATCAAAACCATTTTCCATATAAGATGAAATTATTTCATATGTGTATGTTTCAAGTATAATGTCTCTATGATTTACATGGTTTCACTTTTCTTATGATGAAATGATATCCATTTGTTTTATATAGATTATGTGATGATGGGATGATGATTATGAAACCCATTTTATTCTTTGGGTTATGATGAATGATTTATGTTTATGTTGTGGCACAAGTAATAATGATTTCATTATGAGATGGGTGGAACCTATATCTCCCTCCAATGCATTGGGTAAAGATTTATATCTCATGAGATAGACATGGCTGGAATGGCAAGTAAATCCGGTTTAGTAATACAGGGTTTGAACGGTAAGTAAACCTGGTTAAGTAAGGGACTTTGTCCACTAAGATGGTCTTTGCAGCAATGCCTTGGCTACTATGGAAATCATATCATGTGATTAATGTTTTTCCACAATTACAATCTTTATTACCATGCTATTTTATCATGATTGATGTTCCATTATGATCTATGCCTTACGTACTGCCATGTTTTATGTCATTTCTCAAGATCTTGATGTCTAAAAATTATGTTCATGTTTTTAAGTTCAAATATATATGGTTTGTTTTATTTTCTCAATGATTACCCTTACTGAGCATTTGAGCTCACCCTTTTTATGTTTTCTTTTCCCCTAGGATTAAAAGAGAGGTTTTAGGTGAGGAAACAAAAAGGGAAAGATCGTTATGGGAGATGTTGAAGATCTTTCAACATGATTAGAAATTTATATTCCATGTTTCCAAAGACACTAAACTATTACGGTCCTTTGGTGTCTGTTTTTGTTATGTATTAAGTATTCCGAAAAAATAATGTAATGTCCATGTACGTCAAGCTTTGGGTCTCTACAGGTTACATGTAGGAAAACATGGACATGGAAGAGAAAACAAGCTATCAAGTTCTTAAAGAGATTAATATATAAAATTTTTATTATAAATTTAACCATCAAAAGACCATATATTTTTGATGAGTTAAAAGTTCATTGATTTCATAGTAAGAAAAGTAAACTGATAACATTTTTTTTTAAGATACGTTTTGTAGATTTTAGTAATTTTATTACTAACTATAATAAGAACATAAGAAATTATACTTACTTTATAAGTAGAATTTCATCTTTTAATAAATTCTCCTCACAAACTTATCTTTTTCTCTAAATGATGAGTATTTAAGATGAATTTTTCAAGCATGAAGCACTATAATGAACTTATAGAGACTCACATAATCCATAAAATATTAACTTTATATTTCTAATTTATTTAATAATTAAGATAAAAAACGTTCAGGATAAGATAAGATAATTCCCAAAAATGAATAATCCCTTATAGGATGAAAAACTACTTCAATATCAAAAATTCAACAGTGACACCCAAAGTTCAACATTTATCATTCAACACAGAATTATCCTTAAAATTCATCAAAAATATTAAATACTAATATTAAAACCCAAAATTCAGAAGTATTTTATCACATAATATTCTAAGATATATTTTAATAATTTTCTCCGAATAACATCAATTATTCATGAATTCTTATACAAAAAAGTAATTTTCCTAATAATATTCAAGATACGTAACCATTTCCTTAAATAACCTGAATCACCATAAATAAAAAATAAAATCAAATATGATTCCAAAATAGAATTCAACAGTTATTCCTAAAAACAAATATCATATTATTTTATTTTCCTAAAACATAAAGGGTACCCAAAATAGTAAACTTATTCCAAAATAACATTAATCAATTAATTAAAAAATAATTTTCCAATCTCAAGGTTATCTATTTGATAAAACATATGTTCCCAAAATAAAATTATTATTCATTATTCAAATTTTTTAACTAAAAATAAAAATTTATACTAACCAAAACATCGTGTAGTCTAATGAAAGGTGATTCACCCTTGTCGCCCTTCGTCTGTGTGTTTGATTCTTGTGGCCTTACCGGACACGACGAGTTGTCACCTATATTGCAGTTTTCCCTTTTTCTAAAACTATATAATTATTATAACATTCCCAAAATATGATAAAGTCATCAAAAATAACCTTAACATGTTTTAACCTCAAAGGTTATCTTATACCTATCATTTTTCATCCCAACCAATAATTACCTCAACTTCTTAATTCATGAAGTGTTTTATATCTTGAAATTTTAAATTTCAACTCCTTTTGATTTAATAAAAATATTCCAAGAAGAAAGAACAGCATACCTTGATCATGGTGTCCACCTAACTTTATTATCATTTTGTTCTTATATATATAAGGTCCAAACATTACAGTAATGCCTTAGAGCTTCTTCAATGTACCTTGTTTCTTTTTTCCAAACGCACCTTGTACAACTTGGGTTGTATGGGTGTTGGTAGAGAAATTGTTTTGGAAATAATTTTTTCTGACATATAATTTCAAAACAACTGAAAAAAATTAATTTTTTTAAAAAATTAGGACCGTGTTTTTTTTTCAAACTTTCAATCAATGGTCCTTCTAAAATACCATAAGTATGTACTTAAAGTCTATAAGTTAAAAACCAAATATAAATAGATTGCACAACGCTATCCTTCCTCACCAACTATATTAAAATCATAATATGCTTCAAAATATTGTGATAAGGTAAAATATTTTAAAATTCCTTAATAATATTTACCTTTTTGAAAATATGAGAATATTGAGAAAATATGATTTAATTAAAAAATCCCATTAACCACAGTGGTATCGAGGGATAGGGGAGGTTTTTGATATTTCATACAACTATTTGCAAAATATTTGTATTTTATAAAAAGTTTTAGAATCATAAAAAGAATACTTTTCAATAATTATTGCAAGAAAGCCATCAGGAAGATATAAGAATGTTGTTTGAGATCCTCCTCCATCCATTTGTAACTAAATTTCCTCAATATGAAAAATTTATAGAATAAGGATTTAACTAAAATAATATAAATAGAAACTTAACCTATTTTTAACTAAAATTCATAATCCCTAATGTTTTCTAAACCATCCTTTGATACCAGGTATAAGGACCCGGCCTTAAACGTTACATATTCTAGAGTTTTTGAACTATAATTCACATTCAAGGATATTTTTATTTTATATTTTTAGATAATTAATACAAACTCTTACAAAGTAAAACCATATATTAAAAGTGGAAAATTATACTCAGTATCCATTTTTTCACCAAAGGAAATACTTTTAAAATAAAACATGATTTCTTTTCATGAATCATCTTTAATAATTTCATCATGACATCTTCTTTATCCTTACCAATCTTTAATAACTATGAAAAATATTTTAAAACTTGGTATGAGACCAAAAATCTTAGTAAGGGACATAAGAAAAAAGAAATAATCCATTAGTCCATGAATAATTATAAATCCATGAAAATATTTTCACAAAGTTTAACTTTTCACCCAAAAAACAAAATCTCTTTAACATACCTCATGAAATCATATGTTTTATATAAAACTCCATTGCAAACAAAAATCATAAAGGTAACTTTTTCATCATTTCCATATCACTGTGAAGTTTACTATATCTCTCACATATACATAATAGTTAACCTTCATGGTTACATTTGGAATAACCACCATAGTATATTTCCTTAATATCTTAGGAGAAATCATATCATTTAACTCTACCCCAATACCCAATGCATTGGAGATCTATAACGGGCTCACCCATCCTCATTTTATCACAGAACCACCCATAATCATAAAAAATTCCTAAGAAAATAATATAAGCAAAACACATAAATCATTCATAAAAGAAAAATAACTTTTCCACTTTGAAATAACTTTTCATTATTACAAATTCCCACAATCATAAATGAAAACACTTTATTTGAAAATAAAATTATAAACTTGTAAATTAAGTGTCAAAACATTAAAGTGACATGAAAATAGGAAATTCCATTCATGTCATATGCATTAAAAAACATTACTTTGGTATTTTTTAAAAATAGTTAAAAGAGTAACTTTAAAAGAGGCTTTTTAAAAGAAACCCCCTTACATAAAACCTAAAGAAGATCCCTTTTTGAAAGCATTTGAGATAAATTGTAAAATTCACATTTCAAAACAAAAATGTCCATATAAATACATTCATAAAATCTATATTTAAAACATGGACATGAATGATAAATATTTATAAGAATAAATCTTTAAAACATTTATATGATGATTTTTAGTTAAGGAGTCTATTACAATTATTATATCATTGAAGTGATCATTAATAAAAGGAATTTATTATGTGTATATTCTTTAAATACACATAAAAAAGTGTAAATACAACATAATATTTTCAAAATTCATTTAACACATAATATTAGCACAATATAATCAAGAAGTAGAAGTTTAACCCAAAGAATGGAAATTGGGTTAATAATTCCCTTAATGACTGAAAATTAAATTTTTATTATTCAAACACTTTTGTGGAAAAAGTGGGAAACCATGATTCAAACACAAAAATAAATGGAAGAGACATTGAAGAACAATCATAGCCTACTATAATTAATCACCCTAAACATTTTCCAATATATTTTGGTTACCTAAGTTTCTGGTCCATCCCTTATTAGATCTTCAAAACAAAAGGACAACTTTTCCCATGACTGGATGTGCTCCTCGATGTTGATCTTCCCACTATTGAAACACCCAATAAGAATCAGGTATTTCTTATCAATCTAGGTATATTTACCCTCATTGAGGTCCACACTCAATGTATTCCCCATCATTCTAGAAGCTTCCTCTTCAGTAGCATTAAGGTACAAAACTTTCTCCACCACTTCTTCTTCCGAACTCATAAGAAATTTCAAGGATTTCTCAATCACATCACCTAACTTCCACTGCAGGCAGGTGTCATCATCATTTTTTTACCTATCTTTAAACTTATTTATTGATCATGTCTCCATTGGAGGTGGAAAAAATGAGTAATTATTCCTCTCTTTATAGATTCCCTTCTGCCTCATGTTTCCCCCCATCCTCAAAGACATAACTCCCTGAACCTCCTCTAATTTTCCTGCATTGGTATTGCTCCCAGAGACCATATGTCCATCTATTGATGGCCTAACTGAATCATCCTCAATCTCCTTTCCTTGTTCCTCAATCATAAGTTGTTCAAAATGATTATAAAATTCAAGGACTGCTACCTCCCTACTAGTACTTGTCCCAATCTCTCTCCCTTGGAACACCAACTTCTCATATGATTCTCCTAAGTGAGTCTTGGGAGGTAACTCATTCACATCATCTTCCCCTTCACTAATAGGTTTAGATCTTTCCATCTCAGTGTGATTATTTTGAATTGAACCTATATCCCTTTCTATCAAATCTTGAGATGCATATGTCGTCCTTTGCATCCTAGGGTGAGAAGCATCAATAAAATCAATGAAAACACCCAAACTCATTTCATTTCCCTGAGTAGCTTCACTGAAATTCATAGTAGCATAATTTTGGATAATCTTAACAGAACATATTACATACTACTTTTTAGAAGGTACATTGCACTCAGAATTTAAATCCTTACCACTATCAGCATGCATCCCAATAGGGGATTGCACCAATTCTTGCTCTGAAGGAGCATGCACAGACTCCCTAAGGGTACTCAAATTAGACCTCAATTGATTATTGGGACCAAAGGGAACTCCCATCAGCTACTATTGAGGCAATCCTCCCTTCACACTTGTCTCTAATCCTTTTTCACTGCCTCCATGCCTACATGAAGCCTCCAAGTGTCCCAATTCCTTACAAATGGATAAAAAGTCAACCCATGATCCATAGACCACATGTTATATACAATGATATTCCTCATCCACTATAATCCAAAAAAACTTGGAAGGAATCCTTGAAGCATCCACTTCCACACAGACCTGCGGATAAACTGGGTGATAGAGAGATCTCATTCTATTATCAAATCATAAAAATCTACCCAAGAGTTTCCCTAACATTCTCAAAATTTATGGGTTTTCAAACGGAAGTGGGAGTAGAGTAAAACTTACCCATATCACAACTTAAGATGAGTAACGCTCTATGTGGAAGTCGTAAGACCATTTAAATAAAAATAAATGATATCCATTGAAGTTGCGGGGTGTGCTAGAATAGCCCTTGATCAAATTCTCCTCTAATTTAAATCGAATCATAATATGCTTGGTGTCAAGAAAACCCACAGTTGCTCTCTCCTATAGATCCTAGTTCCCAAAAACAAATCTATCAAACACGTCCACTGAAGGTCATATCTTCTTGAACCAGTAAATCAGTGTAAGATTCATAGGAGTTGTCACCACATAGAATTCTAAAGTAGTGATCATGAAGTTAGGGTTTCCATTGAACAGATATGGTACCTTAGGGAAAATAGAGATTGAAGGGAATGAATAGAGGAGGTCAAGGATGGAGAAGGGAGAGAATATCCAAGAATTATCCCCCTTAAAGAATTTTAGAGGTCACCCCTCCATCGAAGGAGGGACTGGTTCAAAGTTCTTCACCATCACGGAATGGTAGCATCCATCATGAAACCTCTCACTGTCCCCCACCAATGGAATCGATCTACCCTATGATAATAATTCCCTTACTAATTTGTAATTCATCGAATCATATGACACATGAAAGAGTGACATTTAATAAAACTTTAAATATAATGAGAATATATAAATTCATGATATAACATGTCAATTTAATGTTATATGAACCTCATAAAAGAATATAGGTTCATAACATCAAAATAATCCTCAATGAAACAAAATTAAGATGAAGTTTCTTACCTTGAGTCTGAATCATTACATACAATCATTATATTCCTAAATATTAAACTTATGTTAATTATTTCCTTACTTAATAATATTTTTAAAGTTTATTATTCCTTTTATATCACTTATTATCATGTTATAAAAATTACTTAATTATTTAAGTTCATGTTGGGAATTTGGATGATATTCAGTACTTGAGTCCAAAATGACTTTGATATGATGTAAATAGTAAAGTGGTAATTATTCTATCATATAAAAAATAATAATCATGACATAATAATCATATTTATATATCAAGTATTATTTTAAAACCAATCATGGAATATGGTTATGAAAAATGAACCAACCTTACGATTAGGGAGATGATAGGTCGTACGTACGCATGAGTAACATTTCCATTTATTAATGAAAATTATGGAAAAAAGGTAAGTATTATATTATCCTTCCAAAATCATCATAATATAATTAATATAATATTAATAATTTAAATATACTTATATATATCAACCATGTGATTTAGTGTTGAAAAATGAATCACATAGAACGATGTTATCATTTTTATGTACATTAAATGGTAAGAAAATAAATTATATATTATTATTTAATAATTATAAATATTTAATTAATATAATATTAAATATTAATTCCATAATTATAACTCTTCTTGATATATTATTATGGAAAAAAAATTATATCGGTTTGTGAGGTGGTATTCTATCGTACACATGAACGATTAATTCTTTACCAATTTGATGGAAGTGGAGACGTATTTAGGTGATAATATTAACATAATAAAATATAATTATATTAAGAATAATAGATTTATTATTTCATCATGGTTGAATAATACTTTAGGAATTGTAAGAATAAATAAAGAAAAAATACTTGATTAAAAACGATACCTTTTCTTCAGACAATTTCTTTTTCTTAACACCTTAAGACAACTAAGGATTGTGTTCTGGCTAAAATAATATCTCTAGAATGTGTTAAGGTATTATATTAAGGTATTTGGGTAGATATTGGATTAAACTAATATGTTTTTAAGTGTTAATATAAGATCATGTGAGGTTCCCTTTTATAAGGGAGGGGAGGGGAACTCTTGGAATTCTACAAAATATTAAATTAATATAAATTACTTTTCAATTCCAAATGGTTCAAAAATGATTTATTTAAAATATAGGATGATTATGGGTAGAAATAAATTCATACAATTAAATTTAGAAATGTTTGGATTATTTTTTAATCCTTATCTTTTTGTTTTAACCCTTATTTAACCTCTTTAACTTTTACTATAACATCATGTGTTTTTACTCTTTTAAAGTTAATATAGTTACTTTAAAATTAAAAAAGAACAAAAAATTGATCATTGATAAAATTTTAAACCTTATATAAATAATTTTTCTGAATTTTATATTTTTAGAAAAATTATATCATTTAATAAAATATTATTTATTTTAAAATATCATTAATGTCAATTTCGACACTATTCATTACTAAAATTTTTAAAAAACATCATAACAAGATAAATTTAAAAAAAATCTTCTAACACATCCCTAAAAAGTAAAATTAATCAATAAAATCATTTTATGACATTAATTATTTTATATTATATTTATTTTAATATCTTTAATTACATTTATTTGATATTTCTATTAATTAAACAATTAATACATCATCATTATGTAACCCTTTAAGGAAATTATTTCTTTCCTAAAAATTAAAAATAAATTAACAATATTAATATAAAAAACTTTATTTCAAAATACTATTTATAGTTGAATATATCTTCTAAATAACCCTATATTATAAATGTTATAGTTATTAAAACATAAGTATGACATCTTTGACTTTTCTTTAAAATAAAATCATATAAAGCGATTAAAGTCATCTAAGTGGATACAATAGGTAATAAAATAGGCCCAAGAATGATTTTGGTAAAAAATCACTCATCTAATAAAATTATGACAAGTTTTAGGGTAATTTTATAATATTTATAATATTATTTTTACCCTTAATTACTTGATTTACCCTTAACCTTGGTAATAAAAATTACCAAAGCTATTATTCATATTATCCAAAAATAAAAGAGACCTATTTACTAAATTTTTACCATATTATTCCAAATATGGAATCAATTTTTCCAAATTCAAAATATATAAGTGGATAATATTAATTTAAAATTAAACTTGTTGAAGGGGTGAGAAAATGGTTTATTAAAGTGAAATTTTCCAAAGATTGACATGTTTTTATATCCAAATTCAATTTAAAATTGATTATAATGACCTAAATTGGGTTAAATGATATAAAAATTATATAATTATTCTTTAAAACCAATCAAAATTTTATTTTAACTCTATAAATTATTTATAATAAACAATTATTTTCAACTAAAATTTAGTATTTTTCACTATTCATCATAACATGAAACTTATCAGAAAAAACACCATAAATTAAAACGAAGTAAATTTTGATATTCTTCATTCCAAGAAGAAATTTATTTTTTCAAATATACTTTATAAAAATGTTAAAAACTATATTTAAAACAAATTCACCATCAAAATGGAATAAAACTATTTTTTAGAAAAATACAATTTTTTAGGTGTAAAACAGGATTTATTATTACATAATGTCTATAAAACACATAAGATAAATGTTAAAAATTATATTTAATATTATAAATATATAATTAATATAATCCAAAAAAATTAATTTTTTTATTTTATTGGTATAAAACATACTTGTGTGTATTTAAATAGTTTCCATAAAAGGATTTCCTTTTACTTTCAAAGAAGGTTTTATTTTTATTTGTAATTAATTGGTCACCAAATAATTCATTATATATACATGTATAAACCATATTTTTGTTTTTTATTTAATCATTTTCATTCCTTACATTCTAACGACTATGTTATAATGGTAATATTTAAATAATAATATTTAGTTATTCATTTAAGATTGATGTAGTATATCATGTACGCTATCAAACATAGTGTTTCCTTTTAAAAATTAAGGATGTTAAATTATATGTCATGTTAGGTGATTTGTTATAATTTATTAAACCAAGATTTTGTTTTGTTATATGATGTGTGTTTTAAATGAAATTTATAATATTGCTTTGATATTGTCATAGAATGGGATGTTATGCCTTATCACCTTGATATTGAAAAGTTATGGGGTGTGATGACCACTCACCTTTATATTGATATGGAATGGGACAATATTAACACTTAAATTGATAATTATATAGTATGTAATGTTTTCCCACTCACATTGGTATTGTTATAATATGGTACGCAATACACACTCACCCTAATATTGATGTGTTATGAGAATTTATGACCACATGCCTTGGTATTGATATGGTATGGGTTCTTATTCCCACTTACCTTAATGTTGATATGGTATGGGATGTGATTCCTTATCACCTTTATATTCATATAGTATGGGACACTATTCTCACTCACTTTGATATTGATATTGGAGTGGGACATTATAAAAAATTCTTGCTTGATATTGTAAATGGTTTGGACAGTATGACAAACAATATTATACAAACTCATAGTTGTATAAAATGGGATAAAATTATTGTTATATGTTTAAACTTATTGAATTTGTATTAATTATTTTTATTCTAATATGTATCTTTTTTTCTTACTTAAGAGTGTATGAGTGGATGCTATGTCAACACTTTTTATTGCATAGGAAATGTTCAAATTGATAATAACATGGATTAAAGTAGGTATGGTAATTCATCGGGTGTCTTGTTTGGAACCTAATTATGAGACATATGTTATTATCATTGTTATTTATTACTGGTTATTAGAAATCACATTGTATATGCACTTATATATTTTTAATTTTTTTAGAGACGCCATTTGTGATACCATATTAAGTTGTACCCACACCCTACATTGTAAAACCCCAAGTTTTTCTAAAAATAAATAGAAATGCATGGAACTTTTTTTTAAGTAGATATTTTTAATTATCCTTTAAAACATAACTTTTCTACTTCTATGTTCTGAATTTCAAGAAATTGTCATCTACAATTGTGTTCAGTATGTTATTTAGAGTCTATTGGAACCATCTTGTTTTTTTGGTGAATAGTAACATACCATTATGAATAGTAATATGAATAGTAATATGAACCTAATGAATAGTAAATTTTATTATTATTTTATTTTCTTAAGGATTTAAGATAATAACATCTTGGTTAATTTTTCATCGTGATATAGAAGTTGTTATAGAATTAAAATTGATAATTTTTGAATTAAGTATGCTTTTATTTAGAAATTAAATTAATAATATTTAGAAAATCATTTTCAAAAAATGGAATTCATTTTTTAATTCTACGCATCGATAAATGGTTAGGGTGAATTTTGGGAATTTTTCTAAAAAAGTTGATTTTTCGGTGAATAGTGAAAAAATACAGTTTTAGTTTCCGTGTGTTAATGATAACATTAATGATATCATAATGATATCATAAATCAGTTCTACTTGTGTATAGTTAAATAAGATTTGAGTTGTCCCAAGTGTCTTATACCATGGGCAAATACCATGGGCAAGCCCATAGTTTTGCAAATACCACCCATGAGGTGTCCCTTGGAATTTATTAAAATATTCCCTTACTTTTCCTATAAATACCAACCCATTCCTTCATTAACTTCATTCCCAATTCCTCCCCAATGAAGCTCTAGACTCCTTACCTTCATAGTAGTCCTACCAAGGTTTTCTAAAGTCCCTAAGGTCCAAACCTTCAAGTTCTAAGGGCTACTCTACAAGGTAAGAAAATTCTCAATTTCTTTCTTTTTCCATTCAAGTTCTCTTTTATGTGGTATAAATTTCAATTTTCCATACCATTTTCTTATTTACTTATTATTATTGATCTATTATATATTATGATTCATTTCTGGATGGGTGACCCTTGTCCCCTATCTTCTTAATGTTTTCTAAAACCCTCTCTCATAGACGTTGGGCTGTCGAATTTTTGTAAGAGATTTCTCACTTATTCTTTTATTTTGAGTTCCTTCATTATTATTTATTCATATATCCTTACGCAAGAGGAATGAAATCTCCAGGAATCATGTATATTCTGTATGATATCATGTTTATGGAAAATGCCTCATAATTATTTTTCTCCTCTCCCACTTATTCAAGGAATAAAAACATTGTTCGTGATGTGTCGAACTACCGACATCATGGATGATGTGATTTCCATTTTCATTAATTATTTAAAGTCTGGTCATGAAACCAATTATATGGTTTAACCAGGTTATAATATATGTTTTATGACTCCTCCATGGTTCTGGAATTATTTTTTACTCATGGTTCTAATTTATAAGACAAAATGAGGTTGTTATTACCAAAGAACCACTAAAATGATCTAAACAAACATCATTAATGTTTTAACTTATGAATCATCCTCATATTAAACATCAAAATGATAAATGGTATAAATTATGGTACTGTAAATACGTAAATAACTTTCCATTCCAATTCTTGAATTTCACTTACAATCGACAAGAACATCCACCATGAACCAATCATAGAAATCATGTAAAGAACTCACCCAAAAACAGTGCAAGGAGAAAAATACTAACAATTAAAGAGTGAAATGATGTTATGAAATGATAATATAAGATATTATAAACATAAAAATGTTTCTTTAAAATACTAATAACACTCTTTTAACCATTATACAAGAATTTTAAACAAGTTTTAAGTAAAACAGACCCGTGATTAGGGAATTCTTAACCCGATTTCCATTCTTTGGGTTAACCTTCTACTTCATTATTTATGTGCTATTTAAATTGTTTTTGTGATGGTTTATATTTATATTATGTTTTATCATGTGTATTTATAGTATATATACATACTCCATCCACTCTATTATGTCTCTCTTCAATAGTATGATATTTATAATGGGATTTTCTTTAAAAAACCTCTTTTTAAATTTGGTTTTACGAAATTCCAAAGTAATGTTTTTATGGAATTATTCATGTTGTATGATTATGTTTTGGTTATTGGGAATTATTTATGATGAATTTTGGGACCTATATCTCCCTCCAATTCATTGGTTATGTGTATGTTGGAGGTCATCCTTATGGTTACTCCAAGTGTAACTACGATGGTTACACAAAGTAAGGTAGCTGTGAGGGTTACCGATTATAAGGTAGCCAAGAATGGTTACAAGATTATGTAAGTAATTCCCCAAGATACCTTTATGATTATATTTATGTTTTCATATTTTTGTGTATCTTGTTTAAATATTATGTTACACGAAGTAAGTATATATGGATGACAAGCATGTATTTTAAAAATGTTTTCATACGTTACGAGTATTCATGGACTAATGTGCTCTTTCCTTATTTTTCATCCATTACTGAGATTTTTTCCTCATACCAAGTTTTTAAATGATTTTCATAGGTTAATGGATGTGTAAGACATGGAAGGAATCCATGTTAAATGTTTAATAATTGTCAAGGAGTCTTGTTTTAAGTTTTAATGTTTTATATTTTAAAAAAATGGAAACTATTTTTATGGTATCCACTCTGTAACAATGTGTAATGTTATGAATGTATTGTACTAATTATCTAAAGATATAAACTTGAGAATATATTCAATGTAAAAGGAATTGTTTTCTTGACTAAATTCAAGATTATGTATGTAATAAGGTCGGGTCCTTATAGTTGGTATCAGAGGATGGTTTAGATAACTTTAGGGGTTAGGGTGATGTTAATAGAATACCATAAATGATTTTCACTTTATGTTTAATTTGAAATGTTTTATCATTTAAAGATTACCATGTTGCTTCATCTAAGACATGTTTTTTCAGAATGGTTGTCCACATAAGGAACAAGGATGATGAAGAGGAGAGGCATCGACAGAACGACGTCCTTCCGAAACTACATCCCAGAATGGTAGGGATTAGAACTAAGCAGTTTGTGATAGTAATGGCTCAGCTAACATAGGAAATAAATGGTGTTGGAGTCCATGTAAGAGAACCAATAGAGGTACCACAACGGAACACGACAGTAGTGGAACATTTTATGAGACAACATCCTCCTGCATTCAATGGATCTTTTGACCCAGTAGCAGCTGAAGGATGGATCAAATCCCTTGAAAATATATTCGATGTTATGGGATGTTCAGACAATCAAAAGTTATGTCTTTCCATTTATCATTTTGAAGGGGAAGCTGATCAGTGGTTTTCAATGGTAAGGAATATCATAGGGGTAGAGAGGATTTTTATGCCATAGAGTGACATGAATTTAAAAGTATTTTCCTTGAAAAATATTTTCTTAAGGTGGTGAAACTTAGGATGGAGAAGCAATTTCTTGAATTGAAATATAAGGATGAAGATTCAGTAGCTATGTATGAAGTGAACTTCACTTGACTGGCGAGGTATGCTCCAAATCTTATTCTGGATCTTGATAGAAAAATCAACCGCTTTTAATCAAGACTGAATCCAAGGTATCGAAGGACGTTGGCCTCTCGTGAATTCAAAAGTTATGAGAAACTTGTCTGATGTGCTGAGAGGGTCGAGAAGGAGTTTTCTGATGATCACGTGCATTTTGGAAATAAGGAGAATAAGAGGTCTAGTTGGCAAGCGATGGGTAAGAATCAACCAACGAAATCTGATGGTAAGAAAATCCAATTTCTAGTTTCTGAAAAGTGTGGAAAGAAACACCATCGGTAATGTCTTAGAAAAACTAGGAAGTGTTTTAAATGTGGTAAGTTTGGACATATAGCCCGAGATTGCAATGAAAATGATCCTAAGAATACTCATGATAAGCAGACTATAAAGTGTTTTAAATGTGGTGAAATGGGTCATTATGCAAATTTCTGCCCAAAGAGAGATTTGAATGATGTAAAGAAGCCAGACTACAAGAAGAAAGGTGTAGTGGGGTCCTTTGCGACTATGTCAGCAGATGTCAGGCCATCCAATGAAGTTGTATCAGGTACTTTGTTTGTTCACTCAGATTTTTCTAAAGTTTTTTTTGATATGGGGTCTACACATTCCTTCATCTCTGAGAAATTTTCTGTTAAATTGGAAATATCACCTCAACAAATGAGACCTGAACTTGTTTTTAAAACACCAGAGGGGAAATATTATTTCAAAGAATAATTATAAGAATCTTTCTATTGTGGTATGTGGAAGGACTTTACCTACAAACCTTGTTGTTTTACCCTTAGTCTAGTTTGATGTTATTCTGGGAATGGATTGGCTTTCTGGTTATCATGCTAAGATTGATTATAAAGCTAAAGAAGTTGTTTTTCAAAAGGAGTTTTAGTTTGTATATAAGAATGAAATCATACAATTGATAACATATCAGGAAGCTGAGAAACTATTGAACGATAGAAATGAAATTTATCTTACTCATATTATTGAAAACAAGGGAACTATTCAAATTAATGATGTGCCAGTGGTAAATGAATACCTTGATGTTTTTTCTGATGAGTTACCTGGTGTTATACCTGATTGAGAATTCGAATTCAAAATTGACTTAGTTCCTGATGCTAAGCCAATTTCAAAACCCTCATATCGTATGGCTCCAATAGAACTTCTTGAATTGAAAAGTTAGTTGTAGGATTTTCTTGACAAATGCTTCATTCGTCCTAGCACTTCACCAGGGGAGACCCTATTTTTTTTGTTAAAAAGAAAGATGGTTCCATGAGACTTTGCATTGATTATAGAGATTTGAATAACATCACTGTTAAAAATAAGTATCCTTTGCCTCATATTGATAACTTGTTTGATCATCTCTAGGGATCTCAGTACTTTTCCAAGATTGACTTGAGATCCGGATACCATTATCTAAAGGTAAAGGAGGATGACATCCCGAAAATAGTCTTTCGTACTAGATATGGGCATTATGAATTTGTTGTTATGCCGTTTGGATTAACTAATGCACCTACTATATTCATGAATCTTATTAATAGAGTATTTCATGAGTTCTTGGATAAGTTTGTGGTTGTATTTATTGATGACATTCTGGAATTTTCTAAAAATAAAGAGGAGCATGAAAAACATCTAAGGGTTTTTTTAAAAACTTTAAAAGAAAAGAAATTATATGGAAAATTCAGAAAGTGTGATTTTTGGTGGCAACAGATTTATTTTATTGGGAACATTGTAAATAAGGATGGAATAACAGTTGATCTAGCCAAAACAAAAGTAGTTGATGAATGTCCAAGACCCACAAATGTTATAGAGATTCATAGTTTTCTTGGGTTAGCATGTTATTACCGATGGTTTGTTAATAACTTTGCACGGTTATCTAGCCCGATTACTAAGTTAACATGAAAGGGGGTTAAATTTGTTTGGATATAAGAATGTGATGTTTTTTTTAGGAACTGAAGAAGAGATTGTTGAATGCTCCAGTTTTGGCCTTACCTTCCTGAAATGGTGAGTTTTTCATCTATAGTGATGCTTATTTGAAGGGACTTGGTTGTGTTTTGATGCAGAATGATCAGGTAATTGCCTATGCTTTTAGAAAACTTAAACATCATGAGATAAATTATTCCACACATGATTTGGAATTGGCTACTGTGGTTTTTGCTTTGAAAATTTGGACGCATCATTTATACAGAGCCAAATTCCAAATATATACTGACCATAAAATTCTAAAGTATATATACACTCAGAAAGAATTAAACATGAGGCAAAGAAGATGGCTTGAACTAATAAAGGATTGTGACTGCACAATCAATTACCATCCTGGAAAAGCAAACAAAGTAGTGGATGCCTTGAGTCAGAAACATCATGAATCATTAACCATGTTACGTTTGAAACATGATCCCTTGATTAATGATTTGATGAATTTTAGCTTAGAAGTTGTTGGTGTAGGGAATATATCTGTTTTATTTCGGGTTTCAATGTAGTCTTTGTTGTCATACAGAATTAAGCAAGCGCAGAAGGAAGACTGTGAGCTACAAAAAAAAGGTAGAATTGGTTAAAATGGGTAATTTTCCAGAATTTAATCTTGATAAAGATTGTGTTTTAAGATTTTTAAAAAGGTTGTGTTTGCCTAGTGATTCTCAGTTGAAGAAATATTTATTGTGTGAATCTCATAGTTCTCCATTTTTTGTTCATCCTGGTTGTACTAAGATGTACAGAGAACTTTGGGAGTATTATTGGTGGGACAGAATGAAAAGAGATATTGCTGATTTTACCATGAAATTTTTGACATGTCAACAGGTTAAAGCAAAGTGGTAGTTACCGAAGGGGATGCTTCAACCTTTGTTAATGTCAGAGTGGAAATAGGAGAATGTATCCATAGACATTGTGGTGGGACTACCAAATACTTATTGAGGTAACAATGAGATTTGGGTTATTGTTGATTGGCTAAAAAAGTTTTCACATTGTCTATCTATTCGAGATACAATGTCTTTGGATCAACTATCTCGATTGTACCTCAAGGAGATTGTCAGGTTACATGGAGTTCCTCTTTCCATTGTATCTGACCAAGATCCCAGGTTCACTTCTAACTTTTGGAAGGGACTTCAGAAGTCGTTGGGCACAGAGTTAAATTTCAGTATAGATTTTTATCCTCAATCACATCATCAGTCAGAACGAATGATTCAAACTTTGGAGGATATGTTTCGAGCTTGTTCAATGAACTATTAGGGAAGTTGGGATCAATATCTTTCTTTAGTTGAGTTTTCTTATAATAACAGTTTTCATTCCAGTATTCAAATGGAACCTTTTGAGGCCTTGTATGGGAAGCAGTGTCAGACTCCAGCGTTTTGGGATGAAGTCGGTGAAAGAAATTTGATGGGGCTAGAATTAGTTGAAGAAGTGGCTGAGAAAGTGAGGATGATCTAGCAGCACATGAGGACAGCTCAGAGCAGGCAGAAAAGTTATGTAGATAACAAAAGGAAAGACTTATCTTTTGAGGTAGGTGACCATGTTTTCCTTAAAGTCTCTCTTTAGAAAAGTGTGATGTGTTTCGGTAAGAAAGGAAAGCTAAGTGCACGGTTCATCGGTCCTTTTAAAATCTTGGAGAAAGTTGGAACAGTTGCATACCGCGTAGCTTTGCCTCCGAGTTTGTTTTAGGTACACAATGATTTTCATGTTTTGATGTTGAGAAAGTATGTGCCAGATTCATCACATGTCTTGAGCCCAAAAGAAGTTCAGCTGGAAGAGAACCTTTCTTAGGAAGAGAAACCAGTTCAGATTCTTGATCGAAGGGAACAGGTATTAAGGAATAAGGTAATCCACCAGGTAAAGTTTTTGTGGAGGAACTTCATGGTTAAGTAAGCAACATGGGATTTTGAAAACGCTGTGAGGGAAAAATACCCTCAGTTGTTTAATAAGTAAATAAAATTTCGAGGATGCAATTTCAAGAAGGTGGGGATAATGTAACACCCCACATTTTTCTAAAAATAAATAGAAATTCATGGAACTTTGTTTTAAGTAGATATTTTTAATTATCCTTTAAAACATAACTTTTCTACTTCTATGTTCTGAATTTCAAGAAACTGTCATCTACAATTGTGTTCAGTATGTTATTTAGAGTCTATTGAAACCATCTTGTTTTTTTGTTGAATAGTAACATACCCTTATGAATAGTGATATGAATAGTAATATGACCCTAATGAATAATAAATTTTATTATTATTTTATTTTCTTAAGGCTTTAAGATAATAACATCTTGGTTAATTTTTCATCATGATATAGAAGTTGTTATAAAATTAGAATTGTTAATTTTTGAATTAAGTATGATTTTATTTAAAAATTAAATTAATAATATTTAGAAAATTATTTTCAAAAAATGGACTTCATTTTTTAATTCTACGCATCGATAAACAGTTAGGGTGAATTTTGGGAATTTTTCTCAAATAGTTGATTTTTCGGTGAATAGTGAAAAAATACAGTTTTGGTTTCGGTGTGTTAATGACAACATTAATGATATAATAGTGATTTCATAAATTTGGTCTACTTTTTTATAGTTAAATAAGATGTGAGGTGTCCCAAGTGGCTTATACCATGGGCAAGCCCATGGTTTTTCAAATACCACCCATGAGGTGTCCCTTGAAAATTATTAAAATATTCCCTTACTTTTCCTATAAATACCAACTCATTCCTTCATTAACTTCATTCCCAATTCCTCCTCAACGAAGATATAGCCTTCTTACCTTCATATTAGTCCTACCAAGGTTTCCGCAAACCCCTAAGGTCCCAACCTTCAAGTTCTAAGGGTTACTCTACAAGGTAAGAAAATTCTCAATTTCTTTCTTTTTCTATTCAAGTTCTCTTTTATGTGGTATAACTTTAAATTTTCTATACCATGTTCTTATTTCATTATTATTCTTGATCTATTATATATTATGATTCATTTATGGATGGGTGACCCTTGTCCCCTCTCTTCTTAATGTTTTCTAAAACCCTCTCTCATAGACGTTGGGCTGCCGAATTTTTGTAAGAGATTTCTCACTTATTCTTTTATTTTGAGTTCCTTCCTTATTATTTATTCATATATCCTTACGCAAGAGGCATGAAATATAAGGACCCAGCCTTAAACCTTACTTAATCTTGAGTTATTAAAAGATTACACATTGAGGATCTTTTCGGGTTTAGAGTTTTAGAGAATTAGATCATAAAACTTGCATTACATTCCACATATAAACAAAGTGGTTACATAAAGATAGTATTCTTCATTCCCATCAATGGAAACACATTTAAAATAAAACATGGATTATTTCTTGACACATCCTTGACTCTATCATCTTATCATGTACCTTTCCCTTGACCTGTGAAAAACATTTCAAAAACCTGGGATGAGCATAAAAACTCAGTATGGGTTATAAAAAAAACATGGAAAGGAAACATGAGTTCATATATACATAAGAATGAAATCATACTTTACCCATAAAACATAGGCACTTTAACATACCTCATAAAATCATGAATAAATCATAGAAATCATAAGACATAAAGGTAACTTGAGGCATTCATAACATTCTTACGTAGGGAGTAACCCTCTTGGTTACGTTTGGAATACCCATCACAGTATATTCCCTAAAATATCTTCGGAGAAACCTTAACATTTCACTCCTTCGCGTTACCCAATGCATTGGAGAGCTATAACGGGCTCACCCGCCCTTAGTTTATCACGGAACCACCCGTCTTCATAATAATGCCCAAGAACCATAACATAATCGTATCACATAAAACATGCATAAAGGAAATATAACATTTCCACATTTCAATCACAAGATATCAATACAACACATAGATATAATAAAAACATAATGAAAACCATTTTTAATACCAAAGTAAAACATGGTATTTATTTTTCATTTAAAAAAAAGGTATGACTTGTAGAGGAAGCTGAAACTCAAATAACGGTCACGGCGGCGGAGAAGTCGTTGTCGCCGCATACGTACGACAAAAACATTCCCTTTTGTCATTTAGTAAACTCTTTGTATAAAAAATATTCCTTTGAATAAATGTAAAAGTCAAAGGGGTTTATACACCGTATAAAAGAAAGTTGTGTATAAAATAAAATATGCCTCAATGAAAGGAGATTGAGACGAAGTCTCATACCTCGTATCCGACTTGACCCGACCGTTCTTCAATCTCCTGAATAATAAACTTGAGTTAATCTCTACTTGCTTATGAATCTTTTTCAATTTCATTATTCCTTTTATACCATGTTATGAACATCATGTAATCAGTTAAGTTAATAATGTTCATTTTGTCGGTATTTGGTTCTTAAGTCAAAAATAGACTTATTACACTTACATGTTGTTAATTTGGTCAAAGGTTCATTATATCCATAATGGTATTCATGATTTATATATCATATATGTCATATATATCCATTACATACATGCATTTATAATATTACATAATCATTTAGAGGTATGAAATGAAATGCACCGTTCATGGAGACGGTAAGCCGTACGTACGCATGAACGCTACTTTCATTTCTATTTCGTATTTTATAGAATGGAATCATAATGATATAAAGGTATATTATAATTCCAGTATAATATCATATATAATATCATAGTTCCATCCTTTATATGTCCCACATATGGTATTTAACGAATCAAATCACTTTGAGGGGGCGGTAGTCCGCACTTCCTAAAATGAAGATATCGTGTTTACCCATAATGGAAACCATAAAGGTATGCCCAAAATGAAAAAAACAGAAGCTTAAGGAAAACATAAACATATTATATATCATATATAAAAATAGTTACATCATAATGGCCACCTTTGAAGGTGTTAAATGAGTGTTGAACAATCATCATTTCGGGAGGCAGAATTTCGCCATCCACGGAAACTGTATGTTCTTTAACCATTTGATGTAGTTGTGTGAGAGTGTAGCTCAAATAAATATTATAACAACATCCTTGTATATTGAAGATACTGGTGTTGTTACAAAATAAGTAAATAAAAAGAGTTTAGGGGGTTGGAGAAGCAAAATAAAACAAATGAACATGAGAGAATGAATTACCTTTAAAAGTGTAACTCCTTTTGATTTGAGCCTAAAGGCTTCCTTTGAAAGGATTCTGCCCAAAGGGAATCCTCTAGGTTTAGGAGAGGGATGTGTAGAGAGTAAATGTTCAGGGGTTGGCCGAGCCAAAGGCTTGAAGAGTGTGTGAAATGAGGTAGAGGTGGGGGCCTTTTATAAGAGGAGAGGAGGGGCACTTTTGGAAAGTAAAGAAATATTACTTTATTTGAAAATGTGTTTCGGTTTCAAAAGGTCCCACATTGATATAATTCGTGGATAACGTGATAAGGGTTCTAAATCCACTCATCCAATTGGTTTTGTACATGTTTAGTTCATAGATTTTATATTATCTTTCCATTTTATTTAAATCGTCAAATAATGATGTCATCGCTGCATCATTATTATGTCATAAATAATTTAATTTATTTAATGTCTAAAAATCATAAAAAAAATACTATGATGTAGGAAATCTTTTTATCTTTCCAATGACTATTTATAATCAAATATATGATCTTTATAACCCTATGTGAAAATTGTTTTCGTAAAACATCTCTTGTTTGTGTCATTTTTACTTTAACATTTAATAAAAAGTTATTTATGTCATTTCCAAACCAAAGTGTCTCCATGGGGTCCCCAAGTTGACCCATGGCTTTTCTTGTTCGGCCATGACACAACCAATAAGGTTGGGACATGTTTCTAGGTCATTTCCTATTATTAAAGCATTATTTATACCTTAAACTACCCTAATTACCACTAATCGCGATTAAGAACTTAATAAGTTACTATTCACCAAAAAAAATTATTATAATCTCATTGAACCACATTTTACTTCTTAATGACAACCATGTATGTCGTATTTTCAAAATTCAATACACATTAGTGGTAAACTTTTATTTTAACTGAAAAATCAGTTTGCTTGATTACCACTTAGTGGTTTCACTATTCATCAAAAATTGAAGTTTTTCAGAAAATTACCAAAAATTCACCCTAAGCTATATTTGATATTCCGAATTCAAAAATGAAGTCTATTTTACAAAATTCAAATCATATAAGTCACATTAATTAATTTAATAATTAATTCCCGCTGCCAGAGCAAATAGCGTGTTTTTACAAAACAATAAGTATCAAAAGATTGACACCAGTTTAAGTCTAATTTCAAAGTGAAATTGATTCCAATGACCACCATTGGATAAAATGGTAAAAATATATTCTAATTTCACTTCAAAAACAATTAAAAACATAATCTAATCATATAAATAAATTAGATTAAAAAGCAGTTTTGATGTAAAATGCAGTATTTTTCACTATTCATTAAAAAATGAACATTGTCAAAAAAATACCAAAAATTCACACAAGGTAAATTTTGATGTCCCAATCATAAAGAATAAGTTTATTTTGACAAACATAGTTTATAAAATTGTCAAAATATAGATTCAAAAATGGTTTGCCATCAAAAGGCAGTAAAACAATCTTTTAAGAATATTAGTGTATTCCATGCATAAGATTGTATTTATTTTCATTTTAAGCCTCTATAACACTATCTTAATCATTAAAAGACATAGATAAAAATATCTATTATTCATTACTTACTTGGGATGTTACATCCTTCCCCCCTTTAGAAAATTGCGTCCCCGCAATTTATTTACTTATCGAATAAATGGGGGTACTTATCCCTCATTGCATTTTAAGATTCCCATGTTGCCTCTTCAATCATGTGGTTTTTCCACAAAACCTTTACCTGCTTAATCACCTTATTCCGTAACACTTGCTCCCTATGGTCAAGAATCTGGACCGGTTGTTCCTCATAAGATAGGTTCTCTTCCAGCTAAACTACCTCTGGACTCAAAACGTGAGATGGATCTGGCATATACTTTCTCAACATCGAAACGTGAAAAACATTGTGTACCTGAGATAAACTCGGAGGTAAAGCCACTCGGTATGCAACTGATCCAACTCTTTCCAGAATTTCGTATGGTCCAATAAACCTTGGACTCAGCTTTCCTTTCTTACCAAATCTCATCACACTTTTCCAAGGAGAAACCTTGAGAAAAACATGATCACCTACCTCGAAAGATAGATCCTTCCTCTGGTTATCCGCATAACTCTTCTGCCTGCTCTAAGCTGTTCTCATGTGTTTCTGAATCAGCTGAACTTTTTCTGCCATCTCTTCTACCAATTCTGGTCCCATCAACTTTCTTTCACCCACTTCATCCCAGAAAGCTGGAGTTCAACACCGCTTCCCATATAATGCCTGAAATGGTGCCATCTGTATACTGGAATAGAAACTGTTATTATATGAAAATTTAACCAAAGAAAGATGTTGGTCCCAACTTTCCTGATAATCCATTGAACAAGCTCGTAGCATATCCTCCAATGTCTGAATTGTTCGTTCTGACTGCCCATCTGATTGAGGATGAAAAGCTGTACTAAAATTTAATTCAGTACCCAACGACTTCTGAAGGCCTTTCCAAAAGTTAGAAGTAAACCTGGGATCACGATCCGATACAATGGAGAGAGGAACTCCATGTAACCTGACTATCTCTTTAAGATACAAACGGGAAAGTTGATCAAGAGAGAAAGTATCTCGTATAGCAAGGAAATGAGCAGATTTGGTCAAGCGATCAACAATAACCCAGATTGCATTATTACCTCGAGATGTCTTCGTTAATCCAACAACAAAGTCCATGGATATATTCTCTCATTTCCACTCTGGCACTGGTAAAGGTTGAAGCATCTCTTTCGGTAACTGCCGCTCTGCTTTAACCTTCTGACAAGTCAAACACTTCACAGTAAAATCAGCAATATCTCTTTTCATTCCATCCCACCAGTAATACTCCCGCAGATCTCTATACATCTTAGTACTGCCCGGATGAACTGAAAACGGAGAACTATGAGCTTCACATAACAACTCTCTCTTCAACTGTGAATCACAAGGCACACACAATCTCTTCCCAAATCTCAAAACACAATCATTATCAAAGTTGAATTCAGGAAACTTATCTTTCTGAACCAGCTCTACCTTTTTCTGCAACTCACTATCTTGCTTCTGTGCTTGCTTGATTCTATCTGATAGAGAAGATCTCACTGATACCTGAAACAAAACAGAAGGACTTCCTGCACCAACAAATTCTATGCCAAAGTTCATCAAATCGTTAACCAAAGGATCACGTTCCAACCGCAACATTGTTAATGAAGCATTACTTTTTCGACTCAAAGCATCAGCCACTTTATTTGCTTTTCCCGGATGGTAATGAATTGTACAATCATAATCCTTGATTAATTCCAGCCATCTCCTTTGTCTCATGTTTAACTCTTTCTGAGTGAATATATACTTTAAACTTTTGTGATCGGTATATATTTCACACTTTACTCCATACAAATGATGCCTCCAAATTTTTAAAGCAAAAACAACAGCAGCTAATTCCAAATCATGTGTAGGGTAATTTACCTCATGAGTTTTCAACTGTCGTGAAGCATAAGCAATTACCTGATCATTCTGCATTAGGACGCAACCAAGTCCTTTCAATGAAGCATCACTGTATATAACAAACTCACCATTCCTGGAAGGTAGTGTCAAAACTGGAGCATTCACCAATCTTCTTTTCAATTCCTGAAAACAATCATCACATTCTTTTGTCCAGATAAACTTAACACCCTTCCGAGTTAGCTTAGTCATTGGACTAGATAACCGTGAAAAATTTCTAACAAACCTTCGGTAATAGCCCGCCAAACCAAGGAAGCTACGAATCTCGGTTACATTTGTGGGTCTTGGCCATTCTTCCACAACTTTTGTTTTTACAGGATCAACAATTATTCCATCTTTAGAAACAATGTGACCAAGGAAAGAAATTTGTTGCAACCAAAACTCACACTTGCTGAATTTCCCATACAATTTCTTTTCTTTTAAGGTTTGCAAGATAACCCTTAAATGTTTTTCATGCTCCTCTTTACTTTTAGAAAACACCAAAATATCATCAATGAAAACCACCACAAACTTATCCAAGAACTCATGGAAAATTTTATTCATTAAGTCCATGAATACAGAAGGTGCATTGGTTAGCCCAAAAGGCATTACTACAAATTCATAATGGCCATATCTCGTACGGAACGCGGTCTTCGGAATATCTGCCTCTTTTACCTTCAGTTGATGGTACCCCGATCTCAAGTCAATCTTTGAAAAAAACTGAGCTCCCTGGAGCTGATCAAACAAATCATCGATATGAGGCAAAGGATATTTGTTCTTAACAGTGATATTATTCAAGGCTCTATAATCAATGCAAAGTCTCATAGAACCATATTTATTTTTAACAAATAAAACAGGAGCACCCCATGGTGATGTGCTAGGTCTAATGAAACCTTTATCTAATAAATCTTGCAATTGCTCCTTCAACTCTAAAAGTTCAATTTGTGCCATTCGATAAGGGGGTTTTGAAATTGGCTTAGCATCAGGAACTAAGTCAACAGTAAACTCAACTTCCCAATCTGGTATTATTCCAGGCAACTCATCAGGAAAAACATCAGGATACTCATTTACCACTGGCACATCATTAATCTGAACAGTTCCTTTATTTTCAACGACGTGTGCAAGGTAACATTCATTTCCATCTTTTACAAGTTTCTCGGCCTCTTGATATGTTATCAAAAGTAAGGGTTCATTCTTGTAAACAAACTGAAAGTCTTTCTGAAAAGAAACTTCTTTAGCTCTACAGTCAATCTTAGCATGGTAAATAGAGAGCCAATCCATACCCAGGATAACGTCAAACTCTACTAGAGGTAGAACAATAAGGTTTGCAAGTAGGTTCTTTCCACAGATAAGGATAGGAAGATTCTTATAAATTCTTTTTGCCTCAACATTTCCCCCAGGTGTTTTTACCAAAAGTTCAGGAGTCATTTCTTGAGATGGTATTTCCATTTTACTAGAAAAGGTTTCAGAGATGAAAGAATGTGTAGACCCCGAATCAAACAACACACTGGCATAATCTGAAAAAACAAACAAAGTACCTGATACAACTTCATTCGATGGCCCGACATCTGCTGAAGTAGTTGCAAAGGATTTCACCACCCCTTTCTGCTTGTAGTCTAACTGCTTCCCATCACTCAAGCTCCTTGTCGGACACTCGTTTGCATAGTGACCCATCTCATTGCACTTATAACATTTCACTAACTGTAAATCAAATTTGTTCTTACCTTCACCTTGATCCTTTTCAGTGCAATCACGAGCCTTATGTCCCATCTTACCACATCGGTAGCACTTCCCAGAATTCAGAAGACATTCCCCAGCATACCTTTTGCCACATTTATCATAAACTGGAAACTTAGTTCTCTTACCATCAGACTTTTTTGAAGAATTCTTACCTTTCTCCTGCCACCTCGGTCTCTTCTTCTGCTGGTTGTTATAGAAAACTTGGTCATCGTCAAACTCCATTTCCACCTTCTCAGCACATCGAACAAGCTTTTCATAACTTTTAAACTCACGAGAAGCTAATGCCCTTCGATACTTTGGCTTTAATCCTGAGTAGAAACGATTGATTTTACTATCAAGGTCTCGAATAAAATTTGGAGCATACCTTGCCAATCGTGTGAACCTTTCTTCATAGGCAGCCACTGAGTCTTCTTCTTGCCTCAATTCCAAAAATTGCTTTTCCATTCTAAGTCGAACAGCCTTAGGAAAATACTTCTCAAGAAACATACCTTTGAATTCATCCCAGTCAAGAGCATCAATCTCATCAGCATCCCTGATATTTTTAACCATAGACCACCACTGATCTGCTTCACCCTCCAAACGGTAAATAGCAAGACTAACCTTTTGATTGTATGAACACCCCATGACATCAAAAATCTTCTCCAGCGCTTTAATCCACCCTTCGGCTAGCACAGGGTCAGATGATCCTCTGAATGATGGTGGATGTTGCCTCATGAAATGTTCCACCACTGACATGTTCCTCTGCGGTTGATCTGGATGATCTCGTGCATGGATACCACCGCCATTTATCGCTTGAGTCAACTGCGCCATTACTGCAACAAACTGTTCAGTTCCAATTCCGACCATTTCTGGATGCTGATTCGGAAGGTTATTTCCTTCTGTATGCCTTCCTAGCACTGCTTCCCTGTTTCCTCTGCGGAAAACCATTCTGAACAAACATGTCTTAGATGAAGCAACATGGTAATCTTTAAATGCTATATCATTTCGAAAAAAAATATTTTTGGATAATCATTTAATAGAATTCTAACTCCTAAAGTTATCTAAACCGACCTTTGATACCAACTGTAAGGCCCCAGCCTTAAACCTTACTTAATCTTGAGTTATTACAAGATTACACATTGAGGATCTTTTCGGGTTTAGAGTTTTAGAGAATTAGATCATAAAACTTGCATTACATTCCACATATAAACAAAGTGGTTACATAAAGATAGTATTCTTCATTCCCATCAATGGAAACACATTTAAAATAAAACATGGATTATTTCTTGACACATCCTTGACTCTATCATCTTATCATGTACCTTTCCCTTGACCTGTGAAAAACATTTCAAAAACCTGGGATGAGCATAAAAACTCAGTATGGGTTATAAAAAAAACATGGAAAGGAAACATGAGTTCATATATACATAAGAATGAAATCATACTTTACCCATAAAACATAGGCACTTTAACATACCTCATAAAATCATGAATAAATCATAGAAATCATAAGACATAAAGGTAACTTGAGGCATTCATAACATTCTTACGTAGGGAGTAACCCTCTTGGTTACGTTTGGAATACCCATCACAGTATATTCCCTAAAATCTCTTCGGAGAAACCTTAACGTTTCACTCCTTTGCGTTACCCAATGCATTGGAGAGCTATAACGGGCTCACCCGCCCTTAGTTTATCACGGAACCACCCGTCTTCATAATAATGCCCAAGGACCATAACATAATCGTATCACATAAAACATGCATAAAGGAAACATAACATTTCCACATTTCAATCACAAGATATCAATACAACACGTCGATATAATAAAAACGTTATGAAAACCATTTTTAATACCAAAGTAAAACATGGTATTTATTTTTCATTTAAAAAAAGGGGTATGACTTGTAGAGGAAGCTGAAACTCAAATAACGGTCACGGCGGCGGAGAAGTCGTTGTCGCCGCATACGTACGACAAAAACATTCCCTTTTTTCGTTTAGTAAACTCTTCGTATAAAAAAGATTCCTTTCAATAAACGTAAAAGTCAAAGGGGTTTATACACCGTATAAAAGAAAGTTGTGTATAAAATAAAATATGCCTCAATGAAAGGAGATTGAGACGAAGTCCCATACCTCGTATCCGACTTGACCCGACCGTTCTTTAATCTCCTGAATAATAAACTTGAGTTAATCTCTACTTGCTTATGAATCTTTTTCAAGTTCATTATTCCTTTTATACCATGTTATGAACATCATGTAAACAGTTAAGTTAATAATGTTCATTTTGTCGGTATTTGGTTCTTAAGTCAAAAATAGACTTATTACACTTACATGTTGTTAATTTGGTCAAAGGTTCATTATATCCAGAATGGTATTCATGATGTAGATATCATATATGTCATATATATACATTACATACATGCATTTATAATATTACATAATCATTTAGAGGTAAGAAATGAAATGCACCGTTCATGGAGACGGTAAGCCGTACGTACGCATGAACGCTACTTTCATTTCTATTTCGTATTTTATAGAATGGAATCATAATGATATAAAGGTATATTATAATTCCAGTATAATATCATATATAATATCATAGTTCCATCCTTTATATGTCCCACATATGGTATTTAACGAATCAAATCACTTTGAGGGGGCGGTAGTCCGCACTTCCTAAAATGAAGATATCGTGTTTACCCATAATGGAAACCATAAAGGTATGCCCAAAATGAAAAAAACAGAAGCTTAAGGAAAACATAAACATATTATATATCATATATAAAAATAGTGACATCATAATGGCCACCTTTGAAGGTGTTAAATGAGTGTTGAACAATCATCGTTTCGGGAGGCAGAATTTCGCCATCCACGGAAACCGTATGTTTTTTAACCATTTGATGTAGTTGTGTGAGTGTGTAGCTCAAATAAATATTATAACAACATCCTTGTATATTGAAGATACTGGTGTTGTTACAAAATAAGTAAATAAAAAGAGTTTAGGGGGTTGGAGAAGCAAAATAAAACAAATGAACATGAGAGAATGAATTACCTTTAAAAGTGTAACTCCTTTTGATTTGAGCCTAAAGGCTTCCTTTGAAAGGATTCTTCCCAAAGGGAATCCTCTAGGTTGAGGAGAGGGATGTTTAGAGAGTAAATGGGCAGGGTTTGGCCGAGCCAAAGGCTTGAGGAGTGTGTGAAATGAGGTAGAGGTGGGGGCCTTTTATAAGAGGAGAGGACGGGCACTTTTGGAAAGTAAAGAAATATTACTTTATTTGAAAATGTGTTTCGGTTTCAAAAGGTCCCAAATTGATATAATTCGTGGATAAGGTGATAAGGGTTCGAAATCCACTCATCCAATTGGTTTTGGACATGTGTAGTTCATAGATTTTATATTATCTTTCCATTTTATTTAAATCGTCAAATAATGATGTCATCACTGCATCATTATTATGTCATAAATAATTTAATTTATTTAATGTCTAAAAATCATAAAAAAATACTATGATGTAGGAAATCTTTTTATCTTTCCAATGACTATTTATAATCAAATATCTGATCTTTATAACCCCATGTGAAAATTGTTTTTGTAAAACATCTCTTGTTTGTGTCATTTTTACTTTAACCTTTAATAAAAAGTTATTTATGTCATTTCCAAACCCAAGTGTCTCCATGGGGTCCCCAAGTTTACCCATGGCTTGTCTTGGTCGGCCATGACACAACCAATAAGGTTGGGACATGTTTCTAGGTCATTTCCTATTATTAAAGCATTATTTATACCTTAAACTACCCTAATTACCACTAATCGCGATTAAGAACTTAATAAGTTACTATTCACCAAAAAAAATTATTATAATCTCATTGAACCACATTTTACTTCTTAATGACAACCATGTATGTCGGATTTTCAAAATTCAATACACATTAGTGGTAAACTTTTATTTTAACTGAAAAATCAGTTTGCTTGATTACCACTTAGTGGTTTCACTATTCATCAAAAATTGAAGTTTTTCAGAAAATTACCAAAAATTCACCCTAAGCTATATTTGATATTCCGAATTCAAAAATGAAGTCTATTTTACAAAATTCAAATCATATAAGTCACATTAATTAATTTAATAATTAATTCCCGCTGCCAGAGCAAATAGCGTGTTTTTACAAAACAATAAGTATCAAAAGATTGACACCAGTTTAAGTCTAATTTCAAAGTGAAATTGATTCCAATGACCACCATTGGATAAAATGGTAAAAATATATTCTAATTTCACTTCAAAACCAATTAAAAACATAATCTAATCATATAAATAAATTAGATTAAAAAGCAGTTTTGATGTAAAATGCAGTATTTTTCACTATTCATTAAAAATGAACATTGTCAGAAAAATACCAAAAATTCACACAAGGTAAATTTTGATGTCACAATCATAAAGAATAAGTTTATTTTGACAAACATAGTTTATAAAATTGTCAAAATATAGATTCAAAAATGGTTTTCCATCAAAAGGCAGTAAAACAATCTTTTAAGAATATTAGTGTATTCCATGCATAAGATTGTATTTATTTTCATTTTAAGCCTCTATAACACTATCTTAATCATTAAAAGACATAGATAAAAATATCTATTATTCATTACTTACTTGGGATGTTACATGAAATCTCCAAAAATCATGTATATTCTGGATTATATCATGTTTATGTAAAATTCCTCATAATTATTTTTCTCCTCTCCCACTTATTCAAGGAATAAAAACATTGTTCGTGATGTGTCGAACTACCGACATCGTGGATGATGTGATTTCCATTTTCATTAATTATTTCAAGTCTGGTCATGAAACCAATTATATGGTTGAACCAGGTTATAATATATGTTTTATGACTCCTCCATGGTTCTGGAATTATTTTTTACTCATGGTTCTAATTTATAAGACAAAATGAGGTTGTTATTATCAAAGAACCACTAAAATGATCTAAACAAACATCATTAATGTTTTAACTTATGAATCATCCTCATATTAAACATCAAAATGATAAATGGTATAAATTATGGTACTATAAATATGTAAATACCTTTCCATTCCAATTCTTGAATTTCACTTACAATCGACAAGAACATCCACCATGAACCAATCATAGAAATCATGTAAAGAACTCACCCAAAAACAGTGCAAGGAGCAAAATACTAACAATTAAAGGGTAAAATTATGTTATGAAATGATAATATAAGATATTATAAACATTAAAATGTTTTTTTAAAATAATAATAACACTATTTTAACCATTATACAGGAATTTTAAACAAGTTTGAATTAAGATAGACCCGAGGTAAGGGAATTCTTAACCTGATTTCCATTCTTTGGGTTAACCTTCTACTTCATTATTTATGTGATATTTAAATTTTTTGTGTGATGGGTTCTATTTATATTATGTTTTATTATGTGTATTTACATTATATATACATACTCCATCCACTCTATTAAGTCTCTCTTCAATTTTATGATATTTATAAGGGGCTTTTCTTTAAAAATCCTCTTTTTAAATTCGGTTTTACAAAATTCCAAAGTAATGTTTTTATGGAATTATTCGTATTGTATGATTATGTTTTGGTTCTTGGGAATTATTTATGATGAATATTGGTACATATATCTCCCTCCAATTCATTGGGTATGTGTATGTTAGAGGTTGTCCGTATGGTTACTCCAAGTGTAACTGCGATGGTTACACAAAGTAAGGTAGCTGTGAGGGTTACAGATTATAAGGTAGCCAAGAATGGTTACAAGATTATGTAAGTAATGCCCCAAGATACCTTTATGATTATATTTATGTTCTCATTTTTGTGTGTATATTATGTAAATATCATGTTACACTAAGTAAGTATATATGGGTTACAAGCATGTCTTTTGAAAATATTTTCATACGTTACGAGTATTCCTGGACTAATGTGCTATTTCCTTATTTTTAATCCCTTACTGAGCTTTTGTGCTCATCCCAAGTTTTTAAATTATTTTCATAGGTTAATGGATGTGTAATACAAGTAATTAATCCATTTTAAATGTTTAATAATTTTCAAGGAGTCTTGTTTTAAGCTTTAATGTTTTATATTTTAAAAAAATGGAAACTGTTTTTATGGTATCCACTCTGTAACAATGTGTAATTTTATGAATGTATAGTCCTAATTCTATAAAGATATAAACTTGAAAAGATCTTAAATGTAAAATGAATTTTTTTCTTGACTAAATTCAAGATTATGTATGTAATAAGGTTGGGTCCTTAAATCCATGCTCACCTTAGTGGACATACAAACTTTATGATCAGGAATACAGGAATGGCAATGGGCCATGTGGTTGATGTGTGTACTTGATAGATGGGTGGAGTATGAGAAAGGACTTGAAAGAGACTCAGACCCAATTTTTTGTAGTTATATTCATTATTTTTTTTCTTTTGGGAAGGATTATTTGTGATTAAACTAATAGTAAATCTATTTTCTGTATGTGTGTCTTATATGACATTATAACCAGTTCATGTTCTATTTTATCTTGTGATATTTGTTGATGGTAGACTCACGGTTGTAATGTATATCTTATGTTATTATTTTGGGATTATGATATATAGTTACTTACATTTTTATTTATGTTTTATGATATAGATGATATATTCTCTCCATGTTATATATGGACTCTCACAGCTAGTTAGTATCCTTTGGCATGTGAGGATATGGTTATGAGATTGTGTGGAAAAATCAGACCAGATTTGTTCAACCTGACCAAATCAGGGATTCATAACCATGTATCTGTTGGATATTCACATAAAATATAGGTGTATTTTTTTCTATGATATACCAAAGTTGTAGTCTATGATATTAAAGAAATTAATATCATAGTCTATGATATGCTTATATAGTTAATAGGTATGAGATGCACTTGTCTGCCTCAGTCATAGACTGGACTTACAAAATTGGTTCTTCACGCATGAAATACTCCCCCTAATTGGTTTTGATCAGTTCAGAATCATGGGGTGATTAATTTATGGGCATGCACATTCATTAAAAGAGTTCAATAAATAAATCAATGGATAGTGACATATGGTTGCATGAGATGACACCTGATGAGGCCAACACACTTCAATTAATAAAGAGCATTGGGGATATCCTATAAAAGGAAAGAGTTACCTTAACAATTGTTATAATAATTTCTATAAAAAAACTCTCCTCAATATTGATAATCATTTGTCTCATAGAGAAGAAGCTAGCACACCTTTGGTGATCAGGATTCCTCATGATATGATCATGGATCAAAGGTTGATGTACCACCTACAGAGTTAGGAGGATTTCGTATATTTCTTCAACAATCACCTTCAAATTTAATCCATTTAATATCAAATATGGAGTTTATAGAAAAGAATTTATTCACATATTAATGTTCTTTGTTTTTTTACACATTGAATTGTTGAAGATGGATTAGTAAATTCTATGGTTTTCTTCTGCTATAAATGATCATAGAAAGATCTCTCTAAACCCATCATTGGTATCAAAGCCTCATTCTTTATGAAGATATGTGTTTTTCTAATTTTTTTCAAATAATATTCCAATTTTAATGCATTTAAGTCATTATTATAACATATATTTTTAATAAAATCTTATTTTTTGATTAGTCGCAACACATGACTAATCTATATCATAAGGTATGATCAATAGGAAATATGAAAATTTGGAATTTGTTGTATCATAATATATGAAAAAGTAAAATACAAATCAATCCTATATTTTCTAAAAAATAGAGAATCGAGTTGTATTGATGATATATGGGATATCATAAAATATGATAGGAGCATTAGGAATCGACCTATCATAAGAGGTGATATGAATTATATCCTTTGATAGAATTTTATATCATATAATATGATTGATAAATGCATTTTTTTCTCTCATGTTTCAATCATATTTCATGATTGATAATAGGATAATCAGTTATAAAATATTATAGAGCTAAAAAATGTCAAAAAATTGAAATATTTGCTTATGGTTTATAAAATGATTATAAATTATAATTATTAGACCATATAAAAAGATATTTTTAATTCTTAAATTATATATGAAAAGTTTATATTTATATCTTAAATTTTGGAAAATAAATAAGGAGTTTAATTATTTGTTAATTATTTTATAATATTCATGTTTATAAATTATTTATGAAATGTGAATATTATGTATACTTTATTTTTAATATAAATTTATTCTAGTATATTTTCAAAACTTACATTACATTATAGGAATGGAATCATAAGATTTAGTTTTCATATACCATGACCTTGGTTTTTAATTAAAGTTATGAACTTCGATTTAGTTATTAAATATAGTTTTTTCATATTAGGTTTTAGAGTTAATATGAATTGGATACACTCTTGAGTAAATTCTCCCTAGGAAGAGGGACTTAGGTTCATATTTCCCACTCGACTGGAGGTTTATGCCTTATTATAGAAATGTGGGATTTTTTTATCTACCACTCTAGGCTTACTTGTATGGAGATTTCTAATCACATATTACACTAAGTCTTTAAATGAATAGTTCATATACCTTATGCATGAGATGAATTTTTATATGTATGAATATGTTTGGATTCTATATTTGGGTGAGTAACAAAAACTTATGGGTTGTATAAAGGGCTACATATTAATGTGGTTTGAACACAATTTTGGTGGTTGTAATAGGAATTCCAAAGATAAATCATTAGAAACATGCAAACACAAAGGAATAAAATGTGTGATAATAATGATTTTTTGAGGTGAAATTAGTTTAATATGAATTTTATGTATGTTAAATTGGTGATAATTTTTAAAGAAAATGCATTTAAATACTAATTGTAATATTTATTTTAAAGTAAATAAATGTCAAGACCTCAATCATCCAATCAAGTGGTTTCATTCCAAAGTAGGGTGTCCATGTATTATCTTATGTAAGGAATGGTGGGTGTGGTTAATCCTAAGGGTTAGGTGATCACATCTTGTTGTGAGCTTTGGGTGACACTTATCTAGGAAAACCTAAGGGTTAGGATACCATAGTAAAGTAGTTGAGTATTATCTATATAATGAATATGGATAAAAAATTTCCCACTCAACTATCTAATAATCAAAATGATCATTATTTTCATGATTTCATACCTAAATAAATAAAATGATGAATTTCATGCCAAATAAGGGTTGTTTCTTAGTGAAATATCGATCTTGGATCATTAAATGGATATGATGTATAGGGGTCATCAATTTTAATGGGATTAATTTATTTAAAATTCATTAATGAGAAGATATAAAGCATGATACTCACCCATAAATAAGTATTTATTTTAGAATATGGATTACTTCATGATATTAATATTTAGATCTCTAATAGGTATGACCTATAAAATAATTTTATATTGGTATATATGGTTGAGAAATGCTCTCAAAGAATATCATTACGAACATCTAAATGATAATATTATATAGATCAATTTCACCAAATCTAGATTATGGGTATTAGATACGGGTTGTGTATCACATATTTCTACTAATAAGAACATACTCAATGATATTATGGAATTGAAAAAGGGTGAAGTATATCTTCATGTTGGTAATGGAGAAAGAGTTACTTCATTAAAATTTGACACTTATGATCTGAATATATAATTGTGTTGTCAAGAAAAATAAAAGTTATTATGTTTTTAAATATGATTTATATCATGGGGTGGACCTTAGATCATCTCTCAAGGATAGTTGGAGGTTTAAATTGTGTATCTTTTATAAAAAGGACTAAAATAGGGGGTTGGTTTTGAAAATAGTTTTAAAAATAAAATGAATTAATTAAATAGTTTAATAGTTGGAAAGCAAGGGTTTTATAATTATAAAAGAAGGGTGTCATTTAAAATTCACTACACGTATTTTTTGGTTCATTATTCTAAATAATTCACATGGTTTAATGGGATCCTTTGGCTTAGGTTAATCAAGATCTTGATTCCCCTCTTGCCTTTTAAATTGATGCAAAAATATCTATCTTTTGGAACAACAATTGTGTTTTCAAGGTTTGTACCTCAATAATGGAATGATAGGTGTCAAAGTATACTAAAATCTCATGCATGAAAATGTGAAAAATTATTCTTGTGTTGTCCAATTGGAACTTACCAAGATTCTCACTTGAAATCTCAACCCAATCGACATTGAAATAAAAATTATTTCACTTAATTATACAAAAAAAATGCATTCAAAGGAGAATCATGTTAAGATAAAACTTAAATTAAATATTCCAAACAAAAATTACACCTAACCAGTAGAATAATAAGTGTCATAACTCCCTCTCTAAGTGATTTAGCTCCCTCAAAATGACTTTTCCAGCATTTAGATCTCCATCAAGAGGAGGAGGAGGCTCGAGTAGAACTTCGCTTTGATCCTTGATCCATGTATGAGGATAAGGGCATCCAAAACATATAGGATGAGTAGATTAATCCTTTGGGTCTTAAAAATGGTATATATTTTCTCCCTAGTTTAGCTTACAAATGGGGTGCCCAAGGTGCCAACTTATAGGCAAAGTGGAAGGTGGTTGTGGGAACCAAGATTTCTATATACCACTTGTCCCATAGTTTTGGGAAACCAAACAGTCTTATATCTATTTTTTAAAAACTAAAAGACAATTTATAAACCTCTTTAATATCTCCACCTAAAATTTTGAATCATTTAGAGTCCTACATCCCAAGATATGTATTAATTACAGAAGTGTCCCCAAGATAATGAACAATGATGTTTCTCTCCAATGATGGAACATTCTGGACCTCAAAATAGACAAATTGGGATTCTTGGTCTTCTACAGAAATGTGTCTCACATGGTTTTTCATTCATCTACAAATTTTAATCCTAATTAGAAGCACATATTATCTAAAATATGAATTTTATCCCATATATGTGCTTGGGATCTTGCCTAGTTTGGCCCGTTTTTCTTGAATTTCACCATTGGCTCTCCAAATCGCCTCCACCTATAATGTAAACATCAAAACAATTAAAATTTAACTTTTTAATAGTGATAAAAACTAACTTATTGAACTAAATTTGAAGTGAAATTTGTTATTATATTTGGAATTTATGATACAAAATCAATTTAACATAGTAGAATAAGGGTGAAAATGAATAGGGAATCGCTACACTATCACACCCCAACACCTAAACATTTTCACACCTAGGAAAAGTAAAATTTCCAAAAAAAAATCAAGTATATATTTCTTAATTCATGATAATTTAATATTAAAAGATATTTTAATTCATGATAGAACTATGATCAAAGAAAAAATCACACCAAGTAGTTATTCTCAGTAATCATGGAAAAAATGTCTCATAGATTATATGAGAACAAAATTCAAGGAGATGTATGATACTAGTATTAGCAAGTAATTAAAAATTAAATCATGTCACTAACTCTCCACATTTTTGTGACAACAATTTAATTTTATTCTTTTCACATTATATCCAGTAAATATAGGTTATTTTAAAAAAAAATTACCTGATTCTTTCTAGCGAACCTACCCTACATCCTTTGAAATCAAATTTCATGACCCACTCACTTAAGAATTCATAGAAGTACAAACTTAATATTGATACATAGATATCCCCATATGTTTTACATTTCATCACTCCTATCAATAATTTTCTTTTTAGGGTATAAAAAAGTCAGATAACAGGTACACACACATAGTTAAATCTTGTATAGTAATGGAAAAAACCGAATAAGGAATGAAAATATTGAAAAATAGTTATGGAGAGATGATAAATATTAAAATGAATTATATTTACCTTAAATTAAGTAATAAATATGAACACTTCATGGTTGGGTGAAAATATTTGTGGAGATGTTAAGTGATAAAATTTTCCCATAAACTACTCACATGGAGGGTATCAATCATCTCAAAGGTTTCACAGGGATATAACCATTAATATCATCTAAAAACAACCAATTTAATTGAAAAAATTAAAATAAAAGGTTCAATTCATGCTGTAAATCACATGATATTAGTGAAATAATTTTTTAAAATATTTTAAAACAACTTTAAATAGGGAAATTATTCATGCATTTAAGTAATTTCCATGATCATGTGGGCATTACAAATGAGTATTCTGGCACAAAAGTGGGGAAATAAAGAAGAGAGGGAAAATTAAAAATGATATTTAGTAATAAAAATAGAGAAATATATTAAAGATGATGAAAATTAAAACTAACCAAGGAATATGCAATCCCCCCACACTTAGTGTGTGCAGTCTCTTCACTAAAATAAAAGATAATGAGGGATAGAAGCATAAAACTTAGTAGGTTCCACTAGTAGGTTTATTATTGAATTTGTAGTTCCTCAACTGAGGATTGTGGAAAGGGTTCATGAAATTTCTTCAACCAATGAAAATTTAAAACAAATATTTGTTTGGGATTTTTCATTTTAAACATGTACAACACCAAATGGATATACATTAATAACAGTGTATGGGCCAAACCAGTTGGAACGAAGAATACCTGGGTGAAACATCAATGCTTCATTGAGAATGAGGAACTTATACCCTATGTAGAATTGATAATGAAGTATTAGGTTATCATGGTAATCCTTGGTTCTATCCTTATATATACAGGAGTTTTCATATGAGTCTCTTTTAATTTACTCCAGATCCTAAATCTGTAACTTCCAATACTCACCTGCATCTGAGAGTTTCATATTACATTGTTTAATAGGAAAATATGCTCAGTACTCTACCTCCATCGGTTGTGAAAATCCTTTCCAAACACAAACTTATATGGTGACATTCTAATTGGGACTTTAAAATATTTATAATACTCCTGAAGTGCATCATCCAAGCATAAATTCTAATCTTTCCTATTGGGTTATACCATTTTTTCCAAGATTTTATTAACTTCCTAATTTTAAATTTCTATTTTTCTATTATTTTGGGGGTGATATAATGTATACACTTTATGTAAATCGCCATAATAACATAGAAACTTTTTCATGTTTTGATTACAAAAATTTTAACCCTCATCACTAATGATTAATCTTAGCAAACCAAACCTACTGAAAATTTGATATGTCAATAAATAAACAACTCAAGATTCATCGATCCAATTATCCCTTATTTCCACCCATTTATAGATATAGTAAGCATCCAATAATATGTATACAAATCCAAATGAATTTTTAAAAATACCTATGAATTCAATTCCTCGTGATTCAAAAATCTCACAAAATAATATAGGTTATTAGGTAATTTCATTCCTCTTGGAGATATTCCATGTGAATTGATATCATGTTCATGAATTAAAAAATTTATGGGAATATCTATAAAATGTTATCTAATAAATTATATATTCAAGGACCTTTTGAGTTATATGTTAAGAGACAGTTCCCCCCACAAATTATAGTGTGGAAGAAGCTCAAAAAATATATGAACTCATGGTCAGGGACACACCAATTAATAACCTGGTCACTATAAATTCTCCACAAGTATGGTTCATCACAAATGTACCGTCATGTATCATGATTAAGACTTTGGGATTTTGAAGTTATAAAATATTTGGGGACCCTAGATACTTCCAAAAATCACTATTTCTGCATACTAAGGGGTAAGGCCCACTACATCACATTATGGAAACATTCTATAATGGGTAGGGATGAGTAAATAGGGTGGTCTAATGGTGGGGAAATTTTACTTATGTGTCTAGATACAATATTTTCCACAACTATATTATCTTGAATCTCTAGGTAAAACTTCTAGACAAGGAGCATCTATTGTATGAGGTGAGGCTTAGCTTTAGGTTTCTTAAGGAGAAACTAAAGGGTATCATGATCAGGAAACACAATAACCTTTGACCCAATAATATATGAATGAAATTATTCCAAATAAAAAATATAAATAAGTTATTTTTTTAGTGGTATTTTAGTTTTTCTGAGTAGGTTCAAGGGTATGTGAGGCCTATGAAATGACATGAGGACCCCTCTCAACCCTTTGTGATAAAACATCCCCAACTAAAAGTTTATAAGCATCACATATAATTTTGAAGGGGAGATCCCACCTTAGTGTTTGGATGATGGGAGGTGATTTGAGTATCCTTTTAATTGAATTAAATTCATTCTAAAACTTTTTACCAAAAACAAAATTGGAATATTTTTATAATAATTGAGGTATGGGAAGTGTGATCTTACAAAATTATTTAATGAATCAGTGGTAAAAACCAGCATGACCCAAGAAATATTGCACCTCATGGTCACATTTTTGAATGGAATGGAGGAAATTATTTAAATTTTTTGATTTATTAACTTGAATTCCCATACTCAAAATAATATTCCTAATAACTATCCCATGATCTACCATGAAATGTAATTTCTCATAATTTAATATGAGATCTTTTTCAATGAAATAGTGAAGGACAGAACCTAGGTGTGACAAAAAATCATCAAAGGAAGACTCATAAACTATGAAATCGTCCATAAAAACTTCCATACAATTCTCAAGGTAATAAAAAAATATACTCAACATACAATGATGAAAAGTACCAGGATAATTGTAGAGTCCAAATGGAATCATCTTGTATCAAAATGTGTCAAATAGATAGGTAAATGTTTCCTTTTATTGATCCTCCTAGGCCATATGAATTTGAAAATAACCTGAATATCTATCAAGGAAAAAATAATGGTACTTACCGGCCATTCTTTCTAAAATTTGTTCAATAAAAGGTAGAGGAATTTGTCCCTTTTACGTGTCTTAATTTAGTCTACAGTGGTCAATATATACTCACCAACTATTTTTTACACATGTTGGAACCAATACATTCCTTTAATTTTACACTAATGTTATTCCAATTTTTTTGGCATAATTTTCATTGGTATAACTCGTTTACTATCATATATGGGATAGATGATCCTAGCAGCTAGTAATTTACTAACTTCCAATTTTACCACATCAAGTAAGGTGGTATTTAACTAGTGTTGATATTTACTTAAGAGATTATCCTCATCATATAAAATTATATTGTGAATTCTAATAGATGGTCTAATCCCTAGAATATTAGCCACTGTCCATCCTATCGACTTTTTACATTCTCTCAAAGGGTCAATCGGTTTTGATTCATAGTCTAGAGAGAAGTTATTGGTAATAATTATGTAAAATTGGTAAATACCCTCAAGATATACATATTTTAAATTATATGGATTTGGTTTAAATTCCAATACTGGTGGTTTTTGGATTTATGGAAGGTATTTAGGGGTATTGAGGTCTATGAAACTGTCTATCTACTCATTTATATTCTCAATGTAAATAGAATCAATGGAAATGACATTATTAGAATCATTTATGGTCATGGGTACCTTATAATGAACACACTAATCAATTAAAACACAAAATTTTAACTTTTACAAACCCACATAACATTCAAAAGATGAATTACATACTAAATAATCAAATAGATAAGAGGATTAAAATGATTCAGATTATGGGTTGAAGAAGTAATATTGGTTGTGTGTGTCATTGGAGAGAACTTCTATCGATTATATAGAAAGAGTGGAGTGCTATTCAATGGGGTGTTTCATAGCATCAAAAATATTGAAACTTACATTCTATCCCATAAACTCCAAGGATATAATTCCATTGTGAACATTGATTATTTTCTTTTATGTTTTTAGTAAAAGACTTCCAAGTATTATAGGATCATGTCCCTAGATTTGGGTATCTTTCATATCAAGAACGTAAAAATATACAGAGAAAATGATATAACAACGCTTGGTCCTCTAATCCTGAATGCACTAAAGTTATTCAGAACACTTGGGAAAAGATGTTGGGACAAACTGACTCCTTTTCTTGCCCAATGAATCTTAAAATTTTAAAACAAACCCTCAAAAGCTGGTGCAAAACCAAATCTTTGGAAATTGATGACAACATCAATATTCTGGAAGCTGATCTGAATCAACTTCAAATTGACAACGCTTCTTCAAGCTTTAATCAAAACTCACAACATGAAATCAACATCTCTTCTAAGCTCATTTCCTTACTCAATCTCAAAGATAATCTTAAGAAACAAATTTTTAAAGCTAATTGGCTCAATGATGGGGACAGAAACACCAAATTCTATAATGCTCTTCATAGGATCAGAAAAGCCTATAGACCCCTAGCCTTCCTTAGAAAGGGAAATCAAATTGTGGAAAATGAGGAAGACATATCCAACTTCCTTATCTCTCACTTCCAGGATATCTTCAATGGGAATAATATTGATAAAGATTTAAGACCTGATATCATCCCCAATCTTGTTACTGAGGAAGACAACTTTATGATTAATAGCATACCCTTTGACCATGAAATTAAAGACACTGTTTTCAGCCTTAACCCAGTTAGTGCTCCTGGACCTGACGGTTTTAATAATGGATTCTATCAACAACATTGGAATATCTTGAAGAAAGACGTCTACTGTTTGTTCAAAACATTCTTCTCTAAAGGAATTCTTCTACATGGTCTAAATTCTCAATTCCTAGTGCTAATTCCAAAATTTGATAATGCTGATGAGATTCAAAACTTCATACCTATTTCTCTCATCAATTCTTTATTTAAAATCATCACTAAACTAATATCTAACAGAATGAACTCGATCTGTAATAAAATAATCTCTTGGAATCAATTTGGCTTCATAAAAGGAATATCTATACAAGACTGCATTTGCCTTGCCTCTGAAATCACAAATCTTCTTAATAAAAAAAGTAGAGGTGGAAATGTAGCTATTAAGCTGGATATCACAAAATCCTTTGATACCATTTATTGGAACTTTATATACAAAGTTCTTTCACACTTCGGCTTCAATAATATTTTTATAAATCGAATAAAGGTTTTATTCAACTTGGCTCACATTTCCATTCTTTTAAATGGTTCTCCTAGAGGTTACTTTAAGTGCAGCAAAGGTGTCAGGCAAGGGGACCCTCTCTCTACGATTCTTTTTTCCATTGCGGAAGACTATTTGAGTAGGCTCATATCCCTAGAGGCAAATAAACGATCCCTTAAATCCATTGTAGCCTCTAGGAATGTTAATTCTCCCACACATCTCCTTTATGCAGATGACATTATTCTTTTTACCCAGGGTGACAAAAGGAATATTATTAATCTTAAAGATATTCTTTTACACTACCAAGAAATTTCCGGCTAGCACATTAACTGGAATAAATCCTCCATCATTTTTAGTAAATAGTTCCCCATGGCCAGGAAAACTTACATTTCTAATATTCTAGGCATAAAAGAGGGATCTTTTCCCTTTTCATACCTAGGAGTTCCTATTTTCTAGGGTAGGCCTAAGGCCAATCATTTCTCCCACATTGTGTATAATACCCTTCGTCACATATCCTCCTGGAAAGGTAAGACCCTTTCTATGGATGGAAGGATCTGTTTGGTCAAATCTATGATCGTTTCGAAACTAGTCTACTCTATGATGGTTTATAAATGGCCTAAAAGTCTTTTAAATCGCATTAATACTGCTATTAGGAACTTTTTTTGGACTGGGAACATTTTAGAGAGAAAGATTGTGACCATTCCTTGGACCACTTATTGCAAACCGGTTGACAAAGGGGGGATTGGCATCAAGAACATTGCTAAATTCAATGAGGCTCTTCAAGCCAGACTTACTTGGAACATCATTCATAATACCTCTACCTCTATGGATTTCCTAAGGGAGCACTTCCTAGAAAAACTCAAAAACAATTACACTTTTTCTTTAAAATCGTCTATATGGCCCTCTATCAAAAGCTCTTTCATCTCCATCATGACCAATTCTAGATGGATGGCCAACAAGGAATCTAAACTAAAATTTTGGCTTGATAATTGGATTGGTGATCCCTTGATCTCATTGTTAGAAAAAAACTATGACCCTCCAAATCTCCAAGATACTATTGAATCTATCAATACTTCTGCAAACATTTCCCTTCCCGAGAATATAGCCCAAATTGTAGACAATTACCACTATACTTGCACTAAGGATTGCATTCTTTGGGAACCTTCTCATAATGGGGTATTGAACTCCAAAGATTTTTATAAACACCATTTCCATAATGTTGATATCCACTACGCCTGGGTTGCGAACTTTAATAAAGCCTGGATCAAACCTTCTAGATTTACTCTTATCTGGCGCATTGCTCATCATAAAGTACCCATTGATAATTGTTTTCAAAAAGTCGGGATTTCCCTCTATTCCAAATGTCGTATGTGCAATCAGTATAGGGAAGACATTAGTCATCTTTTTCTCTCATGTGATACTGCTTCAGACCTTTGGAACTATATTCTTGACATGTTTGAGTGCAGGTGGATTTCTTTTGACAGCATTAACATGCAGATTCAAAATTTCACAGAGTGGACTACCTCTAAGAAAATCAAAAACCTTTGGATCACAGCTGTTGCAGAACTTCTTCACATCATATGGTATGGCAGAAATGATATGGTATTTCGTACTAATTCTTTCAAAATCAATGCAGGTAAAACAAAAATTTTAATGGCCATTCAAGATGTGGCTTCAATCCAAAAAGACACTTGCAGTTCTTAGGTTAGAGACTTTGAAATTCTCAGGTGTGTCAGGGTCAAGGGGAATTACCCTCGTCCCCATTCTACCATTGAAGTTTTCTGGACCCCCCCCCCCCCCCTCCTCCAGGTTGGATCAAAATAAATGTGGATGGCACTTCCAAAGGAAATCCGGGACCATCAGGATATGGAGCTATTTTCAGAAATCACATGGACCAGGTTCTTGGATGTTTCTATGGATCATGCGGCCTCTCTACTTCTCTTGAAGCTGAGATGATGAGCGTTATACACGCCATATCTTTTTCTAGAATGCACAACTGGAACAATATATGGATTGAGAGTGATTCTACAACAATCATCCAAGAAATCTAGAACGGCACCACTCAGCTCGCTTGGCCTCTCACTTCCCGATGGACAGATTGCTTGAACTCTATGGTTGGCCTCAACTTCATCGCCACACACATATATCGAAAATCCAACCGTATTTCTGATGCACTTGCAAATATTGGTGTTAGAAACGAGCTTATTTGGATGGATGACCTCCCCTCTGATCTCATCCCCATCTATGCTAGGGATGTCTACAAAATCCCCTACTTCAGACTCGTGTAATCCTCTCTTTCTCTCCCACCCTTCTTTTTATTAATAAAAGCTCCTTTTACCTTTAAAAAAACATTAATCAAATAACCTAAATCAATCATTGCATCAGAAAATAATGTCTTCCCTATTTTGAAAGGTATCATAAAAGTATCTAGATCCTTGAATTTGGTTAGTATCACTGGTTGTATCAAGAATGAGACATTACTTCTAAGGTCGACTCTCTCATTTCCCTTTATTCATTGTCTATGGGTGTAAAGTTGTTTAATAAATTTAGCATAGATAGGAATTTCTTTAACTTTATCCAACAGAGGAATGTTAACATGTAACTTTTTAAATATATCCATGATCTCTTTATCAATTTCATTGTCAAAATTTTCCTTGGACTAAGAGATTATTTGGGGAAAGGGAAAAGGAATGGATTGTTATTGAAAAATTCTCAATGATAACTTTTTTACCCTTTTTGTTTTTTTTTTATTCACTTGTATATTTCTAGGGTAGATAAAGAGTGTTTTCAAAAGGAGTACATACCTGATGTGTATAATCAATGGAAGGAGAAAGTTCTTTACCACTATGAATTGTGACAGAATATACATTACCTTTGTCTTTGGGATTGTAAATAGGTTGGGATGGTAGTCATATTGACCCTTGACTTTGGATTTCACCCACTGAGTTGGTGAGTTATCCTAATTAAGTTTTTAGGTCTTGTATGTAATCTTGGGTAGTTTATTGGAACTGGGGATTATTTTCAATCATTTTTTTTCATCATTTCCTCAACGTTAGGATTGGGTTTTGTAGAGGGTTGTTGGAAATCCCTTTGTGATAATTGAGGATTTTTGGGTTGTGTTAGAGGAAGACTACTCTACCTCGGCTAGTTCCAAGATTATTAAGGATGGTTTGAATACCCCCTTTCCTATTGGATTGGTTTTCTTTCCACCCAAATTTGGATAGATAGTATGGTTCTTACCTAATGGGTTGGTTATAGGGGAATCTTGGGAAGATTGTCTCATAACTCTCAAAAGGGTCTCTCAATTGAGGGAATTGGTTATAATAGTGGGTTTTTATGGAATAGATACTAAAATGACTTAGAGGAGGTTGGAATTTCCCTTTACAAAGAGAAAGTTTTCATAGTAGGGTACTTACCTATTCAAATTTTGTGTCGACTTTCTCTAATTCATAACTTTTTACTTCATGGACTCCCCTAATGGGTACACTGAACCTTGTACCAAACTATTAAGTGTTTTTACCAAGTTTGTATTGAGATAAATTTCAGTAATTAGGTTCTTGTCCATAAGGGAACCACCTACAGCTTCATAAATCATGTTATGATCAATTGAAATTAAACATTTATAAAAGTATTATACTAAAATTTTATCTCTTATTTGATGGTGTGGATAACTTAAACAAAGCCTTTTAAAATGTTCCTGATATTTATGAAGTGTTTCCCCATTATATTGTCTTATTACATGAATTTACTTTCTTATTATTATATTTTGAGAGTTTGGGAATTATTTTTCAATAAAAAGGCATTTCATGTCCAGCCAAACTCTAATTTGGGAGTTAACAGAGTATGACCATACTTTTTCAATGTATTCTAAAGAGAATTGGAATTCCCTAATCTTAACCAATTCTTCATATGTATTTATAGGATTCAATTTTGAACACATAGTATGAAATTCATTTTAGTTCTTATATGGGTATTCACTATCCAGTCCATGAAATTTTAGTAATAAGTGAATGAGTCCAAATTTTAATTCAAAATTAGGAGCTTCACTTTGTATTTGAATGTATGAGGTTTGGATCTCTACATCAATAGAGGTTAGTTCTTTTAATTCCTGATTATTTTCATCCATATTATCCAATTTTATTTTAATCTTGATGTTTTTTCATAATAATAAGAAGGATCAATAAGAGTGTTCATATTTTGTGCATCCTCTTTCAAAGGATCATTTAATGCTTCTTGGTGTCGATGGCACAATATCCTCTTCAGTTCATGTTCAAAAGTAAGTAGTTCATGAGATGAATATAATTTCATGCACAAGGATTGAAAAAGTAATATTTTACATGAAAATTTTTAAAAAACATAAAGGAATAAAATAAGGACACAAATATTTACAAAATACACAATGTTCTTATCAAAAAATCACACTAAAAACCAAAGTGCTCCCAAGAAATGGTGCAAAAATTTGACTTATTTTTCATGACATATCAAATTGATTATGTTTTGAAATCTAATTTATGGCATATATTGGATAGTATTTTTCTATCAAGGATCATTGGAGGTTTAAAGTGTATTTCTTTAATAAAAATGACTAAAATAGGGGTGGTTTTGAAAATAGTTTTAAAAAAATGACTTAATTAAAGAGTTTAATAGTTCACAAACATGGGAGGTTTAAAATTATAATGGAATGGGGTCATTTCAAGTTCACTAAACATCTTTGTTAGTTCATTTTTTTAATATTACACATGGTTTAAAGGAATCCTTTGGTTGAGGGTATAGTGACCCGGCCTTTTCTTACATTAATATTACATCATTTCAAAGATAAACAACATAATAGTATTACATATAGAGGATACAAAGGTTTAGTATCATGGGAAAACTAGGACCACACATAACAAATACAACATCAACCATAAACGTTTATTTAATTTCTTCTTCTCTAACTTCTAAGTGGAACTTGTCCTCTCCTTAGTACATGTAGCCACCTGAGGATATACATAAAAAGGGGTGAGCTAGAAGCCCAATAAGAGGATAGATAAAAACAATATATCATGGGGTGATCATAATCATAACATAGGCAAAGGATCATGAACATGAGAGGAGCATAAATAAAATAATTGAAATGTGGCAATGCATAAAAATGAAACATCATGTCTTAGTGGTTAACTACCACACATACTTGTGAACCAAGATAGCATATTGTTCACACATCATTTCACATTTACTCATGAGATTCATCACTTTACCCAATGCATTGGAGCGCTGTATAATTCCGGGTGCACCCATTACATTTAAACATTCATATTGCGCTATATAATTCCGGGCGCACCCGTCACATCATAACATTATCATTTATCATGCTTGCCACAATGAACATATAACATAAATTAACATAATGAACCCATGAAAAGGAATTGTTTTCATCTCATAATAACTTATTCATAATCTTTGGGTTCCCAAAATAAAGAGGGAATAACATACATGTTACAAGAACCGTTCACTTTGAGTGAGAAGTAAAAGGGGTGTTCTTAAAAGAAGAGTTCTTTTGGAAAACATTTTGTTGGAAATAAAAACCAGTGAAAAACATGTATATCCCAGAAAATTAAAGGAAATGATGAAAAAATGGTCTTTGAGGAGTAACCATATCAAAAATGGAGTGAAAGGGGGAGAACCTGAAGGATGAAAGTTGGGTTCAAGAATTTCCCCTTACCTTGTACTCGAATGCCTCCTTCTCTTTAATGTCCTGTATAATGACATTATATTCATTAATTAGAAATTATAGAACCTTTTATACATTAATAAAGTTCATTATGGTTTCATTATGTCATATTATGTTCCTTTGGGTGACATATAGATTTTAAAAACAATGTTTGGGGATGTTCATTTTTATGGTTTTCTTGAGTGGTTCACTTGTATTCTTAAATTGATGTTCGGGTAGATCATGGGTAAACATCCAGAAATGTTATTACATTTTATTAGTGTTATTACAGGAGCTTTAATTATTTTATAATGAATTATATTAGATCCATGTGGGTGAATCATTAGATAATAATTAAATGATGATTATTTGGGTTAATTTGAGGGGTTTTTGGATCACAACGAACTTCTTTTAACTTTTCACTTAGTAATATGGCCATAGGTTATTTACAGAACTCAAAATAGAACATAATACATATAACATATTCTTGTTCAGCCATAAAAATGGTTTCATGACCAGATATGAAGTTATAAATGGAAGAAGAGAGCATGTCGTTTTTGAAGGTGATAAATTAACACCTCATGAACAACGTTCTCTTTAATAAAATAAAAGGAAGAGGAAAAGGGTGTGGGGTGATATAATATCCCATTAGAATCATAAAATTATAGTATATTTATAATAATGTAGTTAAAAAACAATTTGGATGAATATAGGTGGGGAGAGATCAAGAAAGGAACTTGAACATGAAAAGGAATTAAAGGAGAAGAGGGAGGGAAATTACCTCTTAAATCCTTCTCTTGAGAACCTCTTTAAGGGCCAAAGCTTGGTCTTTTGATGAGACCAGAAGCTCTTGGATGTGGGGGAGGGGATAAGGGAGATTATTGGGAAGATCTTAGACAATTCTTGAAGCTTGAGAGGTTTGTTTTGGAAAGAGAAGGGGGAGGGCTTATTTATACATGAGGAGGGAGGTGTTTTTGGTGTAAAATATTAAATAAAATAATATATCAAGATTTAGACTTGTAATAGTAGTTTTTTGACATACTAAATCATATATTAATATAATATAATTTCTTTTAGGCTTTAATTATTCTTTATAATTCAAATTAATTAATTAATTAAAAGGAAAGTGAAAGAAAAAGAAAAAGACACTTTAAGAAATCACCTTTTGACTTTAGGCTTTGGAAAGTTCTTTTTAGGTTTGAGAATTGGATTTATTGTATTTTAAGGAACCATTTATGATATTTAATAAAATTTTTCCGAAACTAAAGTTCTAGAATGTTTATGTCATCATTACATCATTAATGATGCAATTTAGTATACACCGATTATGCGAAAAACTGTATTTTTTTACTATTCACCCGAAAATTGAAGTATTTCAGAAAAAACCCAAAAATTTAACCCTACCATTTTTCGATGTGTAGAATCCAAAAATAAGTTCCATTTTTCAAAAATAATTTTCTAAATATTAATAATTTAATATTTAATTAAAATCATAATTTACTTCAAAAAACGGTTTTTTAAAAGTTAAAAGTGCTTTCAAAAATTACGCAGGGTCTTATAAAATTATCTAAAAACTATAAGAAATTGATTCAATAATTTATGAATACATTTTAGGGAAATAAATATTCTTTTAAATTAATTAATTAATTATAATTAATTATTTATGACTTACAAAATACCAAAACGTTTACTAAGGTCAAATTGTCACTTTCAAAGATGTCTAAATTTTATTTAATTATTCATAGGTAATTTTACTCTTATGTTGGATGATTTACTATTCATAAGGGTCATATTACTATTCATAAGGGTATGTTACTATTCATAAGGGTATGTCACTATTCACCAAAAATTATATTTGTTTCATTAGACTCCAAAAATCATCTTGAACATAACTGTGTATGTCAGATTTTCAAAATTCCAAACATTGAAGTGACAAACTTATGTTTAATGGTCACTTATCACTTAGTAGTTCATTATTTTGTGTTTTTATGACATAAATATAAGAAGGGAATTTTCCATTGAAAAACTTTGGGTCGTTACATTCTTCCCCCCTTAAGAAATTTCACCCCCGAAATTTCACTTTACACAAAAAGGTGAGGGTACTTTTCCTTCATTTCCTCTTCTGGTTCCCAAGTTGATTCCAAAAACTTATGGTTCCTCCACAACACTTTGACAAGATGGGTTGTCTTTTTGCGTAGAACCTTATCACTTCAGTCCATAATCTTTACTGGTTACTCTTCATAGGAGAGATCATCTTCCAACTGCACCACCTCTGAGTTTAGTACATGTGAGGGGTCTGGTATGTACTTCCTCGGTAGTGATACATGAAAAACATCATGAACTTGATCCATATTCGGTGGAAGTTCTAGAAGATAGGCCATAGTTCCTATGCGGTCAAGGATCTCAAAGGGGGCAATATACCTAGGGCTTAGCTTCCCTTTCTTCCCTAATCGCATGAATCTCTTCTATGGAGATATTTGAAGGAAGACTTTATCTCTAACGTCGAACTCCAAGTCCCTTCGACGGTTGTCAGCATAGCTCTTTTGTCGAATTTGAGCAGCTTTGATGTGTTTCTGGATGACTTGAACCTTCTCTATCATCTCTTGAACAAGATTGGGTCCAATCAGCTTTCTTTCTCCAACTCCATCCCAACAGGTTGGAGTTCTACACCGCTTCCCATAAAGAGCTTCATAAGGAGCCATCAGAATACTCGAGTGGAAGCTATTGTTGTATGAGAAATCAACCAATGGGAGATGTTGATCCCAACCACCTTTGAATTCAAGAGAGAAGGCTCTTAGCATATCTTCAAGCATCTGAACAGTCCTTTCACACTGGCCATCAGTTTGGGGGTGATAGATCGTGATGAAATTTAATTCAGTACTCAAAGCATGTTGAAGGATCCTCCAGAATTTAGATGTGAACCTTGGATCACGGTTAGAGACAATTGAGAGTGGAACACCGTGCAGTCTCACCACTTCCTTCACATATATCTTTGCAAGTTGTTCAAGCGAGAGGTCTTCCCGAATAGCGATAAAATGGGCAGTCTTGGTGAGTCGATCAACCACAACCCATATTGCATTATTTCCCTTTGACGTCTTTGGGAGACCCGTGACAAAGTCCATAGTAACATTTTCCCATTTCCACATGGGTATAGGCAATGGTTGCATCATACCCTTGGACTTTTGTCACTCGTCTTTAACTTGCTGACATACCAAGCACCTTGATATATATTCTGCAATATCCTTCTTCATGTTATCCCACCAGACGTGTTCTCGGAGATCACGATACATCTTGGTACTCCCAGGATGGATATAGAAAGTTGAGCTATGTGCATTATCCAATATCTCCTTCTTTATCCCGGGTGATGAAGGCACACAAAACCGCATTCCAAACTGAATCACACCATCATCGTCGATATGGAACTCTTGTAGCTTCCCTTCCTTTACTGCATTCACCCTCTTTTATATCTCTGCATCATCCCTTTGTGCTTCCTTAATCTTATCTTGGATGGATGGTTGCGCAATCATTTGGGAAAGGTAGGATGTATCCCCTGCCCTTACGATTCCCTAATCCATCCTTTTCACATCCATGAAGATAGGGTCTTTCTCAATCTGCAACATGGATAGAGTAGTAGGTTCTTTTCTGCTTAGAGCATCAACTACCTTGTTCGCCTTTCCAGGATGATAGTGAATAGAGAAATTGTAATCCTTGATTAGCTCTAACCATCTCCTTTGATGCATGTTGAGCTCCTTTTGTGTTAATATATACTTTAGGCTCTTATGGTCGGTGTATATGTCACACTTCTCACCATAAAGGTAGTTCCGCCAGATTTTCAAGGAAAAAATCATGGTCGCCAGCTCTAGATCATGTGTCGGATAGTTCTGCTCATGGATCTTCAACTGTCTTGAGGCATAGGATATCACATTATCATTTTGCATGAGTACACAACCCAAGACTTTCTTTGAAGCATCACTGTATATCACAAAACTTTCTCCACTTTTCGGTAGTGTGAGTATAGGTGCAGTGATCAGCCTTCTCTTTAGCTCCTTGAAGCTTCCCTCACATTCTTCCGTCCAGACATACTTTACCCCTTTCCTTGTTAACTTAGTTAGCGGGCTTGACAATCATGAGAAGTTTCTCACAAAACCTCGGTAGTACCCATCTAATCCAAGAAAACTATGGATTTATGTGACACTAGAGGGCCTAGGCCATTCCTCAATCGCCTTTGTCTTTGAAGGATCCACAGAAATTCCCTCACTTGTAATCACATGTCCCAAGAACGTGACTTGATTCATCTAAAAGTCACACTTTCTGAACTTGGCGTAAAACTTCTCCTTTCTTAATGTTGCCAACACAAGTCTTAGATGTTCTTCATGTTCCTCCTTACTCTTGGAGTAGATGAGAATATCATCGATAAACACTACCACAAATTTGTTGAGGTAATGTCTAAAGACTCTATTCATCAAATCCATGAAGATTTCAGGGGAATTAGTAAGTCCAAAGGGCATCACCAAAAACTCATAGTGCCCATACCTTGTACGGAAGGCAGATTTATGAATATCTTCCTTCTTAACCTTTACCTGATGATATCTAGAACGAAGATCCACCTTTGAGAAGTATTGAGCTCCTCATAACTGGTCGAACAAGTCATCAATCCTAGGTAGAGGATACTTGTTCTTTATGGTGATCTTGTTTAGTTCCTGCTAATCGATACACAGCTGCATTATTTCATCCTTCTTCTTCACAAAGAGCACTGGTGCACCCCAAGGTGATGCACTAGGGCATATGAACCCTTTATCTAGATGCTCTTGCAGCTGCTTCTTTAACTCCTCCAGTTTGATAGGAGCCATCCTATAGGGGCACTTCAAGATAAGAGTATCTCTGGGTATGAGTTCAATTGAGAACTCTACCTCACGATCTGGGGGAATTCTGGGTAACTCTTTGGGAAATACATCACTGTATTCCCTCACGATGGGCATTTCCTCAAGGTTGGAAATTTCCTTCGACTCAACCATTTGGGTGAGGTATGCTTCTTCATAGGGAATCAACACCCACACCATTGAAGGATTTTTTAAAGGAGATTCATGATCTTCCTTGCATTTATAGAGGATCATGGGATGGTTCGGAATATGAAAAGATATTTCCTTTTCCCGACAGTTGATGTGTGCTCTATATAACGAGATCCAGTCTATTCCCATTATAGCGTCGAATTCCACCAAGGGAAGTATTACGAGATTTTCCATAAGAATATTCCCACATACTTCAACAGGAGAAGAGTCAAACACTTGGGTTTCAATGATTTCACCACTTGGTGTTTTTACAGATATCTCTACTTCAAGGTTTCGGGGATTTGATTCTATAGTTCTAGAAAACTTGCAAGATATAAAGGAATGTGTAGAACTAGAATCAAATAAGACTTTTTCCATTATTGAGTGAATAGAAAGTGTACCTTGTAAGACTTCATTATCATGATCCAACTCCGAAATAGTGATGGCATAAGACTTCCCTTGTTCCTTTGGCTTTGGTGGCTACTGACGCTGATTACCCTCAAGAACTCGAGATTTAGTGCACTGGTTTGCATAGTACCCTAGCTCCCTACAGTTATAGCATTGAACCATGGGTGGTTCTCTCCTTTCATCAGCTACATTCTCCTTCCTTTTCATGTCTTTTCGACACTCTTGAGCATTATTTCCTTCTTTCCCACACTTGAATCATTTCCCCGTCCCTTTGAGGCAGTTCCCATGGTGCAACTTCCCACATTTTTGGCATGTGGGTTGTGGATTTTTCTTCCCACCTTTATCATTAGATCCACCAGCTTGAAAACCCATATTTCTTTTCTTATCACCATAGCCATGGGACCATTCTCCAAACTCCACATCCACTTTGAGATCACACCAAACAACTTCTTCATAACTCCCAAAGTCTCTAATTGCAAGAGCCTTTCAAAGGTGTGGTTTTGATCCACTAAAGAATCTATCAATTTTTCTATCATTGTTGATAACAAAACCCGAAGCATACCTTGAGATCCATGTGAAATTCTCTTCATAGTTTGTGACAGATTATCCTTATTTTTGCTTGATCTCTATGAATTCTCTATCCATATTCGTGCGAAGAGTTCTTAGGAAATACTTGTTAAGAAACATTATCTTAAAGTCTTCCCATTCCATCTCTTCAATTTCCTCCCTTGGCTTGGTGTTCTTAATAAAATCCCACCATTGATCAGATTCTCCATCTAGATGATAAACGGCTAGAGTCACCTTCTTCGTCTCAGAACAGTGAAGCACAGAAAAGATCTTTTCTATGGAGTTGACCCACTGTTCCGCAACTAGTGGATCAGAAGATCCACAAAACGTCGGTGGTCGTTGTCGCATAAAACACTCGATAGCCAGTTTCTCCCTCTTTGGTGAAGGAGGATGTTCCCCATTATTATGATTATTGTTCATAACCTAAGATAATTGGGTAATCATCACCATGAAGTTTTGAACTCCATCCCCCAAATCATTGGTGATGTCATTCGGGCAATCGTTGCATTGGCCCTCGCATGAGTTGTTGGCCTGATTTCTCCTCGTTCCCACCATTTTCTAAAATAGAAAAGGTTAGAACAAAACATAAGTAGACAAGTCATTAATAACTTATTCATTTATACAATTTATACCAAAAACATAACATATGGGATCCCTAGGTGCATATTTGTACTTAGTCTCATACTAGAGGTTTTTCTAGGATTCACTAATCCTAATTCCCAAATTAACTAAACCTTGCCTCTGATACCAACTATAGCGACCCGGCATTTTCTTAAATTACTATTAAATCATTTCAAAGATAAACAACATAATAGTATTACACATATAGGATCCAAAGGTTTATTATCTTGGGAAAACTAGGACCACACATAACAAATACAACATCAATCATAAACATTTATTTAATTTCTTCTTCTCTAGCTTCTAAGTGGCACTTGTCCTCTCCTTAGTACACGTAGCCACCTGAGGATATACATCAAAAGGGGTGAGCTAGAATCCCAGTAAGAGGATAGATAAAAACAATATATCATGGGGTGAGCATAATCATAACATAGGCAAAGGGTCGTGAACATGAGAGGAGCATAAATAAAATACTTGAAATGTGGCAATGCATAAAAATGAAACATCATGTCTTAGTGGTTAACTACCACACAAACTTGTGAACCAAGCTAGCATATTTTTCACACATAATTTCACATTTACTCATGAGATTAATCACTTTACCCAATGCATTGGAGCTCTGTATAATTCCAGGCGCACCCATCACATTTAAACATTCATATTGCGCTATATAATTCCGGGCGCACCCGTCACATCATAACATTATCATTTATCATGCTTGCCACAATGAACATATAACATAAATTAACATAATGAGCCCATGAAAAGGAATGGTTTTCATCTCATAATAACTTATTCATAATATTTGGGTTCCCAAAATAAAGAGGGAATAACATACATGTTACAAGAACCGTTCACTTTGAGTGAGAAGTAAAAGGGGTGTTCTTAAAAGAAGAGTTCTTTTGGAAAACATTTTGTTGGACATAAAAACCAGTGAAAACATGTATATCCCAGAAAAGTAAATTAAATGATGAAAAAATGGTCTTTGAGGAGTAACCATATCAAAAATGTATTGAAAGGGGGAGAACCCAAAGGATGAAAGTTGGGTTCGAGAATTTCCCCTTACCTTGTACTTGAATGCCTCCTTCTCTTTAATGTCCTGTATAATGACATTATATTCATTAATTAGAAATTATAGAACCTTTTATACATTAATAGGGTTCATTATGGTTTCATTATGTCATATTATGTTCCTTTGGATGACATATAGAGTTTAAAAACATTGTTTGGGGATGTTCATTTTTATGGTTTTCTTGAGTGGTTCACTTGTATTCTTAAATTGATGTTCGGGTAGATCATGGGTAAACATCCAGAAATGTTATTACATGTTATTAGTGTTATTACAGGATCTTTAATGATTTTATAATGAATTATATTAGATCCATGTGGGTGAATCATTAGATAAAAATTAAATTATGATTATTTGGGTTAATTTGAGGGGTTTTTGGATCACAACGAACTTGTTTTAACTTTTCACTTAGTAATATGGCTATAGGTTATTTCCAGAACTTAAAATAGAACATAATACATATAAAATATTCTTTTTCAACCATAAAAATGGTTTCATGACCAGATCTGAAGGTAGAAATGGAAGAAGAGAGCATGTCATTTTTGAAGGTGATAAATTAACACCTCATGAACAACGTTCTCTTTAATAAAATAAAAGGAAGAGGGAAAGGGTGTGGGGTGATATAATATACCATTAGAATCATAAAATTACAGTATATTTATATTAATGTATTTACAAAAAAATTTGGATAAATATATGTGGGGAGAGATCAAGAAAAAAACTTGAACTTGAAAGGGGATTAAAGGAGAAGAGGGAGGGAAATTACCTCTTAAATCCTTCTCTTGAGAACCTCCTTAAGGGCCTAATCTTGGTCTTTTGATGAGACAAAAAGCTCTTGGACGTGGGGGAGGGGCTAAGGGAGATGATTGGGCAGATCGTAGACAATGCTTGAAGCTTGAGAGGTGTGGTTTGGCAAGAGGAGGGGGAGGGCTTATTTATACATGAGGAGGGAGGTGTTTTTGGTATAAAATATTAAATAAAATAATATATCAAGATTTAGACTTGTAATAGTAGTTTTTTGACATACTAAATCATATATTAATATAATATAATTTTTTTAGGCTTTAATTCTTCTTTATAATTCTTATTCATTAATTTATTAAAAGGAAAGTGAAAGAAAGAGAAAAAGACACTTTAAGAAATCACCTTTTGACTTTAGGCTTTGGAAAGTTCTTTTTTGGTTTGAGAATTGAATTTATTGTATTTTAAGGAACCATTTATGATATTTAATAAAATTTGGCCGAAAATAAAGTTCTATAATGTTTATGTCATCATTACATATTAATGGTGCAATTTAGTATACACCGATTATGCGAAAAACTGTATTTTTTTACTATTCACCTGAAAATTGAAGTATTTCAGAAAAAACCCAAAAAATTACCCCTACCATTTTTCGATGTGTAGAATCCAAAAATGAAGTCTATTTTTCAAAAATAATTTTCTAAATACTATTAATTTAATATTTATTAAAATCATAATTTACTAAAAAAACAGTTTTTTAAAAGTTAAAAGTGCTTTCAAAAATTACGCAGGGTCTTATAAAATTATCTAAAAACTATAAGAAATTGATTCAATAATTTATGAATACATTTTAGGGAAATAATTATTCTTTTAAATTAATTAATTAATTATAATTATTTATTTATGACTTACAAAATACCAAAATGTTTACTAAGGTCAAATTGTCACTTTCAAAGATGTCTAAATTTTATTTAATTATTCATAGGTAATGTTACTCTTATGTTGGATGATTTACTATTCATAAGGGTCATATTACTATTCATAAGTTTATGTTACTATTCATAAGGGTAGGCCACTATTCACCAAAAATTATTTTTGTTTCATTAGACTCCAAAAATCATCTTGAACATAACTGTGTATGTCAGATTTTCAAAATTCCAAACACTAAAGTGACAAACTTATGTTTAAAGGTCACTTATCACTTAGTAGTTCATTATTTTGTGTTTTTATGACATAAATATAAGAAGGGGATTTTCCATTGAAAAACTTTGGGTCATTACAGAGGGTAATCAAGATCTTGATTCCCCTCTTACCTTTTAAAATTATGCTCAGAGAACCAACCCTTGGAACAAAATTCGTGTTGTCAAGGTTTAGACCTAAAAATTGGATTGATTGATGCCAAAATAACACTGAAATATCATGATTGTGAATGTGAAAAAGGATTCTTGTGTTTTCCAATCAGAACAACCCAATATTCCCACTTGAAATCTCAACCCAATCAGTGTTGAAATGAAAAGTGTTTCACTTAATTATACCAAAACAATGAATTCAAAGGAGAATCATGTTAAGAAAAAACTTAACTTAAATGTTCCACACAAAAAATAAACCAAAATAGAAAAATAAAAGTTTAAAAACACTCTCTCTAAGTGTGTTTAGATCCCTAGAAATGATCATCCACCATTTAGCTCTCCATTGAGAGGAAAAGGAGGTTCATGTAGAAATTAGGCTTCATCCTTGGTCCCCCTATGAGGATAGAGGCCTCTAGAACTTCTAGTATGAATAGAGTACTCCTTTGTGCCTTAAAAATAGCATATATTTTTCCCCTGGTCTAGCTTATAAATGGGGTTCCCAAGGTGTCAATTTATAGGAAAATTTTAAGGTGTTTTTGGTAACCCATATTTCAAGATACCAATTGAATAATAGTTTTTGGGTGACCATAAAGTCTTATCTCACTTTGAAAAAAACTAAAAATTTGTTTCCACACATCATTACAATCTCTACCGAAAATATGGCATCATTTGGAGGCCTACATCCTGAGATATGTTCGAATTATAGAAGTTACCTTGAGATTGTGAATGGTGAATATCATCTCCAATAAAGGCACATTATGGGCCTAAAAATGGAAGAATTTGGAATCTTGGTATTCTATATAAATTTATCTCACACGTTTTCTCATTCATCCACCAATTTTCATCCTAATTGAATGTATACATTAGCCATAGTATGAATTTTAGTCAAGATATGTGCTTGAGATCTTCTGCAGTTTGGCTTGTTTTGCTTGAATTTCACCATGTACTCTTCAAATCACCTCCAACTATACTATAAACATCAAAAAAAGTGAAATTTTCCTTCTTAAAAGTGATTAAAATTAACTAATTGAACCAAATGTGAAGTGAAATTTGTTATTATATTTATAATTCACAATACAAAATCAGTTTAACACTATGGTGTAAGGGTGGAAAAGAATAGTGAATCACTATGTGATCACTTTTCCAAGTGGATTAGTTCTAGAATTGGAGAATTGTTATCATGTTCCTATCATAAACAGAAATTTGATTTGTGTATCTTGTTTGAACAATATGGTATTTTCATTCATTACTAAGAATGATAGTTATTTTATATATAAGAATCAAATGTTTTATGGAATTGGGAATATGTTAAATGGTTTATAAATTCTGAATATGGATAATCCTATCTATAACATTTAGAATAAGAAGGTTAGGGTTGATTTTAATCCCACATACCTTTTTAATTGTTTCCTTGGATATATAAATAAGAAACACATCTAAAGATTCCATAGAGATAAATTGTTGGAACCATTTGGTTATGAATCATTCAATATATGTGAATCTTGTTTGTTAGGTAAAATGACCAAAGAACATTTTAGTGGAAAAGGTGAAAGGACTAGTGGACTATTTTTTCTTATACATAATGATGTATATGGAATAATGAGTACTTAATAAATTGGTGGTTTTAGGTACTTTGTTACTTTTAACTATGAGTTTAATTGGTATGGTTATGTGTGGATGATGAGAAACATGTTTCTGAAAAGTTTAAAGAGTTTAAAAAAATTAAAAAAGCAACTAGGAAAAAGTATTAAGATTCTTTGATTGGATCAGGGTGGTGAATACTAATCCATGAATTCACTGATCATTTAAGATTTTTCGAAATTTTTCCACAACACACTTCTTCTAAAACACCATAATGTAATGGACTATCTAAGAGGATGAATAGTACCATGTTAAACATGGTTCTATAGATGATGAGTTAGTGTTACCTTACTATTTCATGTTGGGGTTATATTATGAATATTTCTATATTACTGCTAAACTGAATTCCATCTAAAGTAGTCATCAAGATACCATATGATATATGGATTATGAAAAAATGTATTATGTGGTTTATGAGGCTTGGGGATTGAGAATCACATGCACATGATTTGGATTCTGACAAGCTATGACCCAAGTTATAAAAATTCTTATTTGTTGGTTATCCAAAAAAATAAAGGGATATTATTTTTATAACCCTACTAAACAAAAATTGTTTGTGTTGAAAGTGGGTTCCCTAGACCCAACTTGTGTTGTACTTTGATTACCACTAAATGTAAGTAGTTTTTTATATATACATGTGTTTATCTTTCTATAATAGTGTAGATACTTCTACATCCACTTTTTTATGTCAATGTCCTTAGATTAAATGTCGTATCAAAAGGGTTATAGCAGATCCCAGGCTATAATGAGAACCTTGAGATGCCATGGTAGTAATCTTAAAGTAATGTCTTATGGTCCGGTTACATCATTCTGAAAGGACATAGATGATGTGTGACTATCAGGTGTTGGGGGCTCATAAGCATTGAGATTTCTTCTCATGAAGTTCTAACTTGATGATCTCTAGTAGTTGAGATCATGAGTACTGACCTGCATAATAGGAACACCACATGTTTCAGGTTTCATTGGTTATTCCTATCTACGTACATGTGTAATGGTCTCCATACTTGAGATCATTATCAATGTATTTCATTTAATTGCATACTTTTATGCAAGGATAAAACCATGGAAATGAATTCGTGGTGAGGTAGTTTGTGTTGGGTACGTCATTAGTGACATGGCACTGATTGAATGATCAAGATAGTATTTGTCACTTCTGAGTTGAGGAAGAGATATTGCAGGCCTGGTTGATTAGGATGGTAGCACCTTCATTAAATCCATGGCCATGGTAGTGGAAGGTAAGACTATCTGAACAGATCAACAAATAAAATAAATCAAAATAAAGGATGATGAAACTAGTGTTCATTCTACTTTATTGAGATATCGATGTTGAAGAGATTATATTATACATACAATATTCTTAGGAAGGCATTCATTGCTTTAACTTTACCTTATCTATATAGGGTCCTCAATGGGTTTCTAGACCCTACTCTTGGTTGGTGAATCTTATTCACTGCTATTGAGATAAGGGCCTAGAGGGTCACACGCTATAGCGCTTTGAGAATCTGCCCTATTCCGGGGAATAAGAATATAGAACTTGGTGGGCCCCTCCATGGGGTCCGAGTATTATCTGAGTTCTATGGATCATCAAGTAATAAATAAATGATTTAATTATTCAAGTTTGGAATAATTTTTTGAGTTTATTTATAATATGTATTTACAAGTGATTAAGTAAATACAAGGATAAAATATTATTCGAACGGATTTAAATATCCCGGGTTTGTTTAATATTTTCAAGATACGTGAGTCAAGTTAAAGACTCATGTTTATCACACAATATATATTTAATATATATATATATATATATTGCAGTTAGTGATAAAATTATAAATATTATTTATGGTATAATTTAAGTTTTCATAAATAAATATTTATAATATTTATATTGTGAATATCTATTACACGGGGGCCAGGAACCCATACTGGGTATTTTAGATATTCACTATATAAGTAAGAGAGAGGCTCTTACCATGTAACTATTCATGCATTGGAATTGAGAGTCTCTCTCTCCTCCTAAATTCTAGAGAGAGATTTTCTCAAGCAAGCAATATCTTCAAGTTCCTTCTTCTTGGATCGAAGATGCTTTCTTGTGGTGATCATCACTGCATTGAAGCGATCGTCAATGTACCAATCTTGCACTTAAAGTACAATGTATGACGTGCGATCAAATTTAAGAGGCATGTGTAGATGATATAGAGGGCTTCAATGTCGAAATCTTTAAGAAATAGTTGTTGGAATCTTGCGACGGACTTTCACACGTCAGATCCGAACAAGGTATATGTTCAAATTTTATTTTGTGCTATCTTAAATCCATGCGTGTTCCTCAAACCGTAACGGGATAAGATCACTAAAGTAGATGTTTTTACATCGCTTCGGTGACACAAAAAAATTAATTTCTCAGCCCATCGACTTTCGCTTCCCATCCCGGTACCTAACAGTGGTATCAAAGGTGGTACCCAGCCTTTAGTGTGGTGAATTTACTGGGTTAAGAGTTTGTGGCTTGATATAGAGATGGTTTTTTCCTTGAGATGCATAAAATTGATCTAGTAGTAAGTATAATGAAATTTTACCTTAAAGAAGTTCAAGACCAACAAATAGGTTATGTTATTAAGGTAGAAGTTGAGTTGATTCCACAAAGATCCATGGAAGAAGAATCGACTCAAGATACAAATGAACATAGAAGGTCAAGTAAGATTCATCAATATCCCAATAGAAATATATTTATCATGGAAAATTATGATGAATTAATACTCATAGAAGTTGAACTTATAACCTACCAAGAGGCCCTTGAGAGTTTTGATTCTAAGAAATAGTTAAAATCCATGGAATCTAAAATGGAATTAATGTAAACTAACCAAGTTTGGAACTTGGTGAATGTACATGAAGGGGTGATACCCATAGGGTCAAATGGGATTTCTATAATAAAACTAACATGGATAGTAGATTGAATACTTATAAAGTATTCCTATTGGAAAAGAGTTACATGAAATTCATGGTACTGAATATGAAGAAACCTTTTCGGTTGTTGTGATGATAACTCCCATTTGGATATTTCTTGTCATAGTAGCTCATTTTTATTATGACATATATCAAATGGATTTAAAAATTTATTTCCTTAACATGAATTTAGTCGAGTACATGAATATGATATAACTTAAAGTTTTTTAACTTCCAAATGAGTCTGTTAAGGTATAAAAGTTACAAAAATCCATTTATGGATTGAAGCAATATTCTCAGAGTTGGAATATCTAGTTTGATGATGAAATAAAATAGTTTGGTTTCATTAAAAATGTAGATTATTTTTTTGTATATAAGAAATTTATTGGGAGTTTTGTGGTGTTTCTGATATTTTATGTAGATGAAATACTTCTTATTAGAAATGTAATCCCAACTTTGCACTTTTTAGTGATGTGGTTGGGAAAATGATTCTCTATGAAAGACATGGGTGAAGAAGCCTAAATAATGGGTATGAAGATTTATAGAGATAGATTTAATAGGTTTATTAGGCTAATTCAAGACACATACATTGAAAAATGCTAGAGTTGTAGCATAGAAAACTCCAAAAGGGGGACTTTACCTATGTTGCATGGGATGAATCTCATGATGATTCAGGATCCTTCTAAGTATTTAGAAAGGATGTATAGAATTATTTATACGTACACCATAGGCTCTATCATGCATGTCAGGATTTTTAATTGACCTTATTTCTATTATTCTATTAGAATTACTAGTATATTCCAATCTAATCCCAGTGATAATCGCTATATTTTTTTAAGAAATTTCTCAAGTACTTGAGAAGAACTAAGGATATGTTCTTGGTATTTAAAGGAGATGGTGATCTATAAGTAAAGGGTATATAGACACAGATTTCCAATCTAATAAATATGACATGATATCTCGATATAGTTTCATTTCTTCTTGAATGGTGGATCTATAAGTTGGAATAGTTCTAAAAAAAGTTAATATGGAAGACTCGACAACTGATGCAGAGTACATAACTACATCATATACTATGAAGGAGTTTATTTGTATTAAGAAGTTAATTTTTGAATAAGTGGTGGTTTCTAGAATCAATGGAGAAATCGAGTTCACTGTGACAATAATAGAGTCATTTCTAATACCAAGGAATCCTGGCCTCCCAAAAGGACTAAACACATCCTTCACAAATACCATATTTTATGAGATATCATTATGAGGGGTGATGTTAAGATCTGTCAGGTGGCTGTAAATGAAAATGTATAAAATTAATTAATGAAACCATTAGAATAGTAGAATCATGAGGTTTATGTTTAATCTCTTAGTATATGATACATAATATATTGATGTAATGTTTTTATAACAAATCATGGTTTTATAATAAAAGTAAATATCAATTTATCATTCATTTAAGTGTTCTAAAATTTAATTCACATAAATAGTGGAATGAAAATATCCACTCAAATTATGTATGGTAACCCTGGTTTGAGGTATTTTACTATTTTATTTTGTATTTTCATGTTATTCATATTTATTTTCGAAAGTTTGGAGGGGTTCTTGGTTGGGAAAGTGTAACGCCCTGAGTCCAGATGCCACCTAATAGTACTCCAGTCCCGATTGGCCACATGGTCTCAAGAGCATCTCACCAAATGCTATAGGTTGTCGACTAGTAGTGAGGGCCTAGGTGTGATAGTGGGGAGACTCTTCCCTCAATAGTAGAGTGTAATATAGTGAAAAGAAGAAACAGATAGTGGAAACAGTAATACCATACAATAGAAGTAAACAGCGGAAGACTGATAATACAAATGACCAGGTGTCATATCATATACAAAATGATGCATGTCACATGTTTCTATGAAATCAGTGAAATAAGTCACAAGGCTATCATACAGAGTACATGATCAAAAAGGTACAAAAGGTACAAAAGAACAAAAGTATCCCAATATCATCGCAATCCTAGGCTTGGTCCCATGCTCTCTTGCTCCTAATAGCATATCATGTACCTGAATGAGGGTGCTTACCCTTATCAACACCTATAACCATATAATCTATTTTGGTCCAAATCATGACCCAAATAGGGTGTGATACTAAATCCCAGTAATCAACCACCCAAGGCATGTTCCAATCTATTAGTGAGTATATATAACAGGTAGTGTAAAATAGTGAAAGTAGTAAGCTAGGAAATACTCAAAAGTAAATAGTCCTATAAGAACTAGTTTCAATTTACATTCCATTTATATTCAATTAAAGATTCAATTACATTTACTTTATAAGTCTCGAGATCCATCCTAAGCCTAGTGATCCCTCATATAGCAGTAAGCACCACTGATGCCTCCAAAGTCCATCTAGGCTAGTATAATAAATGACCAAAATAAAGCTTGTGCTTTGGATTAGAAGATGCATCATGAACCATTCAGTATCTAAATAACCTTGATCCCATCCTTGACATTCCTAAAGTGGAATTAAAGGGTCACTCTAGGTGCAAATCCACCAACACCTTACAAGACTTTCCCTAGTGAACCTCATAGAGGAAAATATAGTATCACTCTAGGTGTGGTATAACCTATGTCACTGATCCCATCCTTGGCAGTCTTATAGGAATCCCAAGTATCACCCATGAAATAATCCCTACCTCTTGAGTCTATCCAAGGAATCCTATAAGTATCCATGATTCACTAAACATTTACAGAGCCTTTGTGATCCCATCCATGGTTTCTATGGTTCACTCACGACTTTTTATTTAATTAACAATCCCATTGAGCCCATCCAAGGAATTCATAGAATACAAGGTTCACTTAAGGGACTAAGGTAAATTATACATACAATCCCTTCTATGGAATTCCATTAAAATACATGTTTTTCTCAAGGATATTTACTATTAATCCATAATAGGTTCATTTAACAATTCCATTAGACAATCCAGGATCAAAACTATAAGCAATTAATATCTTACCACTATGGGTGTCTCAAGCTAGGACCAACCTCAAAGACTTGGCCTATCATTACTCACATTGGAACATCTAACATCACAAGCCTATCATGAAAATATAAACCATTACAATGCGTTAACATAACCTAACTCATGTGGGTAGGTTCTTAGTTGGAACTAAATATTCCAATCATGCTTTACCAAGCATAGCCATAACATGGGTCAAAGGGGAAATTCATCTATCCCGCACCCTAGACAATTAAAGTACCATCTAACAACACGGAACAATGTCTAAATAATAAATTCCATTTTAATTAACTTGTAAAAGATATTCAAGGCACACCACATAGGTATCCTAGGCCAAACGTCCATTAAGTGGTCAAAATAGGCACTCATCCAATGGGTGGCCCTAAATCTAAGTATAAAACCTAATACATGATTTGAAAACCCTGATTGAATACCTAAAAATGATAGGAAATAATAAGAATGATCTATAAATCAAAGTGACACCCCAAAAATGGGAATGTGTCACTCCGGCATATATAAACAGCTTAACAATCCGCGAAAGGCATGTGACCACCTACCTTAGAATCGTGATAAATAGCTTGTCTAGTGTTAGGCTCTGATTCACCCTGGTTTGGGAGAAATCTGAAGAATGGATAAAGAATACGATATTAGATCATATGATCCTAAATCCAAATAGTGAAATCGATATCCAGAAGAATTGAATATGGATAAAATGTAATTTAGGTGTTACTGTTGCGGATCCTTGGAAACGAACGGCAGTCGAAACAAACAACGGACGGAGAAGGGATATGAAAACAAAGAATAGACTTTAAAGGGGATCCAAAACCATGGGGAACTTCTGTGTAATGAAGGAGAAGAATAAAATTAACTTAAAAACATTTCAAGGGAAATTTGGTAATTTTACCCAAAAGAAACCGGGTCGCACAGTTTCTATGCACGGTTTTCCTAACCGTGCGGAAACCATGCTCAGCTCATTGGAAGTCTGGGGAACATCGCATGGTTACCCCCACATAGTTTGAATAACCATGTGGTAACTGTGTAGAAACCTCTATAAAGTTTTATAAAAATACATACATGTATTCATGGTCATGTTCCCTAATCTACACAGTTTTCACTAACCGTGTGGCCACCTCCTTTCACCCAAAACCTTGGTTCTGGGCTCCAGACTAGCCCCAAACACCCCAGAGACCTCTATGACCCCAAAGGGAATCCACATTAGGCCATATTTAAAAAATTAAATGAGGAAAATATAGAAAACTCACGATCTATATCTCAAAGAAGAATTGGGTTCTTAAAAACTTCTCCACTTAAAGAAATTCATCCCTGAATTTCCCTTCCAAGGGTGGTGTAGAAGTATCTGAGAACAACTCTAGCACTACGATTGAACATTGGCCTCCCTATCCTAGGTCTCATCCTATATTCAGTCATGATTCCATATCACCCATACTAAAGGAACGGACTTGCCCCAGAGAACCTCCGTGCTATGATCCACAATTCATCTAGGATGCTCCCAAAAGGATGCATCTACCTGTAACTCAACCTCCTCAAGCTGAAAGGCGTGAGACGGGTCTGAATAGTAATTTCAAAACTGATAAACATTAAATAATTCATGCATAGCCTAGTACGTCTGAGGTAACTACAACTGATAGGAAAATGGACCAACCCTCTCCAGAATCTCAAAAGGGTCGACATATCTCGGCGAAATCTTACCATATCTATTGATCCTATTGTGTCCCTGTGTTAGTGAAATGCGTGGGAAAATATAATCCCCAACCTCAAACTCCAGAGATCATTTGTGGAAATTGTTTTAATATTTATGATAAGACTACATAGTATCCATCTACTTTCGAATAAATTGTACCTATTCAGTGGTCTCATGGACAAGATGAGGTCCCAGCATAACTACCTCTCCTGACTCTATCCAACACAGGGGTGATTGGTATATCCTACAATATAAAGCCTCATACAACTCCATCTCAATAGTATCCTGAAAGCTATTATTATAGGATAACTCCACTATAAGTATATTATTCTCCCAAGAACCCCTAAAATCTAGGACACATGCTCGAAGCATGTCCTTAAGCACCTGGATTGTGTGCTCTAACTGACCATCTGTCTGAGGGTGGTAATCCATGCTTAGAATCACTTGTATACCCAGAGCCCTCTAGAACCCTTTCTAGAAATAAGAATTAAACTGGGAATCCCTATCTAAAAAAATAGAATTTTTAACCCTATGCAAATGTATTATATCCCAAATGTACAACTTCCCAAGCTCGTTAACACTAAATTTTTCCTTGATTGGTAGGAAATTCACAGCCTTTATGAGTCTATCAATGACAACCCAAACAGCTTCATTACCTTGATATGACCTCAGAAAACCCATCATGAAATCCATTATGACATCATTACATTTCCACTCAGGAATGGGTAACTGTTGTAGAAGCCTAGTTGGTCACTAGTGTCTCACCTTCACCTGCTGATAAGTGGATCACCTCAAGACAAAACCAACTACATCTCTTTTCATACCTAGCCACCAATATTGACGATGTAAATCCTGATACATCTTAGTGAAATCAGGATGCACTTCCCACACAGAGGCATAAAAAACCTACATCATATCCTCATGTATGTCTGCTGAAACTCATATGCAACCGTGTAACTGCAGAACCTCATCCTCTCCTACGGTCCAACCAGGAGGAGGGTCCTCACCGGACACACTTTCCCATAGAACTAGGACTTTAGAATATGATAGTTGCATCATCCTCACTCTTTCCTATAGGGTAGAGGTAACAACTAAATATGAGAAAACATTTTGTCCCTGACTATCATACACCTCCAAATGCATCTTAGAGAACAAAGCCATAAGTTTCCACTCACTACTAACCTACAGCACTACCTGAAATTGAGTCCTCCTGCTCAAAACATTGGCCATTTTATTTCCCATCCCAAGCATATAGGTAAGCTTGAAATCGAAATACTGAAGGTATTCAACCCATCTTCGTTGTCTCGGATTTAGATTACACTGTGTAAATATATACTTAAGGCTTTTGTGATCTGTAAACACCAAAAAATTCTCTACTAGTAAGTAATGTCTCTGATAGAATAAAGCATGAAAAACTATAGATAAATCAAGATCATGGATCAATTAATTCCTCTCATGTGTCCTCAGCTATAGAGACTCATACACGATGAATCGATACCCCTACATAAGAACTACTCCCCGCTTGATACTTGATGCATCACAATACACAATGTAACTCATGCCTGGATCTGGAAAAATCAGTATTGATGCTAAAGTCAATCTCCCTTTCAACTCCTGAAAGACCGTCTCGTAGGAATCTTTCCATACATACTTTACACCCTTTTTAGTCAATCCAATCATTAGTGCTATTAATCATGAGAAGTATTGTATGAACCGCCTATAGTAACCAGCTAGTCCTAAGAAACTCCGCTCCTAAAATACATTCTTAGATTACTCCCAAGAAAATACTACTCTCACCTTCTATGGGTCTACTGACACTCCTATCTCTAAGATTACATCACCCAAGAAGTGAATATGATCCATCCAGAAGTGGCACTTTGTGAGCTTAGAATATAAATGATTCTCTCTCATTGTACTCAATACAATCTCAAGATGTTTGGAATGGTCATGTCAATTATGATAATACACTAAGATATCATTCACAAAAACCATGACAAACGAGTCAAGACAAGGATGGACCATGCGATTCATCAACACCATAAAACCATTGGCACGTTCATGAGACCAAACAACATAAAAAGATACTCTTACAGACCATACCTACTCTAAAAGGTTGTGCAGGGTATGTATGATAATCTAACATGCACTGGATAATAACCAGATCTCAAATCAATATTTGATAAAACCCAAGCTCCATGAAGCTATTTGAAGATATCATCTATTCGTGGTAGAGGATAACCATTTTTAACCATCAACTGGTTCGGTTTCTCATAATCGATGCATAGCTTAAGGGTACCATCTACCTTTTTTGTAAAAAGGACCAGATAACCCCACAGAGAAGTATTGGGTCAGATGAAACCCTTAGTCTACAAGTCCTCTAGCTACTTCTTGAGATCTTTTAACTCCATAATAGCCATTCTATAAGTAGGAATTGATACTGGTGCAGCTCTTGGAACTAGATCTATAGAGAACTCCACCTCTCTCACCATAGGTAAACCAAAAAAATCATTTGGGAAAACATCCCTGAGACGATCAACCACTGGAGGGAAATACATCTGACATGTTCTCTGGTCATCCAGATACAAACTCACAATCTGGGTTGTCATCCCACCCAACCCACGATGCTCGGGTTCATCTCAGGTTTCCTATACATCCCATTTACCTTTTTTTAGAAATGATCCACCCTTTAGTGATGTAAAACTCACCCTACGGCGATAGAAATTGACAAAGTCCTAAAAGGAAACTAGCCAGTCCATCCTAATAATGACATCAAAACCTTTTATTTCTAGTACATAGAGATCCCATGAGAAGTGAAACCCACCAACCTACAGGATTCACTCCTTACACTGGCATACACATGTCATTATAATTCCTAACGGAGTGTCTAGTGTCATGAAGTTATCATAAGTAAAGACACAGATCCCAAGGCTCTCCATAATGGGTACATATATGAAACTATGTGAAGACACTATATTAAAAAGTGCAGAAGTTAAAACGGATGCTACTAGAATAGTACCTCTGACAGTATAAGGTCCAGGATCCTACTTCTACTGGGTTTGTTACACTGCATAAGTCTGTCCTATAGTACATCCCAAAGACACTACCTGGCTACCCTGAGCTGATCCACTCTATTGTCTCTATGAACCTGGGGTTTGGATACCACATCCATGACCACCACCTAGTATTAAAAGGCACGATTCATTCCAGTTCCCTAACTGGTGAGAAGCTGTAGACCCTACTCTTGAATGTGGAGATGGTGAAAATCTTCTCTCACTAGATGCTAGAGGAAAATTCCTGCAAAAGAAATGCAGATGACTCATCTTACTATAATATTTGAACTCAAATTGGTTCTACAAACACTTTGGCCTAGTATTCCCTAGCTAGACGCACTGGTAGAATCTCACCTAGCTACCAAAATAAATGTTCTGACTACTCACATCACTATGAGGAAGCTCCAGAATATGCTTCCTACTGCCTGTCGAGACAGTACCTGATCTAGGTGCTGAAATTCCCTAGCTCGCACTGCCAGATTCTATCATATTGCGCTCTATGATCAATGTCTAATTTAATATAGCATATGCAGAAGTCAACCTAAAGACGTTTACCTAATATCGGATGTCATATTTGAGACCATCCTCAAACCACCTAGCCTTCTATAAATCATCACCCATCAGGATAGGTACGAATCACTAGAGCTTGTTAAAATGGTATGAGTATTCCATTACTGACAAGGCACCCTGCTCCAAATGCATAAAATACCAGGCTTTATCATCCTTAAGCATCTTGGAATAGTAGTAGTCATAAAAGACTGTCTGGAAATCTTCCCAAGCCATATCTTGATGACATTCTATCTGAGTAGTCATGTCCTACCATATCTACTGGTAGAATTATACAATGTATAAATTGTGATCTTTACCCTCCTCTTAGGAGGTGTCTCTAGATACTCAAAGATTGAAAACATGGCCTCTATCCATTACTCTGAAGCCTATGGTTCATCGTCCCAAGAAAACATGGTTGGATGCTACTTCTAAAACACTTGCGTCAGCTCATCCATAGACGTGGCAGGTTGTGGTTCTCCTTGGAAGGTTTTCATGAAACTCATAAAGCCTTCACAGAACTTTACATTAGCACCTACATCCAGTATAATAGTTAGTGATGCAACTATCAAGACTGGAGGATCCACTGGTAACCCATGGACTACCACCTATGGGGTATGATCCTCACCACCCTCCTAGCATACAACTAGATTTAGTCATGGTGTCATGACTCTATAAGGTCAAGAGCACACCTTAGTTCTAGATCAAAACAAATCGTAGCTCAAAATCATAGAACAAATAGGACAATTCAAAAACCTTCCTCTAAACACACATCCCTCTGCCTACCCCATGGGTCAAGTCTAGGCGTAAAACAATTAGAACCACTACCGAGAGCTAGCTACTAAGGTTGGGTCTGGTAAAATTCTCTATAAAAATAAATTTTCATTTCACTTTTATTTCACATTCATTCCAATTTTTAGTTTGAGTCCACATTCAAAACTATAATTAGCACCCATTTCAAGCTTATCACATTCCTTCCTCAAAGGGTGACCAATGGTATGGTGAATATCAACCCGTGGGGTCCCATGCTCCCCATGAATCAAATCTTGACATCCAAATATAGAACATAGTATCATAGTTCAATATCATACTGAAAAATGATCCACCAAATTCTGATCCAAGAGGGCCCATACACATCAGGGACCAAATCTTAGCATTCATCCAATTCAAACCATAGAATGTACCAATACACATATCACGACAAAAGTCATATATATCACAATACTTATCAAAATAGCATGCCATCATTAATGTTACTAAATGGCATGGTAAGAATGCATGACATGTGATTTCTAACAAGTGCCTATATGATTAATGAGATGGAATACCATCATCTCATCGGGATTAAATACAATAAAACCCAAAAAAGTATTAATAATATCATCATAATACAAGTGCATCACCCAACGATGAAAATGAATCAACTATAATAAATCAAAATCCAAAGTTCACAATTCAATTCGAGGAAATTTAGATTTTCCCTATACATAGGGTAGATACTCCTCAGAAAAGCTTATTAACAAATCCCATTTCCTTCCTATCCTAGTCTATCAGTGACAAATAGTAAAGAAATCCACAAAAAAACTCCTATGCTACCACTTTGTAACATCTTGGGTCCATATGAAACCTAATAGTGCTCTGAGCCCGGTTGGCCACATGGTCTCAAGAATATCTTTCCAAATGCCAGAGGCTTCCAACTAGTAGTGAGGGCCTAGGTGTGATAGTGGGGAGACTATTCCCTTATTAAAAGAGTGTATCACAACATAAAGAAGAAACAGATAGAGAAAATAGTAACAACATACAATAGAAGTAAACAACGGAAGACTGATAATACAAACAACCAGGTTTCATATCATATAAAAAATGATGCATGTCACATGTTTCCATAAAAGTATCCAAAAAATTCAAAAGTCTATCATACATAGTACAAGATCCAAAAGGTACAAATGAACAAAAGTATCCTAGCAACATCACAAGCCTAGGATTTTCCCCCACTCTCCTCCTAACAGCATATCATATACCAGATGGAGGGTGCTTTCCCGTATCAACACCTGCAACCATATAAACTATTTGGCCCCAAAGAATGACCCAAACAGGGTGTGAGACTAAATCCCAATAGGTAACCACCCAAGGTATATTCCAATCTATCAGTGGTCATATATAACAGGCAGTGTAAAATAGTGAAAGCGATAAGCTAGGAAATACTCAAAAATAAATAGTCCTATAATCACTGGTTTAGATTTACATTCTATTTATATTCAATTGAAAATTCAATTACATTTATTTTATAAGTCTTGAGATCCAGCCTAATCTCAGAGATCCCTTGTATAGCATTAAGCACCATATATGCCTCTGAAGGCCATCTAGGATAGTATAGGAAATGACCAAAAGAAATCTTGTGCTTTGGCTTGGAAGGCGCATCATGAACCATTCAGTATCCAAATAACCTAAATCTCATCCTTGAAATTCCTAAATAGGAATTCAAGGGTCACTCCAGGTTCAAATCTACCAACACCCTACAATCCCATCCCTAGATAACCTCATAGAGGAAAATCCAGTATCACTCTAGGTGTGGTATAACCTATGTCGCTAAGCCCATCCTTGGTGGTCCTATATAGAGCCCAAGTATCACCCATGACATAATCCCTACCACTTGAGTTTGTCCATGGAATTCTATAAAGATCTATGATTCAATCATCATTTATAGATCCTCTTTGAGACTATCCATGTTTACTCACGTCTTATCATTTAATTAACAATCCCATTAATATTGTCCAAGGAATTTAGAAAATCCAAGGTTAACTCAAGGGACTAAGGTAAATTATACATACAATCCTATCCATGTAATTACATAAAAATTCATGTTTCACTCAAGTCTATTTACCATTCATCCATAATATTTTCATTTAACAATTCCATTAGATAAGCTAGGATCAAAACCATAAGTATTTAACATCTTACCACTAAGGGTGTCTCAAGCTAGGACTAACCTCAAAGGCTTGGCCTATCATTACTCATATGGGAACATCTAACATCACAAGTCTATCATGAAAATATAAACCATTACAAGGCATTAACATAACCTAACTCATGTGGGCAGGTTCTTAGTTGGAACTAAACAGTCTAATCATGCTTTACTAAGAAAAGGCGTAACATGGGTCAAAAGAGAAAATCATCTATCCCAAATCCTATACAATTATAGTATAATATAACAAAATTACACAACATATAAATAATCAATTACATTTTAATTAACCCAAAAAATAGATTCAAGGCATACCACATAGGTATCATAGGCCAAACAACCATTAAGTGGTCAAAACGGGCACTCACACAAAGGGTGGCCCTAAATCCAGGTATACAACCTAATACATGCTTTGAAACATCTGATTAAATACTTAAAAGATGATAGGAAATAACATGCGTGATTTATAAATCAAATTGACACCCTAAAAAGGGGTGTGCGGTACTCTGGCATATATAAATAGATTGACAATCCGTGAAAGGCATGAGACCACCTACCTTAGACTTTTACTAGATAGATCATCCAGTATCAGGCTCTAATTAACCCTAGTTTGGGAGAAATCTGAAGAATATATGAAGAACGGTATATTAGGGCATATGATCTTAAATCTAAATAGTGCAATCGATATTAAAAATAATCGAATATGGCTAAAACGGAATCAAGGTGTTACCGTTGAGGATCCTTGGAGACGAACGGAGGTCGAAATGGTCAACATACGTAGAAGGGATCTAAAAACCAAGAATAGCCTTAAAAGTGGATCCAAAACCATGGGGATATATTGTGAAATTAATGAGAAGAATAAAATTAACTTAAAAACATTTCATGTGAAATTTGGTATTTTTACCCAAAAGAAACTGAGTCGCATGGTTTCTATGCACGGTTTGCCTAACCATGCAGAAATTATGGTCAGATCACTAGAAGTCTGGGGCACATTTCATGGTTACCCCACACTATTTGACTAACTATTTGGAAACCTCTGTAAAGTAAACAAAAACTACAGACAAGTCTGTACATCCATGCAATCTAATTCACACGGTTTTTACTAACCGTACAGCCTTCTCTTTTTACCCAAAACATGGGTTCTGGGCTCCGGACCAGCCCCGAACACCCTAGAGACCTCTATAACTCCAACGGGCATCCAAATTATTCCATATTTAATAAATTAAATAAGGAAAATATGGAAATATCATGATCCGTACCTCAAAGAAGAACTGGGTTCTTACAGAAATGAAGTTTGGGGATCTTTGGGCTTCACCGTGTCATGGTGGTGAATGAAGTATAGGTCATGGTCATGTGTGTGTGTGTTTTTTTGTGGGTATGGTGTCTGACCATAATGTTTTTGGGTGAACCATAGGGTTTAAAATTATATTTTCTCAATACATAGAGGGTGAAAATGGTGAAGGGGTGTCTTTATGCCATAGTGGGTATCCATGGATGGGGAAAGACATGGTCAAGGGTTCCACATTCATGGTGGGTACCATCATGTTGTGGTGATGGTCTTAATTATTTCAAAACAACTAAAATAACCATTGAAATTTTGGGGGAAGATATATACCATGAAAGGAAATAATTTGAGAGATTTTAGGGTGTAGTTAATTTGATTTTTGACCTAATTATTCCCAAGAAAAAGCCTGATTCTTCCTCTCATTATGAGGTCTCTCGAACCAGAGGTCTTCATGGGAGAGTTTGGTTAACTCCCTTACTTTTGAATATTTTCCTCATGGATTCTTCAAGACAAATGTGTTTAAATTAGGTGTATTATCTTTTACTATACTTATAAAAATAATTTGAAGGCTTATTTTATCTATGTTAAATAATTTTGCTTGAAAATAGAAAATTCTTGAAAATTCTCTTGAAAATATTGGTTCTAGTGATATGATTTTTAAATAAATATTCTTGTGTGTATAAAATGGATATGGTAATGGGTTTTTCATGTGTTAATATTTCATTGGAAGGTTACTTTTTGGTTCTAACTTGATTTTCATGCCAAAATTGGGGCTCACTAGGTTGCACTACCAAGTAATGACTTGGGTCTGGGAGAATGGGGTTTAACTCGTGATTTTGGTCTATTCAAAGAGTCTTGTTTTATGGGAGGTAAATTGGATTCATGATATGGTTTACATATGGTAGTGTTTGGGTGAATATCATGGGTTATTTTAATTTTTTGTTTTATATACATGTATTGTGATAACATATTATTATGTTTCCTTCTAATTTTTTATATGATTGTTATAAGATAACTTTTTCATATATTAGTGGATTGTGTGAGAATTATCTGTGGAATTGCCTACTGGGTTGTATACTCACCCCTAAAATGAAATTGGGTAAATATACAGATGTTGTTTATCATGATTTTTGTAAAGGTAATATCTCTTACTTTTCTAACAAAGAACCTTGATGTGATGTTTTTTGTTGATGGTAAAAAGAGTTAGAGGTGGTCATGGGGTGGAGGTTGGTGTTGTGCCACTTTGTAACCTTCTCATATTTTGTATTTTTGGTTTATGTGTAATTTTATAGTGTACTTATTCGTTGTTGTGACTTTGGTCAGTTTTAAGTTATGTTATTGGAGTTGGGTTGGATTTTTATCATGCAACATGTTTATATTGTGTCGTTGTCATTTTTTGTTGTGAGGCATATGGTATATAAGGGTAAATCATACCCCAATGATATTTTATACCCTTATAATTTATTTTGATTCTGGGGGGTTCACCTAAGGTTAGTTTCATTCCATTTCTACCCAAGCTAATGGGTTGGGGTCGGGATGTTACAAATGGTATTAGTTTTATATGGTTCATTGGTTGGGATGCTAGGTGTGTAGATAGTATGTGTCAGGACTTGAAGTTTAGGGTATGAAAAGGTATATCTAACCTATTTATACCAAAATTCAAGTTACCAAGGTCTTTGTGGTATGAAAATTATTTTAAAACACTTTTAGTAGTATTGTAACATATTTATCACAATTTTGTCCAATGAGTGTTGGGTATCATGCATTGGTAAGGAGACTTCCCAATACAAATTCATCATTTATATGATATTTCATGGCTTTTGATTTTCAGATTTTTCTATTATTATCTTTCTTGTTTTGGAACTGTATATTATGGAACCATTGACTAGAGTGAGCATGGTTCTGAAGTGGTGATTTTTACTATGGTTACAGGAAAATTCCACCAGTCATGAGACTTAGGAACTAGTAAAAGGGATCTTATAATAATGTGGTTCTTACTGAACCACAAATGAATCAAGATCTCATTAGAAGCATTGTATAATATTTTTAGTCTATAGAAAAAGGAAATAGTATTTCAAAAGCACTCTATGTCGATCGCTCATTGGAATTTCAAAGGAAAAAACCCACAGATCTTTCAGGGCGACTCGGGACCCGAACAATATGATCCATGGTTAGGTAGGATGGAACAAATTTTCAATTACATTAGTACTCTAGTGAACATTAAATTGAAGTTAGCGATGTAAATCCTTGAGGATCTAGCATGAAAATATGGGGACATCATTGTTGAAGCTAAGGTTGACCAAGGCCTTACATGGGAATTATTTAATTAAAATTTCTATCTGCATACTTTTTATATATCTAGGAGGAAAATTTTCTTTGATCTTAAGCAAGGATACCTTTCAGTCATGGAATATAGAACATGGTTTATATACCAAGATCTCTTTGTATTATAAGTGGTGGTAGGTGAATCTCTCAAGGCATACATGTTAGAGTTAGGTTTTTTACCAGATATCTGCTCTATGGTGGTGATGTTCTGTATTGAAAAGTATACAAACATAGTGAATAAGGAAATGGTGGTATAAAAGGATATTATATAGAAATTTAGTGAAGGTATAACTTTCTTTGTCCTAACATAGAAGGAAACTCTGATGATGAGAATAATCATGGGAGGGATACTTACTCCTAGGGTAATAAAACACCAGATAACTAATCATTGGGATCGATTTCACTTCATATATAAAGTAATAATAAATAGGTTCGATTTAGATGTGATTCTTTGGACCGCTTTAAGAGGGAATATACAACACCACATTAGAAATTTCACAATTGTGGATGAATGGGGAATCTCAATTGTTTCTTCACATACCCTAAAAATTCAAATGGTGTAAGTGAATCTAATATAAATCATGCCTTGAATGTTGGACTAAGACAATCTCATCAGAGTGGTTCTTGTACTTAGAATCGATCTAGTTAGAGTGAATCTAAGAATACCCCAATATCATAGCATTCTCAATCTTATCATGGGGGAAGGAATAATCCAGGAGGAGCTGACCAACATATTTGTGTGGATGAACAGGTTTTGGTTAATAAAGAATTGGGTCCCTCAATGATTTTAGGTACTATTAATCTTGATTCAACTTTTATGCATGTTTTGTTTGACAATGGTGCCTCTCATTATTTTATTTCATCTTGTGTGGTGAATCAAATGGGATTACATGTGTGAATTATGCCTCATGTTTTGAGCATCAAGACATATCATGGGAAATGGGAGTGTTGAGGATTAAAGTGTGAAACATTTTTTATCACCATTGATGTAGTCCATCTTGTGTGGAATTTCACCATCTTAAAATTTGATATTTTTTATCTAATATTGGGGACAGACTGGTAGGAATAATTTAAAGATTATATTTACTACTACACTTGGAGGTTTAATTTCACATATCCTAATGGAGTTATTCATATATTTAAAATTTAATGGGACATGAATGTTGAGAGAGTGGGGAATTTAGTGATAGTTATCAAAGCCATCTCATATTATTTATAAATAGTGACCTTGGGGGATATTGATTCTATAAGAAATAAGAATCTTCCTGATATAGTATATCGATACCCAAATGTCTTACTTGATGAATTTTCAGGACTACCACCTGAAATATAAGTGGAATTTTCCATCAATATACTACCAATAAAGAGCTCTATTTCACTTCCTTTATATAGAATGACACCAATAGAGATGTGAGAAATGAAGGTCCAATTGGATGAATTGAAAAGTAAGGGACTTATTGGACCAAGTATATCACCACGGTATTCTCCAATTTTATTTTTAAAGGAGGATGGTACTCTTCAAAATAGTTTCAATTAATGTATACTAGATCATGTTATAATAAAGAATCGATAACCCCTTCCTTGAATTGATGATCTCTTTGATCAACTAAATGGATCCAAGTGGTTATCTAAAATTGAAATATGTTTAGGGTACCACCAACTTCAGATTATGAATAAGGATATTCCAATGATAGATTTTAGAAGTCATTACATCGACTAATAGTAATTATTGATGCCCTTTGATCATAAAAATTCACCAGAAGTGATCATATTATTGATTAATTGTATCTTCTATAGATACTTGGACTCTTTTTTTGGTATTTATTGATCAAATATTGGTGTACTATCAGACTAGTGGTAACCATGAAAGGTATTTAGAGATTGTACTAAGCACATTAAGATATCACCAACTCTATGTAAAATTATCTATGTGTGAATTTTTAATACAATAAGTTTGATTCCTTTGACATGTCATTTTTGAGGAGGGAATATCAGTATACCATATGAAAATTGAGGTTGTCATTTATTAGAAATCACCTATGAATGTTTTCAAGATATGAATATTTCTGGGGTTATCTAGTAATTATTGTTATTTTTTCCATGATTTATCATGATTAGCTTCACATATGACTGCATTAACTAGAAATGGTATTCCATTCCATTAGAGTAATGAATTTTAAGAATATTTCAGGGGCTTAAGTCTTGTCTTATTTCAACACCATTTATTATATTTATAGAAATAAGTTATGGGTAAGTGGTATATTATGATGTGTGTAGATTGATATTGGGTTTTATTCTCATGTGGTAAGACTATTTAATAGAATATAGTTCATAGTAACTACATGCATGTGAAAATAACTATCCAACATATGATCTGGAATTGGTTGTAGTGGTATATACATTAAAAACATGGCACCACTATCTCTTCAGTGAGAAATTAATGTTGTTCATTGATGATAAAATCTTGAATCACATCTTATCGCAAGGGGATTTGAACCTAAGGCAATAATGGTGGATGTAATACCTCTAAATTTTCAAATTTGAATTGGTTTATATCTCCAGGAAAGGTAATTTAGTTGAAAATGATTTAATTTATAAGTCTTATAATCAAGAAGTAAAAAAATTTCAAACTCAAGGGAAATTAATGGAGGTGATCACTGATATGAATTTAGATTTCACATAACAGAATGATTCCATTGTATTCTTTCTAGTAACCTTTGTTCCTAACTTATTTGAGTAAGTAAATGAATCTCAATGAATTTATCTTGACTTCATTTCCATTAGGAAAAATCTCAATGGTGGGGAAACCTTGTATTGATGGATGGAGGATGTAAATGTGGTGTTGTGCTTTTTTTCTTTTGATACTAGATAATAGTACCTCCTTCTTGACAAGAATAGATCCTTTGGTCTCACCATGATTCAAAGTGGGTTTTCCACATGGGTATTTAGAAGAATTTAAATATAATGAAGGACCATTTTTTGTTGTCAGGTATAAAGTGAAACATGATTGTGTATGTGGGGAAATTTCTAACCTATTAGTGGGTGAAAGCTGAATATCAACAACCAAACAGTAAGTTTTAATCATTACTCATATTTGTATGGAAATGGGAATAGATTTATATGGAATTTTTCATTGGTTTACCTAGGATTCTTAGGAATCATGATGTCATTTGGGTGATTTTCGATCAACTTACCAAGTCGATAAACTTCATTCCAATAAAGGAAATGAATTCAGTTGATGAGATGGAAAAGATCTATATCAAAGAAGTGGTCAAGTTGTGTGGGGTACTAGTTTTGATTACCTATAACTAAGAAACTATATTTACCACATATATTTAGTGGTCTTTATAATAATCCCTTGGAACCTAGTTAAACATGAGCATTTCTTACCATCCCTAGATGTATGTATGGTCATAAGTTAAAATCTAGACATTAGAGGACATGATTAGATAATATGTGATGGACTTTAGTGGTTTAGGGTTAGACCAATTTCTGTTAGTGGATTTTTCATATAACAATAATTATGAGGCCTCGATACATATGGATACATTTGAGAATAATGGATTGATTTTTGATAAAATGATTTGAGGTTGGTTTTTTAGAAAATTTATTAAATTGAAATGATGAAAACCCGTGATTGGTTTTGGTTTGAAAAGGCATGAAATGATGAAAAACCCATTTTTTGGTTTTCAAATTGAATTGGTATATTGAAACTGAAAATTTGGTCAATTGAATTATAAAGGATGATTGATTTCAAATGAGATGAATTTCCCATGATTTATTGATTGATTGAGCACATGCAAGCCTAGGTAGTTAGTGGGTTATCTGGGACAAGAACACTTGGATATTGACCCCCTAGAAATGGATTGATAATGATAACACTAAAAAAAACATAGTTTTTCATGATTATCCCCAATGGGACATTAATGGGTCCTATTCGGCCTGAGCCTGAGGGATGTCAGCACACATGATTAGTTGTGATCACTGATTTGAGAAGTTTGAGGATATTGTAGCTAGAAACTAAAATACTCCAAGGAAGATGAAAATGGTGCTTGTTATGTTTGATTAAATTACATATTCCATTGATTATAGAACTATTTTACTAATTAAAAATGATATATATAAATTCTTTTATATAAAATGTTTATTTAATACATGTTTGAAAAAAAATTATCCATCGAAAGGAAAACATGTTCTATTTTAAATATGAAAATGATATGATATACCATACCTTATTTATTTAAATTGAAATAATTATTGGTTTATTTTTATTTCATCTATTATAGGATAATTGTTAAGGCCCTGATGGGATTTATATCTAACACTCTACATTTTCCTTTGAGAATTTTTAGATTTTCTTATGCTAGGTCCGAGAAAAGGGAAAGTGCCACTTAGAGGAGTTAGATGTTCTTGATCCTTTTTGTTTGAGTCTTGGAGGTGACTAGTGGAGATGTGATCCACTTGATACATGAGATGTTTGAGTTTAATCTTGTTAGATGTTGGGGAATTTTATGATGTACTGCTTTGGGTTTTTTATACCTATTTTGATTCTGGGACCTTTCTCCCTTTACAATGTTGAGCATACTGACTTATATCTTTTATCCTCCGCTATTTTGTGGAAAATATGTTCCATATTTTATCTAGTATGATGCCAAGTAATATTTTCCAAACCATGGGTATCAGTAACATCATTCAATTCATGTTATAGCTGGCTTGGGTATCAAGGTACCAAGGTATTTAAGCTAGTTTTTGAAACTGGGTGTAAGTAATCTTTATCAGTTTGAACTAGTTTCAAAAAAGTGGGGTTGGTATATACCATTTTTTCAAATTCCATCACTATTAAATTATATAAGTTATTATAATAGAGCTTACAAGATTTTTTATAAATCTATAGTTTCATTTCATGGTAGTTTTGGTTACAATGCATGAGGATAAAATTAATAACGGTCATGTTTCAGTGATTGTTAGTGAACGAAGGGTGATTTATTAATTAATTAGTTAAATGTTGATATAACCTTACCAAAACCAAAAAAACATTTTTAAATATTTTTGTCATATTATACTAAAAAATAAGTTTTCATGTTCATTAATTATATAAATTCACAGTATTATTCAAGTAGGTGGTTAAACTGACCCAAAAATGAACCTACCATGATTAATCAGTGATTATGAGGTGTTTTAGTTGTAATATAATTATATAAAAAGCATAATGATCTTATTTGGTGTTTATTAGTGTGATATATAATAATTTTAAATAATTATAAAGAGAAGATAAGTTATATAAAGGCATTACTTAAAAAGAAGAGACTATTTCCCTCTTAGTACACTCTTTTTAAATGATTGAATTAAAAAATACTTTTTTGATCATATCCTTAATAGGTTATATAATTTATCATACCAGAACCTTAATGATATCACAGATATAATATTTATATTTTAATATTATCCTTATATCCATCCATGAAAGGCGGTGATGAAAAACAGAATACATCATTCCATGGAGGCAGAAATTTGTACATACACATGGATGTTGATTACACTTTCATGGAACGAGAATAAGGATTGATGTAACACCCTAAAATTTTATGAAATATTTTTTTCAAATAAATTAAATTTCTTTTATAGAATACGTTACACGCAACACTGAGTTTTAACGAACCACAACAAATAATTAAAATTAGTTTTTAAACAAGACTCTTATTACCTAGTTGTTAAAATTCGAAGAGTGAATAGGAATAAACACATTTTAAATATATCTTATATTGTTTTTATATAAATAAAACATATTTATAAAAAAATAACTAAGTTTTGGTAAATTCTTTATATATTTCGAAAATACAATTTTCTCAAAAAAAATGTTTTTTTATTTCTATTTGTGAATAATAATTAAATTAATTTTTGACACTTTTAGAAAATTAATAAAATTAAATAAAATTAATTTTTCAAATTATAATGTCAAAATTATCTTAGGGTTAATTTTTAGGATTTTTTTTAGAATAATTTTTTTATGAATAGTGAAAAATGCTAGTTTTTATTGAAAACTGTCTTTTAGTTTAAATAATTTTTAAGGTTCATTTTTGTTTTAAAATGGGTTTTAAAGTAAAATTATTTCAATTATATATCAATTAATCCAATTTATCTCATAGGAATCATTTTAATATTGTATTTTTATATAAATTTTTTTTAAACTTTTACACATTTTCTCTTTAGAAAACTATTTTCTCATCATGTATGCGGGTTTAATTTTAAATTAAAATTTTTCAATTATATGAATTTAATTTTAAAAAAATGGATTAAATAATTATAATCATCATAATTTATATTATTTAATCATTTCAACTTAATTTTTGACCATAATTAATAGTAAAAACAATAAAAATTATTTACCACGATAAAAGTAACAATGGGTTAACCGGGGTTAAATTAAAAATGTATGGGTTAAAAATGACAGAAAAAATTTCCAAAACCTATTGTAAATCCATATTTATAAATTATCATGTATAATTATTGATAATGGTCCATTTTGGATCCTTGTGGCATGTGAAAAATGTGGGTACACCTTTTCTTTCCAAAAAAATATGAGTGTGTCACTCACCTCACTTATAAAAGCTCACCTATTCTTATCTCCTCTTCACACTTACAAAACTAATTGTTTCATCCAATATCTAACCAAATATCTTCCTTAATTCCCTCATATAATCCTAGAAGCCTTATTTTGGTCATAAATCCAATCTAGGAAGTCTTTTTTGTGCAAACCTATAGAGGTTTCCCAAAGAAGAGTTAATGTCCTTCAACAAGAATTTTTATTTTATTTCTTTCTCCATATCCTTAAATTATTATTAAACCATGATGATATAATAACCTCAATCACTTAAATATAATAATATTTTGTTATTTTAATTTAATTACCTACAACCATCTCTACTTCCATCAAATGGGATATGAAAACATCATTCATGTGTACGGTGGACTACCGCCTCGCAAACTGATGTTATTCATTTTCCATCACCACCTCTCAAAGTTGGATATAATTATGGATTAAATTTTTATATATGATATTTATGATATTATTATACTTATTTAATTATTATATCATATATACCTCTTTACTTTAAATTTAGTGGGAATATGATAACGTCGCTCGTGTGTACGACGGACTATCATCTCGCGAAGTGATGTGATTTATTTATGCTATACATGGAAGATAATAAGGAAGGTTTTAATGAAAATATGTGATAAATATTATATAATAATGAATATATAATATTAATATATTATTTACCTTTCTTTATTTAAATTCGTCCAGAAAATGGAAACAACGTTCATGCGTACATACGGTCTACCGTCTCTATGAATGGTGTATTTCATTTTCTACCTATAACATTATAAATTACTATAAATACATATATAATGAATATATATGATATTTATATCATGGTTTTAATTTTATAAATTATTAAACCATGATATAAGTAAGAGGAAAAAAATAACAAATCAAATCATACATGAAAAACAAAGTAGTTATTGCCCGAAACGTAACTTTAACATTGAATTGTTAATAAATGACTAATAAAATGTCATAATTAAATCATATATGATAATATATATATATATATAGTTATTTAATATATGTATAATAAATATATATTTATTATACAAGAGTTTTGAATGTGTACTAAGTAAGTCCAGACTTAAGGTAAGGGATTTTTCTCTCAATTTTCCTTCATTGAGACATATGTTATTTTATGCACCAATCTTATTTTATGAGATATATATGAAGACCCTTTGACATATAATATCATGAATTTATTTATTCTCATGATATTATAAGTTTCATTTAATTTTATTCTTTTATTGGTATTACGATTCAATGTTACCAAAGTGGTAAGGGTTTTATATTACAATCTCATCGTTTATCAGGATTCTTCATGATTATACTTCCAATGATTAAATATTATGATATATCGCTCAATATACTCATTTATTTTCTTATCCTCTAGTTATTTATATATAATGCATTTCTTTCCTTCATTTTCCTCTCTCTATGTACTCAAGAGTTCAAAATGATACTTTTAAGAAAAATCATCTTAATATCTCTATTTGGTCGAAAAACCTTTTCCTTCCAAAAATATGTTTTCTAAAATTGTTTTCAAAAAAATATTTTTAACATTATATAAATAATTTATTAAAGAAGTTTTTACCCATGATTGAATTTCTATAAAAAAAATTTAAAGGAATATTCTTTTCATTTTCCAAATAAGGCTTGTTTGGCTTTTACCGAAAATGTGAAAGGAATCTTTATTTTAATGTGTACAGCATGAATGTAAATTTCCCAATGTCATGAACATTATTTTATTTGAATATTAATTTATAATTTTTCAAGGTTATATTCAAAGAAAATTATTTCCACAATATTTTATGAATTTTTAATTTTAAAAAAGTTATTTTTAAATAAAGTATATTTTCATCAAGAAATGTTCCAAGTGATTTTTCTTTCAAAATCATTTTCCATCTAAAATGAAATCTTTTTATGATACTTATGATTTAATAGGGATATGATCCAAGAATACCATTCTTATTTTTTATATGAATGGTATATATTTATGATGAAAAGATTTTTATGAAACCTATTTCTCTTCCACATGTTATTCCAGGATAAAATGATTATGAAGCCCGCTTATTTTTTCATGGGTTATGCTTTGATGAAATTATGAAATGATTATGAAACCTATTTCTTTTCTGCAGGTTATGTTATGATGGAATGTTTATAAAACCAATTTCATTTCATGGGTTCTAATATAATTAATTTTTTATGATGTTGTGGAACACATATATATGATTTTTATTATGTGATGGGTGGAACCTATATATCCTCATAATTCATTGGGTAAAGATTGATATCTCATGAGATAAATAGGGCTGGAATGAGGAGTGAACCTAATTCAGTAAGGAACTATGTCCACTATGACAGTCTTGGGATTTAACCTTGTCTACTATGATGGTTTGAGGAGTGAACTCATTACACAAAATGCACCACCTACAATCCAATGTTTCAAATACAAGGAGTATGGGAACTATGATAACCAGTGACCAAGTATAAAGGTTAATGATGATGATCGAAGTCAATAACCTCTTAAGCTGAGGGACAAGGAGAAATCTTATGCAATCACTATTTATGATGAAGGGTGAAATAATGACGTAGTAAAAGGTACACTTATCATCCACTCTAGAACTATTAACATCTTATTTGAATCTAGATCTACTCGTTATTTTGTATTTGAAAATTTTTATAAGGGTATCAATATTACACTCAAATTATTAGATGTAAAATTAGCAGTAAAAACCCCTAATGGTATGATGATTGCATCTCAAGTATATGATTCCTCTCTAGTTGACGTTTTTGGGAATGTGCTTCATGAAAATTTAGGCATTCTTCCTTCGGTTTAATTTTATGTTTTCTTAGGCATGGATTTACTTTCTCTATATAAATCCCACATCAATTGTTAAGAGAAGTCGCGTTGTATATTCCAAACTAACCTGTAATTTTCTATCAATATGATGTTAAGTATGAACATTATATGGAGATAAAATCCATTATATGGGTTTTAATTCCCATTGATAGCCACTTTTGGGGCCCCATATGGCTCTATTTTCTCCCGGAGTGCTCTCTCGAGCATGATTCTTCCCCAACTAGGGTTTGTCCCCCTGGTTTGGATCAACTAGTCTCCTCTTCTTGTTTCCTTTCTTCGTGATTCTCCCCCTATACTTTCTGATCCAGTTTCATCCTCCTCGATTGTTTCTCCTGCCTTCGGTGTCCTTCCACCCCTTCGCCTTCTTCTCTTTCCTTCCTCGGTGCTCCTGCATTTTTTCTGTTGCCGACTCTTACGGCATTCTTATTTCTTCTGACGTCTATTTATGCCGGTTCCTTTTAGTCATTTGTCTGTTGTTGATTCTTGGTTTCCTTACTCTCACTCCTCTGCTCTTATCACCAGAATCTTCTTGCTAATCCCCATCTTGGTTTATCGCGAAGGAACTCTGCTGGTTTGGAAATGTGTTAGTGTGAGGTTCGGCGGATTTCCCCTTCCCGTTCTCCCTCCTCTGCTCTGACTCCCATCTTATTATTCTTGCCTCCATTTCGGGTCAGTATGAGGGTGTTGCGGTGGTTTTGGGATGGTGTTGGTGGATGCGAGTTGGAGGGGGCTCGTCTTGGCTGGCAACGTCTACTGATTTGGATTCCAGTTTATTCAGATGGTTCGCAGTCTCCTTTTTCGATGGTTTCTTCCCAGTGATATCATTGTTTTCCTCCGGTCCTTTGACATGTTTTCCAATGGCGTTGCGTCTGATTTTTAGAGATTCTGGTTCATTGATGATGTTTTTTGTTTGGTTGATGGTGCTATATTCATTGTGGCTCACTGTGATGATCTTATCCGCTCTCACACTGCTCTGGCTTCTAGTTTCATTGATCCTTTCCAGGTCGGTTGGGTGAGATGACTCCCGTGGCGGCTTTGGGATGTGTTCGTGTCAGTGGGTCGATGTTCCAGAGGCATGCCTGTGAATGTCTTCTACCTTTTATGGGTTCATTTGGTATTGGTTTTCCTTTCTTATTGATTATGTGCAAGGTGATTTCGGTTCTTCTTTGGTATCAACGACGGTTGTGCGATGTGTCTTTACTCGTATGTGGGATCTTCCGACGACATGGTCTATAAGGGTGATGGCAATTTTATCCTAGAGGTGCAGATGCCACCTGATGTCCATTAACTGTGAGGAGGCGGTGCCGAGAGGGGCACTCATGTTGGTTCGACGATCGAGGTTCATGCGGCTCGCACGGTTCGAGGTTATGCTTTTCAAGGCGGTGCGACAGTGCTCTGTTTGAAATTTTCAATTTGAATTTTCAATTAAAAGGTGGTTCGTGGTTGGATGCTTTGATTTTGCGGTGTGCTTGAGGGTGTTCCCCTTTATTGTCATATGTGTGAACTTTGATTCTACTTTTGCGCTGGTTTTGTTAGGTTTGAATTTGACTGTGAGGTTCCCACTATTCCAAAAAGTGGTTTATTCAAAAAATTAAAAAAAAAGGTATTTGGAGGTTTTAATTCCCATTCATATGGTGTGTTTACCTCATACAGTTGGGGATAAACTTGAAATCAATGATATGCCTATTGTGTGGGAATTTTTTATGTATTTCCAGAAGAGTTACCCAACCTTCCACCAAAACATGAATTTGAGTTATCAATAGAATTTATATCTGGTGCCACACTAATTTCAAATACTCCCAATAGAATGGACCCGATTGAGTTGTAGTGTAACATCCCATTAATTTCTTTTAGGTGTTTTAATCCATTGATTCTATTATCCAATGATTTTATCACTTCACGTGTTATTTTCGGTGTTTCATTAGAATTATTTTTAAGGTTTTAGTGCATGTGCATGGTTGGCGCATGGCTATGTATCCAAAACTTGTAACATTTATAGTAGCCCATGTAGAGGTGTGTGTTTTATGCATAGTTAGAAAAATAATGCATCCAACCCATAAAACCTGGATAGAAGGGATCACATTGTTGGCACATGGTTAAACTAACCATAAAGACTAACAATGTATCTCTTTCAATATCTTAGTTTGGGTTGCACAGTTTAGGTGCATGGTTAGTAATAATTATGAAACCCAACCCAAGAAACTATGAAAATGATAATTAAAGCCTCAAAAATCTTAATTAAAATCTCAACCCCCCCCCCCAATTAAACCTAAACTCCTCTCACTCAAACCTAAATTGATCCATTGGCTTTTGGGATCCCTCTAGGTGTGTTTTGGCTCTCCCAATCTCATCTCATGGTGGATCAAAGTGCTAATCGAAGTAGTGACCCTCTTCTAGTGAGTTTTTTTCTTCTTAATCTTTGATCTCTCCTCTTCTATTATTTCTTTCTTCCTAGAGGTTATGATATTATTAGGGTTTTTTGAACCTAGAATTGTTTATGTGAAATTGTGGATTTAAGACCTTATCTCTCTTCTCTCGAGATCTCTTTTCCTAGATTCAGTGATCGCCATCTGAGGAGACACATCTCAGATTCATTATGGTTGGATTCCGAATATTCCAAGTAGGTGTTTTAATGATTTTCATTCATATTGTAATTCATTTTTTTAGAATTCATTGATATGTGTTTCTTAATTTTTAACACGTGTTTTATGAAAGTGGTTCTTAAAATTCCTTACAAATGCTTCTTTGAACCTCTTATCTTTTAATTGAACATGACATGAATTAAATGGCTATGAACTTGATCTCTCTCAAATTTTATGAATTCTTTAATACCATGTTTTATAGTATTTATTTTCAAATAACTTTTAAAGGATTATTTGGTAGAATTGAGGAATTTGAATCATGTTTATATTCCTAAAATGAAATTCATTTATTTAGATGAAATGAGTTGAAATGTTTTATAATTTCTAAATAGTTTCGAATGGTTGAATTTTTGAAATGACCAAGAACCCTCTTTGAATGATTTTACCCTTGTTTTGAAATGGTTGTTCTTAGGTTATTTCAAATAAGTGATTTATTCTCATGGAAAGAGGGTGTAAACCCATGTTTTGAAATGTATTAAAACCTTTAAAATTATAAAGTTTCCTTTGAATGCTTTTGGGTTGCTTTGAAATAAATTATTGATTTAAATGCATGTTTGTAATTATGATTATTTTTTTCAAAAGGAAGTGGGTATGATTACCCTTTTAAATGTTTAATTATATAAAAGGATTTGAATTGAATTTATGATTCTTGATGGCCTGATTGTAACTTTATGATGATCCTCTCTTGTGATAATACCTTAATGTAACATTCTTGATTCTCATACTTACCATTGATGGGTGTTGAGAGAAATAGATTATTTTATTTTAGGGAGTTTGTGGTGAGAGTGAGATGTGATTTGAGGGAATGAGCCCATGATTGATATTGATAAGGATCCTCGAAACTTGATTATCTCACTCCCTTATTTTGACTAGTCATGAGAACCTGGATAGTTAGATGGGATGACCTAGATATATGCTTCACTAGAGGACTCTCACCCCTTCTAGTGGATCCGTAGAGAACATGCAAGGTTCAGGCTATGGATGTGTGTCCAGGAAAGAAGGCATGCATGGAACTAGTTTTCTTGAGACATGTGAGACTCGTTGTAAGCCTAGTGATCATTAATGATGATTTTTTATTAGTTAATATATGGTATACACGATATAATACCTAGGTTATACCCATGACATCCACATATATGATACTTGATACATGACAGCATTTGTTGTTACTACTTGGCACTAAAGTTTCCTTTCTTGATTGATTACTACTCTTAATTAATATATTTATTGAGATGTCATACCTTGAATCCATTTTATTGACTCCTATAAAAATCTTGATATCAAGTGCATGTTATTATTTTTCATGTATGTTATTAATCTATATTATGAAATGGTTTTCAAATCTTTTTAAGAAAATGTTTATTTTTTAAATGGTGAAATGGCTTTTTTACAGGTTTAGTTTGATAAATGATTTTTAAAATTTTTAAAATGTACTTTTAAACCAAGATTCATACTCTTTTTATTGTACTCCTATTTTAGAATATTTTAATTTTCTTATGAAGTAATTTCATAGAATCTTTGGTGAAATCATACTAGGATTTATAGCTCAGACCTTGTTTTACTTTTTTGTGTTTGTATCATATATGATATTATAGCAGGTGCCAGTTATCTTGTGTTCCTTTGTTGGTTCAAGCTAGGGTGACCAAGTGTGGGTGACTTGGGACATGGTGGGTGGTTGTGGACCACCAAGTGGATAGTTTTGGTTGTTATGATTCACTTTCAGTTTTCTTAGTTCCTCTTTGTACTCTAAGATGTATTTATTGAATTATTTATCTGATGATGTTTCCACAATTTACTCTATTTATTGTCATATTTTTTGGGTGAAATCATTCCTAAAAATAATTTATTTATGCCTAAGTGATTGTCTCTGGCCCACAAAGATATGGAATTCTCTTTGGGTTAGTGGAAAATCAGATCGAATACTATCTTAGATAGTACTCTGGGTTGGTTTGTCACAAATCATATTAGATGAGGTCTTTCCATGGAAGTAATCACTTATCCTTGAAATACCTTATGTTATTTAGGGTGATTCATGGTAGGAAGTAGATTAATAATGTGTTGGAACTCGAGAGGTAGTTCGTGAATGGGTGTTTGATCACCACCTCTTCACGATGATACTTGAGTTACCAAGGAATGTGGGGACTTGAGTCTTTGTTTTGAGTTATTGGTTTTATAATGAAAATGATGTTTAGATTCATGAAGAAATTATCTTTGATTTTTTAAATCTATTATGATTTTTGGTTTGGAATAGAAAGATGACCAAAGATGCACTATGCCATCATGGTCTGGTAAACTATGAGTAATTGGTGTGACTGATCTGGGAGTCAATCCAAGAATTTTTGTGTGGTTGGTGTTTGGTTTACCATCCCATATGATAAATCCATGCATAGTTCTAACCTGGTTCTAAACTTAACACCTTATCCATTTTCTCCTAGGTGACTTCACTTATGTGAGGTTAGTTAAGAGGGTTATGGATATGGTTTATTTCATGATCTTTTTTTGTTGTTTCATCTTTAATCCCATGTTTATGATTTTAAATCCATTTCTAAAATCAAATTGGTTCTTAAAAAAAGTTTTTTTGAATTCTTTGAGAATTTTTTTTAATTACCAAAAAGTTAGTTTTATGAAATGTTTGGTTTGGAAAACTGATTTTCAAAGACTCTCATGTGATGTTATAAAGATATTTTTTAATAAGAAATTTGATTAGTAATTAGTTTGAAAATGAAATTATTTTGATAATTATAAAATGGGATTAATGTTTTTAAAACCATGGAAGGATTTTCATGAGCTGTTAAGGGATTTCAGAAAAACAATGATGGATTTATATCAAGATATCTCATTTTTAAAGGAAAGTGAAATATTTTATAAATGGGAAATATTTCATGTTTTGAAACCAAATATTCTTTGATAAAAGTGGTTTTTGTATTATTTTAAATCTTTAGGCGTGCTTATACTTTGTTTTTGGTTGTGTTTGATGCTTGATTTGATGAAACTATGTTTTATGATGACCATAAATGTGCCCCTGGATGTTTTCCATGAAAGATAGAATTTTCGTTCATCTATCCAGTTTTCGGAGTGGTCCTTCGCATTTTCCAGAAGTGGCATCTCTTGTTGATGGCTCTACCTAGGCTCCATGTCAAGTGATGGATCCAGATACTTTCCAAACTTTGAACCCCATCCTTGAATTCTTAGATTATCATCTGCATTCTTATAAAGGTGAACAAGGTTCTCTTGAGGCAGTAAAGTATCTTGAAGAAGTTGATTTATCTCAAGACTCCTGATTCTATAAAGTACAATTATTTCAACACCTTACTTGAGGGACTTATTCAAGAGTTGTGGAATGTTGTTATTCCCTATTGTCTTTAGGAAATAATGTATTGGGAATTATTTTCTGATGAATTACTTGGGTGCACCCATTTCAACTAGGGGTATTCACATTCATCATTATGAAAACATGGTCGCTAAACTCACCAGTCGTATACTCGACTAGAAGACTAGATTCTTATATTTTTGGGTTCGTATTACATTGGTCAGTTGTGTGCTTTCATCGATTCTAATGCATGTGTTTTCTGTTCTCAAATTTCCAAAAATGGTGGTTAGTAATATTGAAAAAATTATGTCAACTTTTTTTAGGATGCTCACATTAATGGTCAGTGTCATTGGGAATCTTGGCCTAGAATGGACAAACCCATGGAGTCTAGTGGTATGGGTCTCAGGAGTATGGATGATACCATGAATAGTTTGAAATCTAAATTGGTGTGGGAATCCATGGAAGGTTGCTCCTTGTGGGATAGGTTCATAATTGAAAAATATGGTGACGTCCTTGATGTGTCAAAAGGGAAGCTTTCCTTCTTATGGAAAATTATATGTGGGCATCTTCCTAGTCTCTAATGGAAGTCTAGGTGGATCATTGGGTGTGGTGAAATAAATTACTAGAAACACAACTAGGTGAGTACATCCCTTGGATTTTTGAGATGTTTGACTCCCAATATTTAATTTGTGGAATCTTGTGATTATCTGAATTTTATTCAAGACACTCGACCCTCAACAACATGAGATCTTGAACAGTATTCAACTCTCCTCTAATATAGATAAACTGATTTTCACTGGTGCTGCTTCAGGGATCTTCTCATCCAAGTATTATTGTTTGTCTATCAATTTTAATACTGGTGTGGGGATGGGTAAGCTCCTTTGGTTAAAATACTTACCGATCAAATATAATTTTCTTGTGTGGCGTGTTTGTCATAATTCTCTCACAACGGATGATGTGATAAAGTTAAAAGGAATCAGTATACTTTCTAAGTGTTTTTTTGGTTGGTAATCCAAGGAGGAAATGACTACTCACCTATTTTTTGAAGGTGGTTGGGAAAAATCTGTTTGGAATAGCTTCAGGAATATCATTGGTATTAATTTTTAGGAAGTAAATAGTTAAGATTTTTGTCTCTCCTGCTTTCAGGGAGTGGAGAGTACTAGAATTGAAAGGAAGGAAAGGGAAATTCTATTCTCAGTAGGTTGTTGTACCATTTGGAATTCTGGAAACAAAGCTCGCATGGAAGGAAATTTTATTTCAGGTTTATTGCAGCAAACTCGATCCAGGTGTCTCACGGATGATCTCGAGACTCTTATGAAATGTTGGGAGTGTTCTCATTCCATGAGAATAGTTATGAACTGTAGGAGATGTGAGAATATCTTTCATAGTATGCCTTCACTGGGTAAATGGTTTTGATGGGTCCCCCTTATCATGGTTTTAAGGTGAACATAGATGTCTCATGTAATCTTGGGATCATGAGAGGTGGTGGTGTTGTCTGTGACTCCAGAGGATCTTATGTTATTGTGTTCAATAGTTTCTATTGGAATGGTAATGCTCTTCTTGTGGAGGTGAGGGGTCTTCTCAATGGACTCTATATTTCTATCTATTTTAATATTTCTCTATCTAAGATTGAGACTAACTCATTAGTTGTTTATAACTCTCTTTGAGGAATGCACACTCCCCCCTGGTATATTATTTATATCATTCGGAGATGCAATAATTAAATTGGTCGCTTAAACCTAAAGCATACATGGAGTGAAGGAAACTTTATTTTTAATAGACTTTCCTCAAAGGGACATCAGGGAAACCCCCTCACTATTTATTTCAGTTTGGGTTCCTTGCCCACTAAGTGTGCTAAGTTTTTTCAGGTTGATGCACTAGGTCTTTATTACTTTAGACCACCATGACCTTGTTCCTTGCTTTACTTTTGTCTACTTAACAAAATATCCTATTTTTTTAGTGTGGAGCACATGGGAATCCTAATAGGTTATGTTTGAAATCTCTGAGAGTTTGTAAATGGTGTGTTTTTTTTTGGGTCATTTTAAGAGGTTTTGTAAGTTGGGAGACTAGAAAGAGAATTTTCGGTTAGGATCATTAGATCCTGAATACTGGGTAGTAGATGTTTCAAGATAATAGGGCTCCAGATACAGGTCTCAAAGTGAATATTTTCATGTAATGGAGGATCTTTTAGCTATCAGTTTCTAGATGTGGTTGATGTTGATCCTTCTTGTTGTTTCCAACGTCAGAGTGGAAACTACTTGAGTTTTTCCTTCTTGTGGCTTGTCTGTTTTTTGAAACCTTTTGTTTTGGGATATTTTTTAATGATATCTTATGGACCTTATTTTGGGTCATTTATGGATCGATGATGTGAGAATGGTTTCCTTTTATTAAGATATATGTGGATTTTCCTTGTAGTTTTACACACTTGAATGCTTAGCCTTCTTTCAAAATGAACTTAATTCCTTGATGCTCGCTGTGCTCTTGGTGATGGAGTGGAATGTAATTCTGAGAAACCATGAGATGTTTGGGGTTGTTTTTCTTTGAAATATATTATATTTAATCTCATGGGTGTCTTCCTATGGTTGATGTTTGGTATTATTTAGTTTGATTATTGTTCCTTGGTATCCTCTTGTTTTTCCTTAATGTTAATAGATCAATTTTGATATATTAAATGATCTATCTTGTGATAGTGTAGTGCCCTATTTTTCACTGACCTGGATGTTTAAGATCTTTTTGGTTGGACTTGGATAGACCTTAGGAACATACTTGGGTAATTAGGACAATGTGATTCCTTAATGGACTAGTCACCCATAGGTGTTGGAGTTTGATTTGATGAGCTCATTGAGGGGTGAGTCTCGGTGCTGAAAATACTAGGTTACTATCAATTACTTACCCAGGGTAGAAATACATGTCATATATTTACCTTTCTTGTGGACATTTGATCTTATATGTATTCTTAGTGAGTGGTTGAAGTCTCTTCTTTGGTTCGAAGGGGCATGAATTTCTTATGTTACACCATTTTGATGAATCTTTAAATGGTGGGGAGACCTATGCTAGGTCTCCATTATTTCTCTGGTTTGGAGACATGTTATGATCTTGGTGTGTTGATCTTGGAGTGTATGTGTTGATAGACTTTGGGTGGGTCTCTCTTATGTAATTCAGACCATCCACTACACAAGATGAGTGAGGGAGTTATTATTATGTCATTGTGTTCTATCTTTCATATTGGATGATTTTTGGGGACATAAAATCCTATAGTGGGGAGGTTGTAACATCTTGTTACTTGTTTTTAGGTTTTTTGATCTATTTATTTGAGTATCCAATGATTGGATCTCTTTGTGGGTTGTTTTCAATATTTTTTCATATTTTGTTTTAAGGTTTCTGGTAATGTGTATGGTTGGTGCATTATTTAATAAACAATACAGCCAACTCGTGTAACATTTCCAGTAGCCTGAGTAGGGGCGCATGGTTTGTGCATAGTTAGAAAAACCATGAAACCTAGATAGAATGGTTCCCATGGTTGGAACATAGTTAAACTAACTATGTAGCCTAACCATGTAGCTCTTCCAGTGGATGTGTTTGGGGTGCATGGTTAGGTGCATAGTTAGTACTAATCGTGTGACCTAACCCAGCAAACTGTGAAAACAGTAATTAAAGCCCAAAAAATATTAATTAAAATCTCAAATACCCCTAATTAAACCTAAACTCCAACACTCAAGCATGAATCGATCCATTGGATTTTGGGAGACCTTTAGAGGCATTTTGTCTCTCCCAACCTCATCTCTTGGCATATTGAAGCACCAATCAAAGTAGTGATCTTATTCTAGTGAGTTCTTTTATTATTGATCTTTGATCTCCCCTCTTATCCTGATTATTTCTTTCTCAATATTATGATAGAATTAGGGTTTTTTTAATCTAGAATGGTTAATGTGGAATTGAGAATCTAGTATCTTATCTCTCTTCTCTTAAGATCTCTTTTCCTAGGTCTAGTGATCACCATTGGAGGCGACGCATCTTGGATTCATTGTGGTTGGATTATTAATATTCCAAGTATGTGTTTATATTATTTTCCTTCATCTTGTAATTCATTCTTTATTGAGAATTCATAGATACATGTTTTTTAATTTTTAATGCATGTTCTATGAAATTTGTTCTTGAAATTCCTTGTGAAAGCTTCTTTGACCCTCTTATCTTTGAATTAAACATGGAATGAATTGAATAGATATGAACTTTATCTCTCTCAACTTTTTATGAATTATTTAATTCCATGTTTTTTTGTATTTATTTTCAAATAAATTTTAAAGGATTCTTTGGTAGAATTGAGGGCTTGGGCCCAGTTTTTCATTCTTAAAATGAAATGCATTTATTTGGATGAAATGAGTTGAACTATTTGATGTTTTAAAAATAGTTTCAAATGGTTAAATTTTTTAAATGAACAAGAATCCTATTTGAATTATTTTTCCCTTGTTTTATAATGGGAGTTCTTGGGTTATTTGAAAAAAATTATTTATTCTCATTGAAAAAGGGTGTAAATCCATGTTTGAAAATGTATTCGAACCTTTAAAATTGTAAAAATTCCTTTGAATTTTTTAGTGTTTCTTTGAAATAAATGATTATTTTAAAGGAACATTTGGAATTATGATGGTGTTTTATGAAAGAAATTGGGTATTATTACCCTTTTAAATATTTAATTATATAAAAGGTTTTGAATTGAACTAATGATGCTTGATTGCCCAGTTGCAACTTAATGATGATCCTACCTTGTGATAATCCCTTAATGTAACTTGATTGATTATCATACTTCCCATTTATGGGTGTTGAAAAGAAGGAATTATTTACTTTTAGGGAGTTCGAGGGTGAGATTGAGTTGTGATTTAAGGGCATTATCCCATGATTGATATTGATAAGGATCCCTATGTGATCCTCAGAACTTGATTATCTCACTCCTGTATTTTGACTAGTCATGGAAACCTAGATAGTTAGATGGGATAACCTAGATATATGCTTAACTATTGGGATCACACTCCATCTAGTGGATCCATAGATAACATAAAAGGTACGGGCTATGGATGTGTGTCCAAGAAAGCGGTTGTGCGTGGAACTGATTTTCTTGAGACCCATGAGACTTGATATGAGCCTGGTGATTATTCATAATGATTTTGGATTAGATAGTCTATGGTGGAATCACTATCATACTTAGGTTGTACCCATGACATCCACATATATGATACTCAATATATGACAGTGTTTGTTTTCACTACTTGGAACTAGAGTTGTCTTGCTTGATTGATTAATTCTATTAATTGATCTATTTATTGAGATTTCATACCTTGAATCCATTGTATTGACTCTTATACAACTCTTGATATCAATTCCATATTATTATTTTTCTTTTCTATTATTACACTAGCTTTTGAAATGGTTTTAAAAACATTTCAAGAAAAATTTTAGTTATTAAATGGTGAAATGGAATGTTTACAGGTTTGGTTTGATAAATTATTTTGAAATGTTTTAAAATCTATTTTTAAACTAATCTTTGTACTCTCTTTATTGTAATAATCCTTTATAATATTTGAATTTCCTTATGAAGTAATTGTATAGAATATTTAGTGTAATCCTATTAGACTTTATAGCTCACACCCCACTTGTATCGTTTGGTGTTTGTAGCATTTATGATCTTATATAAGGTGCTCATGCTCTCATATTCCTTTTTGGGTTCATGCTGGGGTGACCAAGGGTGGGTGAATTGAGACGTGGTGGGTGGTCATGGACCACCAATAGGTGGGTTTTGGTTGTTATGTTTTGCTTTCAGTTTTCTTAGTGTCTCATTTTACTCTGAGATATATGTATTGATTTATATATCTAATAATTTTTTTGCAGTGTACTCTATTTATGGTAATATTTTTTGGGTGAAATCATTCCCAACACTTATTTCTTGATGCTCATATGCTTGTCACTATCCTTTAGAGATCAGAAACATTGTTTGGGTTAGTGATTAGTCACTAAAAGTGGCTAATTTTCATTGTTAATATCTTTATATTCATTATTCCAAAGTCCATAAACATTTTTTTTAGTGAATTACATAAATAGAACTTCATTTCTTATCTTAAATGCAATTCATGTTTAAAATGCAAATTTGGGCCCAATAATTCATTTGTTTTTGGACAACATTATATTCATTTTCTGAATTTTATATTTTGGGATATGATTTATCACTCTATTTGGAGCATTTTATTTTTTAGGTTCGATGGATGAATCCTAAGGGAAGATGGAGATTTTTGCTCAAGAATGAAAAAGTTTACTGGAAAAAGCATAATGGGCCCAAGGCCCATCAAACAAATGTGGAGCCCACAAACCAATCCCAATGAAGTTAAAAATTTTACAGTATAAAGGGAAAAATATGAGGATCATTTTATTCAACTGTGGCTGGAGCTAATTCGGAATTTTTCATGATGATAAATGGATCTGAAGCTGAGATTTAAATGGCGGACCCGACATTAATGCACATAAAGTTGTCCCACCATTTCGGCCATAACTTTCAAACGGCTGTGCCAAATTTCCTGAAAGTTTTACAGCTCATAGAGGACACCTGGAAGAGAATATTTTGCTTCTACGACCCCTCAATATTTGGCCTCCATAAATTAAATATTCAAACGTCAAAATAGTAGACGAATCTGGGCAGTTTTCCAGGTCAACTTCAAAACGTCAATTTCCTTTTGATTATTCACCCTCGTTTTGACTCTATTAATTTCTGGGGGGTGAATTGATTGTGGGGGGTGGACCTAAGGCTCCTAATATGACTATATAAGGAGATGGTGATTTATGTAATAAGATCTTATATTTTCCATTCAATTTTAATTTTCTGCTTTTATTTTGTAATCGTATCGTCAATTTTTCCCATGTAAGTTTTTCTTTCATGTTTAGCATCTTAATAAAAGTTCTTCTTCTTCTCCACTTTTTATTTTCCTTTTTTTTCACACGTTGATATCATTGAATCAAAGTGTGAATTTATTCACACCCGCACTTGTGAATTCATCACACAACGGTGGAGTGTTTATTTTTCAATATTTTTTTTTCTTCATCAATCTCGCTTCTTTAAGTCAACTACCCGCTTCCATTGATAGAATAGAATCAATGGAGGGATAACCTTTTATAAGTTAATCCTAGGGATTTTCATTGGCTGGATTGAATGTTATTTTATGTTCTTAAACTCTTAAATTTGTTCATTATTTTAATAGTTCCTTTCTTTGATTTATCTTCTTCTTTGTCTTCACCGACTTTAACGACGACACATTTTGAGTGCTAGTACGATCCAATTCCTTAGAGTGCTCATTTAATTGATCCTCTAAGTGAATTGGCGATTAGCCTTGAAATTGTGTATGGATTAAATCGTATAATGATATTGAGGTATTATTTCATTTAATGGATACCTCTTGAACCGATGAACAGAAAATCAAATGAAAAACAAATACATCCAATCAAGCCCAAGAGACAACCTAGGATCAACTCACCTTAATTAGTTGTTTTAATTCAAGTAATTTTATTGGTTTTGTTCTTTAAATTAAATCAATATTTCTTCAAATCAATCAACACCATATTTGGCCACTTCATAGCCAATCCCACATCTAATCAAAGTGTCTCAAGGTTTCTTCTTCGGTCCATGTGGATTCGACCCCTACCTGTACTACAACGACCGCATACCTGTAGGGTAAATTTGGGCACAACCAAATTTTGGCATCATTGCCTGGGACCCAACTAAGTACCTTAGACCCTCGTATTCTTTTCTCACCCCAAATTCTCTATTCTCACACTAATTTCTCTTCTCTTTTCCCCTTTCTATTTCTGTGTGTCTAAAAAAATCCCAAAACCAATTTTCAATCAATTCCAATGGATTATCCTCCAAAATACCCATTCATAAAATAATGTTGTAATCAATTTGGAAATCAATATTCGAAAACATCTCACATAGGGAATTTCATTGACCAAACCTTAATTAAAGACACCACACCAGATGAGATGTACAATCAATGGGATGCTGGATGTTTAAAAGATCAATTTCCATACCTATCAAGAATGATTGAAAAGATAAATAATGAGTAATTCCATGATGTACAAACATATATCAACCCTAATCCTAAAAAAATTATTGAAAAATTGTGTGAACAAATGGATAAAATGAATTCAGAAGTTTCATCTTTCAGATTAGAATTACAAAGCTTTAAGACTTTTGAGGAACCCGTTCCCACTCAAGATGTTCTTTACTCATCATTGATAGATGAATCTTTTATCCCAAAAACCTCCCATGAATTGAAAAAAGAACTAACCTTTGGATATGGGATAACTAAACAAGATCAAGGAAATGTTGAAGGGTATTTAAATCAGGAGGAAATTAATTTTTTGGATTCACAAGGGGAAAATTTGTCTTCATGGATTGAGTGTTCAGAATATTGCTCCAATAACATTTTTTTAGAATCACTGATCATTAAACCATTGGGAGATATAATGAATAGTGAGTCCATACCCACTCATTAAATTCAAATGGAAAATTTTAGGGGTGAATCATATTTTCAAAAGGAACAGATTCTTTCAAAATGTTTTGTAGAAGAAACAAATTTGGGTTCAAATTTCCATTCATCTTTGGTAAAATTCAATGAAACTGAACTCAACATTATAATCCTTCCTTACCCTCTCAAGAATCCCTCTATTCATGAAAACCTAGACCATTCAATTATCATCCATTTTCATCAAGAATCTCACAAAGTAGGAATGAACCTTGAAATCTTAGGAAATACTCCAAATGAAACTCAATCAACCATTACTGAAATTCCTTGGACTATCACACTCATTATTAAGCATGGGATTTCACATGGAAAAAATTATAAAAAAAGACTTAATCTAAATCTTTTTGAGGTGGAGAAAGATGTGTTCATTAAAATTTTGAAAGTTGGAATTGGATAAGTTGGGGGGTTCAAGTCGAGCTAATGACGTTAAACAAAAGCGTTGCATGGGATGCAACCCATGGTTTTCATGTTTCTATTCATTTTGAATCATTTTATTTTTCATATAATAAATTACCATAGACTGTTGACCTGTTCTTATTTTATGAGTAAGGATGGGTATGAAAGGGGAGCGCCATATTCATCTGTGTCACGTGGCGTGATCTCTGAGTAATATCTTACCCAAAAATCTAAAAAGAAGACAATGTATCATCAGTTTATTTTCTTTTGTTTATTTTTATGTTTTTGTAGGTTAAAAAAATAAAATGACATGTCGTAAGTCATAAGGAAAATCCATTCACCACCATCCAAGCCGTTGAGACTCGAACCCAGGATTTAAGGGAGACATTGGTATGTGATTTCTTCATCAAACACCAGGTGACTTCATTCCATGATTATCATTTTCAAATTCCTCTTTTAACTCCTCTACTACCCCCATCTAACTTTTCTTTTCTTTAAACACTGGGGACAGTGTTATTCTAAGTTAGGGGGAGATAAAAAATGATTTTTTTTATTTATTTTTTTTGAATAAAAACATGCATGAAAAGAAAAATTCCATTAACCTTGAACATGATAACACACATTGAAAACTCTAAAATTGGATATCAAATAATTATTCATGCCTTGATTTTGATTTTAATGAAATTTTAAGTTCAGGAGCATAGTTTTTGGAAAGTGCGTTTGTCTGATGTGATTTTTCAAAGTTTACATTGTCATCCTCTTAATAAAAATGCTACAATGCACGTCTACTGGATCGTGGGTGTAAATTTGAGTTCTTGGGTCCCATTCATTATAGCATAGGGTTCTGGGGTCACTTTTAGTTTAATTTGAGCATCAAAAAAACAAAAAACAAAAAAAAATTGAAATTATTATGACCACATATAGCAATGTTTTGTCCAAATGTGTAGCGTCTGGCACTTGGGGATCGTGACTCCATAGTTTTCTTGCCCAGAGTTAGGCTTTATATCTCTATTGTAGAGCATGAAATTGACAATATGTGTGGCGTCCGGCACTTGGGGATCGTGACTCCATATTTGTCTTTCCCAGAGTTAGTTTTTTTATATCTATTGTGGTTAAAAAAATCATCAAAATAAAAATAAAAAAAAGGGATACTCATCTTAAGGTTTAATGTTATTCCCACCTAGCGCTTCCAATTTTTTCCCCTTGAACAATAAAATGGGCCCTATATCTTTTGTGATGCACAACACTTTATCATACATAATTGAATTGGATGAAATGTGGCGATGAATTTGAACAAAGGAATGGGCTAGGGCTTGGGATATACTTATGGACATATCTTGTTTTAAATTATTTTGATGGGTTTCATAATTTTTTTTTATGAGAAATTTGGGTGAGAAATGTGTATTAAAATGTTTTTGGAAAATGGGATTCGAATTTCATATTTGTAATATATTTTGCTCGGGACTAGCAAAACTCAAGTTGGGGGGGTGTGATTAGTCACTAAAAGTGGATAATTTTCATTTTTAATATCTTTATATTCATTGTTCCAAAGTCCATAAACATTTTTTAGTGCATTACATAAATAGAACTTCATTTCTCATCTTAAATACAATTCATGTTTAAAATGAAAATTTGGGCCCAATAATTCATTTGTTAGTGGACAACATTATATTAATTTTATGAATTTGATATTTTGGGATATGATTTATCACTCTATTTGGAAAATTTTATTTTTTAGGTCCGATGTATGGATCCTAAGGGAAGATGAAGATTTTTTCTCAAGAATGTAGAAGTTTACTGGAAAAAGCATAATGGGCCCAAGGACCATCAAACAAATGTGGGGCCCACAAACCAAGACCAATGAAGCTCACATTTTTACAGTAGAAATAGAAAAATATGAGGATCATTTTATTCAACTATGGTTGGAGTTAATTATGAATTTTTCATGATGATAAATGGATCTGAAGTTGAGATTTAAATGGCGGGCCTGACATTAATGCACATAAAGTTGTCCCACCATTTCGGACATAACTTTCAAACAGATGCGCAAAATTTCCTGAAAGTTTTACAGATCATAGAGGACACCTAGAAGAGAATATTTCACTTCTACGACCCCTCAAGATTCGGCCTCCATCAATTAAATATTCGAATGTCAAAATGGTGGATGAATCTGGACAGTTTTCCGGGTCAACTTCGAAACGTCAATTTCCTTTTGATTATTCACCCTCATTTTGAATCTATTAATTGTTGGGGGGTGAATTGATTGTGGGGGGTGGACCTAAGGCTCCTAATATGCCTATATAAAGAGATGGTGATTTATGGAATAGGATCTTATATTTTCCATTCAATTGTAATTTTCTGCTTTTATTTTGTAATCGTATCGTCAATTTTTCCCATGTAAGTTTTTCTTTAACGTTTAGCATCTTAATAAAAGTTCTTCTTCTTCTCCACTTTTTATTTTACTTTTTTTCACACGTTGATACCATTTAATAAAAGTGTGAATTTATTCACACCCGCACTTGTGAATTCATCACACAACGGTGGAGTGTTTATTTTTCAATATTTTTTTTTCTTCATCAATCTCGCTTCTTTAAGTCAACTACCCGCTTCCATTGATAGAATAGAATCAATGGAGGGATAACCTTTTATTGGTTAATCCTAGGGAGTTTCATTGGATGGATTGAATGTTATTTGATGTTCTTAAACTCTTAAATTTGTTCATTATTTTAATAGTTATTTTCTTTGATTTATCTTCTTCTTTGTCTTCACCGACTTTAACGACGACTCATTTTGAGTGCTAGTACGATCCAATTCCTTGGAGTGATCATTTAATTGATCCTATAATTGAATTGGTGATTAGCCTTGAAATTTTGCATGGATTAAATCAGAGAATGATATTGAGGGATTATTTCATTTAATGGATACCTCTTGAACCGATGAACAAAAAATCAAATGAAAAACAAATACATCCAATCAAGACCAAGAGACAACCTAGGATCAACTCACCTTAATTAGTTGTTTTAATTCAAGTAATTTTATTGGTTTTGTTCTTTAAATTAAATCAATATTTCTTCAAATCAATCAACACCATAGTTGTCCACTTCATAGCCAATCCCGCATCTAATCAAAGTGTCTCAAGGTTTCTTCTTTGGTCCCTGTAGATTCGACCCCTACCTGTACTACAACGACCACATACCTGTAGGGTAAATTTGGGGGCAACTAGTTAGTCGAAAATCAGCTCGGATACCAGCTTAGATGGTACTTCGAGTTTGTTCATCACATGCAGTAATTGAAGAAGCAACTTCAAGAGAACCTTGATAAGGGATTCATTTGGCCAAGTGTGTTACCTTGGGGTGAACATGTTCCTTTTGTTAAAAATAAAGACGGACCGATGTGAATCTGCATTGATTATCGGGATCTAAACAAGATCACAATCAAGAACAAGTATCATCTACCCCGTATTGATGACCTATTTAATGAACTGTATTAAACACAATACTTTTCCAAGATTTACCTTCATTCTGGATATCATAAATTGAGTTTCAAGGAGGATATACCCAATATAGTATTCCATACAAGGTATGGACACTATGAATTCACAGTGATATCATTCATTCTTACTAATTCCCTTGCTATCTTCATGGATTTAATGAATAGAGTTTTAGAGATTAACTTGATCAATTTGTTGTGGTCTTTATAGATGATATTATTTTCTATTCAAAGATCAAGGAATAACATAAATATCACTTGAGAATTGTACTAAAACCCCTAAGGAAGGAGAAACTATATGAAAAACTTAGAAAATCTTAATTTCAGATGAAAAGGGTTTCATTTTTGGGTCATATAATCTCAATAGAGGATATATCGATAGATCCATCAAAGACATGGACTATTGAATGATAGATCAGACCAACTATTGTGACTAAGATCTATATTTTTCTTAGATTAAATGGATATTATCGAAGCTTTGTGTATAATTTCTCATGACTATCTTATCTACTCACAAAGTTAACTCGGAAGTGAGCCAAGTTCCTCTAGAAAGATGAATGTGAGGAAAATTTCAATGAAAAAAGAGAAGATTAGTCATCGCATTTATTCTTACATTACCCTATAGTGGAGAAGGGTTTGAAATCTATAGCGATGCATCCAAGAAGGTATTGGGATGTGTTATTTTGCATAATGACATGTTTATAGATTATACCTCATGAAAATTAAAGGTTCGTGAGAAAAAATACCCAAATCATGATTTGGAGTTTTCCATTAGAGATATGAATGCATTATATTTATAGAGAAAAGTGTTATATATATACCAACTACAACAGTTTAAAGAATATATTCACACATAATGATTTGAATATGCATCAGATAAGATGGTTAGAGTTGATTAAATGTTATGATTGTCCAATACATTACCACCCTGGGAACACGAACAAAGTGGTTGATAGTTTAAGTCAAAAGGATCAAACTAGTTTATACATGATGAGGATCAAAAAAGATCCAATATTTATGGATTTAAAAAATGATGGATTTATAAATCCTGAAAGAAGGGGGGAAATATTATCTTGCTCAATTGAATATTCAACCACCTATCAAGTGAAGATTAAAGAGGTGCAAAAGGAAGATGTGTAGTTGAAAAAAAAGGTTAGAAATGTTCCTGAGTATAACCTTGATCATGATGGAATGATACGGTTCAAGAACCTTGTATGTGTTCCATACATACTAGATTTGATGGAGTTGTTAGCGGAATCTCATAGTTCTTCATTCTCTATTCATCGTAAAAGTACAAATATGTATAGATATTTAAAAGAGTATTTATGGTGGGATATCATGAAGTGATGTACTATATAGTTTATATCTTAGTGCTTGGTATGTGAGAAAGTTAAGGTTGAGAGACAAAATTCTAAGGCTATGTTACATCTAATACCCATACTAGAATAGAAATGGGAAAACATCACCATGGATTTTTTCATTAGACTCCCCAAAACGTCTAAAGGGCATAATGTTATATGGGTAGTAGTTGATTACATTAAAAATTTAGCACACTTCACCGCTATCAAAAAATACTTCTCTTTGAATCTGTTTTCAAGGATATACATTAAGGAAGTGGTAAGGTTTCATGAATTTCCATTTTAAATTGTGTCTGATCAGGATTAGAGGTTTACCTCAATGTTCTGGAGAAGTATTTAGTAAGCTCTTAATACAAAGTTGAGTTTCAACACTGCATATCATCCTCAAATATATAGACATTTTGATAGAATAATTCAAACCATAGAGGATTTGTTGAGATCTTGTTCTCTAAAATTTAAAGTTTTTTGGGATCAATACCTTCATCTAGTCAAGTTTTCTACAACAATAGCTTTCACTCAAGCATTCAGATGGCTCCTTATGAATCCCTCTACGAAAAGAAGTGTAGATCTCCAATGTGCTTGAATGAAGTTTGAGAAAGAAATAAATTGGGACTTAAAACAACTAAATAAATGACCGATCAAGTATGAACCCTTTAATAACACTTAAGGGTGGAAAAAAGTCTATAGAAAAGTTATAATGATAATTGTTGATGTGATATAAAATTTGAAGTTGCCGACAAGGTATTTCTAAGAATTTTTTCATGGAAGAAGGTAATGAGATTTGGAAAGAAATTAAAACTAAGTTGTAGGTATATCGGTATCTTTGAGATTATTGACCATATCAAGATGGTAATCTATTGATTGGCACTTCCACCAAACCTCTCTCAAGTTCACGACATGTTTCATATATCTCTCTTGAGTAAATACATATTAAACCCTTCATATGTGTTGAACGTAGAGATCATGCTGATGGAGAAAGATCTTTCTTATTATGAATAAAAATTAGAGATTCTAGATCATACAGAGAAAGTTATACAAAACAAAACCACTCACTTGGTCAATGTTTTGTGGTGAAACCACAAGTTTGATGGTTTGTGTTGCAAGAAACACTGAGTTTTAATGAACCATGACAAACTATTAATATTATTATTTAAAGATGACCATTATTACCTAGATGTTAAACTTATAATAATTAATAGTAATATCTATTTTTAAAATATTAATTATAATGGTTTTATGTAAAGAAAAAATATTTATAAAAAAATATATAATTTTCAGTAAATTCTATATGTTTTGAAAATACTATTTTCTCAAGAAACATTTTTTTCTTTATTTTTATGAACAATAATAAAATTTATTTTTGAAACTTTTAGAAATTTAATTTGATAAAATAAACTTCAATTTTGAAATCATCATGTCAAAATTAACTTAGGGTGAATTTTTTATATTTTTCTTAAAAAATCACTTTTTCGATGAATACTGAAAAATAATGGTTTCTATAAAAAAATATTATTTTCATTTAAATAATTTATATGGTTAATTTTTGTTTTAAAATGAGTTTTAAATTGGAATTAGTTTAATTATATATCAATTAATCTAATTTTGGTCATTGGAATCATTTAAACTGTATTTTTATTTAAAGAATTTATAAGGTTACTTTTGTTAAAAAAATGGTTTGAAAGTAACATTAGTTAAATTATATATCAATTAATACAATTTATATCATTGGAATAATTTTTATATTTAATTTTTATATAAAAACTTTTTAAACTTTTGAACATTTTCTCTTTAGAAAATTGTTTTCTCATCGCATCTGTGAGTTTAATTTTAAATTAAATTTTTTCACTTCTGTGAATAGAATTTAGAAAAATGGATTCCATATTTAGAATTATCATAATTTATATTATCTAATAAGGTCAAATTAATTTTTAACCATAATAAATGGTAATAATAGTAAAAATTATTTACCACAGCTAAGGTAAAAATGGGTTTACTGGGGGTTAAACTAAAATATATGTGTTTAAATGATCCAAAACTTGTTCATCACCCATTTTATGGCCATATTTTGACCTTATCATGTCTAAGGATAAATAATGGTCTATTTTGGAGCCTTTTTTCATGATAAAACTATGGGTGAACCTTTTTATTTCAAAAAATTAGAAGTGTGTCACTCACCTCAATTATAAAAGGTCACTCATTCTCCTCTCCTCTTAACACTTCCAAAACACATTGGTTCGTCCAAGACCCACCCAAATATATTATTTATTTACCTCCTCTCATCCTAGAATCCTTATTTTGGTAGTAAATTCAACCTAGGAAGGCTTTTGGTGCAAACCTAGGAAGGCTACCTGAAGAAGTGGTAATGTTCTTCAATGATCATTTTTATTTTATTTCTTCATCCACCTACTTAAATAATTATTAAACCATAATGAAATAATATATTTAATATATTTAATATAATTATATTTTTTTATTTTAAGGGCATGAAATATAACCATATTCACTTCCATCAAATGGGATATGAAATCATTATTCATGTGTACGGCAGACTACCGCCCTGCGAACCAATGTTATTATTTTTTCATCACCACCTTTCACAGCTGGATATAATGATAGATTAAATGCTTATATATGATATTTATGATATTATTATACTTATTTAATTGTTATATCACATATACCTCCTTACTTTCCATTCTGTGGGAATACGATAACGTCGTTCATGTGTTTGGCGAACTACCATCTCGTAAAGCGATATGATTCATTCACACTTTACATGGAAGGTAATAAAGATGATTTTAATGAACATATGTGATAAATATGAAATGATAATGATTAAATTATGGTAATATATTATTTATATTTATTTCTTTAAATCCATTTATAAAATGGAAACAACGTTCATGCATACGTACGACCTACCATCTCCATGAACGGTGTATTTCATTTTATACTTATAACTTTTATAAATTACTCTAATTACATATATACTGAATATATATGATATTTATATAATTGTTGGTATTATAGAGATTATGTAACCATAATAAAAGTAAGAGGACCAAAAAAATAACAAATCAAAACATAATTATTTCTTGTAACGTGACTTTAACATGGAATTGTTAATAAACAGGAAATAAAAGGTCATAAGTAAATCATATATGGTATTATATATATGTGTGTGTGTGTGTGTGTGTGTGTATGGTTTTTTAATAGATTTATAATAAACTTATATTTATTATAAAAGAGGTTTTTATGTGTATGAAGGAATTTGAGACTTAAGGTAAGGGATTTTTGTCTCAATTTTCTATCTTTGAGATATATGTTATGTTATGCACATATCTTCTTTTATAAGGTGTAAGTTTCATTTAACGTTATTCTTCTGTGGGGCTTATGATTCAAAGTTACCAAATTGGTAAGGGTTTTATTTTACAATCACATCATTTATCGGGATTGCTCATGATTATGCTTCCACTGATGAAATATTATGATCTCTCAAAAAAATCATGTGATTTCTTTTCCTTTGGTTATTTCTAGAGAATAAAGTTTTCCCTTAATTTTCCTCTCTTTATGTACTCAAGATTTCAAAACTAAGTTTTTAAAAAAAATCATTTTTATTTCTCTCCTCGGTGGAAAATTCTTTTTATAAAACCTTATTTTAAAAAATGTTTTCAAAAAATGTTTGTAACATTATCTAAATGATTTATTAAAGAAATTTTTAGCCATTTTTTAATTTTTACAAAAAATGAAATGGGTCTTCTTATCATGTTTCAGACAAGGCCTATTTGGATTTTACCAAAAATGTGAAAGGATATTTGTTTTAATGTGTACGACATGAATGGAAATTTCCCAACGTCATGACCATTAATTTATTTGAAGCTTACTTTATAAGTTTTAAAGGTTATTTTCAAAGAAATGGATTTCTAAAATATTTTATGAATTTTTAATTTTAAAAAATGTGATTTTTAAAGAAAGGATGTTTTACTCAAGAAACGTCTCAAGTGATTTTTATTTCAAAATCATTTTCCATCTAAGATGACATCATTTGATGTTACTTACGCTTTACTTGGGATATGATCCAAGGATACCATTATTATTATTTCTATGAATGGTTTATGTTTATGTTGACAAGATATTTATGAAACTTGTTTCTCTTCCACAAGTTATACCATGATAAAATGCTTATGAAACTTGCTTCTTTTTCCATAATTTATGTTTTTATGAAATGATGTAATGATTATGAAACATGCTTCATTTATATAGGTTATGTTGTGATGAAATATTTATGAAACTCGTTTCATTTCATGAGTTCTAATAACATATATGTTGTGTTATCTTCTGGTGCACATATGTATGAATTTTATTATGTGATGTGTGGGACCTATATCTCCCTCCAATACATTGGGTAAAGATTGATATCTCATGAGATAAATAGGAATGGAATGGGGTGAACCCAATTCAGTAAGGGACTATGTTCACTATGATAGTCTTGGGAGTGAACCTTGAATACTACGATGGTTTGATGAGTGAACTCATTTCACTATAATTTTCTTGAGAATGGGACTTGAACTACTAAGAAAATGATTTCCTATGATTATGTGTATTCAAAAAATCTATGTCAATGTTATGCTCTCATGGTTGATGTTATTTGATTCCATTATGATTCATGTCTTATTAACTACCAAGATTTATTTCATGGATCAAATTTATGATCTATGATATGCAGGTTATGGTCAAATGTTATTCTCATGTTCTTATACCCTTATGTTCATGATATGTTGATATCTCTCTTGTTTACCCTTACTAAGCATCTGATATCACCCTTTATTATATTTCCTTTCCTCAGGTTATGATGAATGGTATTATGTATGATATGTCTAAAAAGGGTTCTAGTTATGAAGAGCATAGTGGGAGATGACTTAGCTCACTTATGGACCAAGTGTTTATGTGTCTAAGTTTCCAAATGCACTATACCTTTACGATCCTCAAACATGTGTTTGTGTAATGTAATGAATATGAATCAAAAAATATATAATATCTATATATGAGAAGTTTGGGTATTTATAGTTGGTATTAAAGGATAGGTTTAGTTAACCTTTGGAAACTAGGATATGAAAACTTTAGTGATAACTATAAGGATACGTCGGAGGATAAGGATGTCAAAATATAGGAAAATGTACTAGAATTTTGGTGAGGTATAGAGCATGTGGTTTCCAAGAAATTACGTCCCTATATGAATAATACAAGTAGATGTGGCTCTGGCACAGAGGTACCTGGTGGTAATAACTCTAAAAAGGGTGTAATGATATAGACCCGATCATCACCTAGTGTACAAAAATGGGCCTTACAGTACACCTAGTTTGACACTCTCGTGGATATGCTTTGTAAATTTACAAACTCTTTACAAACCATCATGAATGATTTAAATAGATGATGACTATGAATGAGCTAGGATAAACATAATAAATCATAAATTAAAAAGAATGTTTCATGATTTATACATCCTATAAGTGATTCTTCATGATTATGTGGTTCCCCACTATGATTATTGTTTCTTAAACTATGTTTTTTGGTTTTAGTCAATGGATGGAACCCGAAGGAACCATGTTAATTATGAGTGTGACAGAAAATGAAATGATTTTACACTTTAGAATCTAGATGTTATGGGAAATAGAATGAAAAATATCATTGTTATGCTCACACAACTTTCTCAAGTTGTGAATCATGCTAAACTTCCAAATGAGCAAAGGAGGAAACAACGTTCTATCGAGTCTTTCATAAGGAGACATCCAGCTTATTTCAGTGGTTATTTTGATTTTCAAGTAGCTGAATAATGGATTGGTACCATTGAAAATATATTTTCCATTCTCCAATGTTCATAACATGACAAATTCATTTTTTTTGTCTATTTTTTGGAAGATTAAGCATATCAATGGTGGAATCTCATCAAGAATACAATAGAACATGGTAAAATTGACTCTATAGAGTGGTATGAGTTTAAGATATTATTTTTCAATAATTACATCACTAATATCCTTCATACAAAAATAGATAATGAATTCCTTAAGCTAAAGTATAAGGATGATTAATCTATTGGTACCTATGAGGCAAATTTTACAAGACTTTCAAGGTATGCTTCTAGAAATATCATCCAACCTAAAAGTAAGGTTGATCGATTCTTCAATGGATTAAAACCAAGTCTACAAAGGGTGTTATCCATAAGAGACTTTAGTATCTATGAATAAATCATTTGATGTGCTCTCAAGGTGGAAATGGAGATCAGAGTGACCCAAAAATCTCATGGTTTTGATAAGAAAATGAAAATGGAGTTCAAAGGAAACTCTAAAAAGCATGGATTGAAGAATATTATATTTCCTTAATAATTGAAGAGTGGAAGGAATCATAGAGGAAATTTTCTTAAGGGGACAAGTCAATGTTTTAATTTTGGGAAGTAAGGTCATCAAGCAATTGATTTCTAAAGTGATGGGAAGAAATTAGCTAATGATGCGAATAGAGAGAAAGATGCACATAATACACCAACCACACTCCAGTGTTTCAAATGCAAGGAGTATGGAGAATATGCTAACCATTGACCAAATTGTAAGGTTAATGATTATGATTGACAACAAAAACCTATTAAGTATAAGTACAAGGGGAAATATCATGTGATCATTGTTTCTGATGAAGGGTTCAATAACGATGTGATAAAAGGTAGATATAAAATTAGTAGTGAAACCCCCTAAGGGTGAGATGATCACATATAATGTGTATAATTCCTCTCTAGTTGATGTTTGTGGTAATTTGATTCCTATAAATCTTGTCATTCTTCCTCTAATTGAATTTTATGTTATTATAGGAATGGATTGAATTTCTCAACATAAATCCAAGATCAATTTTCGAGGAAGGGAAGTCACATTTGATATTCAAAACTAACCTATGATCGTCTATCAATGTGACGATAAGTACAAACCTCTGATGGAGATAACATCCATTTTATGGGTCTTGATTTCCATTTATAAAGGGTATTTATCTTAGATAGTTGGGGATAAACTTGACATTAATGATATTGTGTGGGAATTTTGTATATCGTTCCAGAAGAGTTTTCTATCCTTCCACCAAAACATGAATTTGGGTTATTGATAGAACTCATACCTGGTGTCATGCCAATTTCAAATACTCCATATATAATGTCCCCAATTGAGTTATATAAATTGAATAAGAAACTCTAGGAGAACCTTGATAAGGGATTCATTTGTCCAAGTGTGTCACATTGTGCACATGTTCTTTTTGTTAAAAAGAAATATGGATCGATATGACTCTGTATTGATTATCAAGATATGAATAAGATCAAAATCAAGAACAACTATCCTCTACCCCACATTGATAACATATTTCATCAACTATGTATATCTCAATACTTTTCAAATATTGACCTTAGTTATGGATATCATCAATTAAGGGTCAAGAATGAGGATATACCCAAGATAGCATTCTGTATAAGGTATGAACACTATGAATACATATTGATGTCATTTGGTCTTACTAATTCCCATGTTATCTTCATGGATGTGATGAATAGAGTCATTAGAGATTACCTTGATCATTTTTTGGTAATATTTATATATGATACTCTTATCGATTCAAATAGAATGGAATATCATGAAGATCACTTGAGAATTGTACTAAAGACCCTAAGGAAGGAGAAAATATATGAAAAAATTATAAAATGTAAATTTTGGATGAAAAAGGGTTTCATTTTTGGGTCATATAATCTCAAGAGAGGGTATATTAGTAGATCCATAAAGACAGAGACTATTGAATGTTGGATCAAACCAACCACGATGATTAAGATACATAGTTTTCTTGGTTTAGCTGGATGTTATTGACGATTTGTAGAGAATTTTTCATGACTATCTAATCTAATCACAAAGTTAACTTGTAAGGGAGGAAAGTTCCTCTGGACATATGAATGTGGGGAAAATTTTATGAAACCAGGGAGAAGATTATTCAGCACACCTGTGATTACATTACCTTATAGTGGATAAGGGTTTGTAATCTATAGTGATGCATCCATGAAGGGGTTGGGATGTGGTCTTATGCATAATGACATAGTTATAGATTATGTCTCATGATAATTAAAGTTTCATGAGAAAAATTACCCAACTCATGATTTGGAGTTGGTTTTGGTAATTTTTGCATTAAATATATTGAGGCTTTATCTTTATGGAGAAAAGTGTGATATATAGACCGATCATGACTATTAAAAGTATATATTCACACAGAAGGAGTTGAATATGTGTTAGAGAAGATGGTTAGAGCTGATTAAAGATTATGATTGCTCAATAAATTACCACCCAGGAAAAGAGAACAAGGTGGTTGATTCTTTGAGTTGAACGGATCATGCTAGTTTTAAATGATGAGGATCATAAAAACCCAATATTTCTATATTTTTGAAGGATAGATCTAGAAATCCTAAAGGGGAGAAATCTTATCTTTCTCAATTTAATGTTCAATCATCTATCCAAGTGAATATTAAAGAGGTGAAAAATGAATATGTGGAGCTATAAAAGAAGGTGATAAATGATCCTAAGTTTAACCTTGATTGAGATAGAAAGATAAGGTTCAAGAACCATGTGTTTTTTTTTCATACCAGATTTGATGGAGATGTTTGATGAAGCTCATACTTCTTTATTCTCTATTCATCATAAAAGTATGAATATGTATAGAGATTTGAAAGAGTATTTTTGATAGGATGGAATGTAGATGTATATCACAGAGTTTATATCTTGATGCTTGGTATGTCAGAAAATTAAGGTTGAGAGACAAAGTTCTAAAGGGGTGGTACATCTATAACCTATACTAGAATGGAAATTGAAAAACATCATCGTGGATTTTGTTATTGGACTCCCCAAAATGTCTAAAGGGAATAATGTTATATGGGTTATAGTCGATCGCCTTACAAAGTCAGCACAATTCCCCAAAATCAGAGAATATTTTTCTTTGGATCAGCTTGACTAGATATACATTAAGGAAGTGATAAGGTTTCATGAAGTGCCACATCTAATTGTATCAGATCGGGATCTGAGGATCACCTCAATGTTCTAGAAAATTCTTCAAAAAACTCTTGATATAGAGTTTAGTTTCAACACTACATATCATCCTCAAACAGATGGTCAGTCCGAGAGAATAATTCAAACCCTATGGGAAATTTTGATATCTTATTCTCTATATTTTAAAGGTTTTTAGGATCAAAATCTTCCTCTAGTTGAGTTTTCTTACGACAATAGCTTTCACTCAAGCATTTAAATGGCTCCTTATGAAGCCCTCTATGAAAATAAGTATAGAGCTCCATTGTGCTAGAATGAAATTGGAGAAAGAAATCTATTGGGACCTAAAATAGCTAAATAAATGGAATATAAGGTTAGAGCTATTCAATAACACTTAAGGGTGGTACAAAGTCAAAAGAAAATTTATACTGATAAGCATTGATGTGATATGAAATTTGAAGTTGGGGATAAGGTGTTTCTAAGAATTTCTCCATAGAAAAAGTTAATGAGATTTGGAAAGAAGATAAAACTAAGCACTAGGTATATCAGTATCTTTGAAATTATTGATCATATTGGGATGGTAATCTATCATTTGAAGCTTCCACCAAACCTCCCTCAAGTTCATGATGTGTTCTATGTATCTCTCCTGAGAAAATACATACCAGACCCTTCACATGTACTAAACTCATAGGTCATACTATTGGAGAAAGATCTTTCTTATGAGGAACAACTAGTGGAGATTCTAGATTGTACAGAGAAACTTCTATGAAACAAAAATGTTTTCTAAAAATGTTTTCAAAAAAATGTTTTTAACATTCTCTAAAATATTTTTTAAATACATTTTTACCCCTTTTTTAATTTTTATAAAAAAATTGAAATGAATCTTCTTAGTATTTTCCAAACAAGGCTCGTTTTTCTTTTACTGAAAATGTGAAAGGAATTTTTGTTTTAACATGTACGGCATGAATGGAAATTTCCCAATGTCATGAATATTATTTTCTTTGAAGATTCATTTTTAATTTTTCATGGTTATTTTCAAATAAATGGATTTCCACAATATTTTATGAATTTTTTATTTTAAAAAGGTTGATTTTCAAAAAAAAAGATATTTTCCTCAAGAAGCATTCCAAGTGGTTTTCTTTCAAAATCATTTTGTATCTAAGAAGACATACTTTCATGTTACTTATGATTTACTGAGGATATGATCCAGTGATACCATTCTTATTCTTTCTCTGAATGGATTATTTTTATGATGATAAGATGTTTATGAAACCTGTTTCTCTTCCACGGGTTATACCATGATAAAATCCTTATGAAACCCGCTTCTTTTTACATGGGTTATGATTTGACGAAATGATGAAATGACTATGAAACTTGTTTCTATTCCATAGGGTTTGTTATAATGAAATTTTTATGAACCACATTTCATTTCATGGGTTCTGATATGATTATTTTTTTATAATCTTTCGGCACATATATGTATGATTTTCATTATGTGATGGGTGGAGCCTATATCTCTCTCTAATGCATTGGGAAAAGATTGATATTTCATGAGATAAATATGACTTAAATAGGGAGTGAAACTAGTTCAGTAAGAAACTATATCCACTATGATAGTCTTAGGAGTGAAACTTGACTACTATAATGGTTTGAGGAGTGAACTCATTCCACAAATATATGCCAATGTTATTCTCTCATGATTCATGTTATTTGATTCCATTATGATTCATGTCTTATGAACTAACATGATTTATTCCATGACTCAATATTATGATCTATTATATGTAGGTTATTGTTTTCAAATGTTATTTTTATGTTCTCATGCCCTTATTCTGATTATATGTTGATATCTCTCTTGTTTACCCTTACTGAGAACCTAATCTCACTCATTATTATTTTTTCTTTTTGTCAGGTTATGATAAAATGTATTATGTATGATATGCCTAAAAAGGGTTCTAGTTATAAAGAACATAGTGGTAGATGGCATATCTCAATTACAGAACAATTGTTTATGTGTCCAAGTTTCTAAAGGCATTATACCTTTACGGTCCTCAAGTGTGTGTTTATGTAATGTAATGAATATTCATCTAAAAAGATGTAATACCTATGTATGAGAAGTTTGGGTCTTTACATATGATATAGTTTATTGTTTTTTAATATAAAATATATCATAAATATAATAATTATACATGAAATTCCCTATTAGGACCATCCATGTAAGGTGGTTAAGGAAAAAAAGCATGATGTTTTATAGAGGCAGTAGTCCGCATGCACACACATGAATTTCATTCCTGCTTTTCTTAAGGGAAAAGGGAAAAGGGTGATTGATGATTATTCTCATAGAATAATAACATTAAGTATATAAACAATACGGATATCATTACATAGTGATTTAAAAATTAGAATTGTGAAAGAAAAAATAGAAAAGAAATAAGTAACATAAAAAATGATCACTCGTATTAAGAACTTTGAGATTTATTTGGAATATCCCTTAGAAATGTATGACATATGTTAATCTCTCATGACCAAAACCTAAAAATAGAAAGGAAGGATTATTTAGGAAGGAAAAATGGTATAGTTTCAAGAGGAAACCTAATTTTTAGAGTGGTGTTGAAGGGGTTGTGAGATACTCCTTTTATAAGTGGGGAGAAATACATTTTTGTAATTTTTTCAACTTAAAGGGAGAACATTCTAAACATGTCAAGTTTCTATAAAAATAGACCATAATGTGAGTGGGTTCCCTAGACCTAACTCCTTTGTGTACTTCGATTACCATTATATGTATACAATTAAATGTGTGTGTGTGTGTTTATCTTATTATAACAGTGTTGATGCTTTTGAATCCGCTATATTTATATGGAAATGTCCTTATATTTCATGTTGTATCAAAGGGTTATAGTAGTTCTCAGGCTATAATGAGAACCTGTAGATACCATGACATTAATCTTAAACTTATGTCATATGGTCTAGATATATCGTGTTGACAAGATACAAATGGTGTTTGACTATCAAGTGTTGAGGGGCTAAAAAGCATTGAGACTTCTTCTAATGAAATTCATACTTCGTGATCTTGAGTGGATGAGATCATGAGGATTGACACTTCGATAGGAACACAACACGTTTCAGGTGTCATTGGTAGTTTTTATCTTCAAACACGTGTAATGGTCTTCTAACTTGAGATTATTATCAATGCATACTATTTAATTACATACTTTGATGAAAGATGAAAACCATGACATTTATAACATGGTGAGGTAGATTTCATTGGTTACGTCATTAGTGGGATGGCATTGATTGAATAATCAAGACAGAATTTGTCACTTTTGAAAGGAAGTGATATCTCAGGCCCAGTTGATCGGGATAGTAGTTCTTTCAATAAATTCATGGTCATGGTAGAAGAAGGTAATTTCATCCAGTAAGGTCGATGTATAATAAAGTAAGAGAAGATGATGACACATGGTGTGTATCCTGATTTATGAGATATCCTACGACAAAGAGATTATATTACATGGCATGTGTTTATAGGAAAGTTTTTCATTGCTATGACTTTTTTGTATCATATTAGGGGATTTGATGTGTTGTTAAACTCTGCTCCAAGTGTGTGAATAGAATTCACTACTATCAAGATATGTTCTTAGAGGGCCACACACTTAAAACATTCAAAATTCTGGGCATATTCTAATGAATAGGACTCTAGGATATGGTGGTCCCCACCACAGGGTCCAAGAGATATACAAGAATAAACGATCACCAATGAATAAATTAATTAATTAATTATTCAAGTATATAATAATTAAAGTTAAATTTATTTATTTAATATAATTACTAGTATTTAAGTGAATACATGAGAAAATATTTAACGAATGAATATTATTTTAATATCCAAGGTTCGTGTAATATTTGCAGGAATGACGAGTCGAGTTAATGACTCACTTTTATCACATAATATATTTATTATATTACAAGAAAGTGATAAGAACATAAATGATGTTTTAGACTTAATAAAACAGTCATAGTGTGTCATTTGTGGCTTATGTAGGAATTACGTATACGGGGGTCGGGGACCCCTTTTCGGGTCTTTAATCCCCACTATATAAGTAAGAGGGAGCATTTTTTTATGGACTATTCATCCACTCAAATTTGAGAGCTCCTCTATCCTCCCTCCTGCATCCTAGAGAGAGAAATGCTCATTCTAAGCAATTGATACAAGATCTCCTTCATGGATCGAAGGAACAACATAGTGGTGATCGTTGGGACGTCGAAGGCTTCATTGGATCTTCACGCTACCTCTTGTATATTGATGATCATCATTCTCGCAAACTTTCAAAGTGCATGTGGATGATATAGAGGGATCTGGCCTCAGTTCCTTTGAGAAAAGGTCTTCGATGATGAACAATTGTTGAACACACCATCAAATTAGATGAGGTAATTTTTCATTTAATTTTGTGCTTCAATAAATTTTTGTGTGATCCTAGGCCTTTTACTGGGGCTTGAATAGCTGAAGACAATGATGTTATGTCGATCTGGCAATGAAAAATTTTAAACTCTCAACTCATCTTTTATTGCGCGCTCTAGTAGCTTCAAATAATTGAGTTTAGGGTGAGATAAGGTCGATCATATCTCAACCACTCAATTAAAAATATATTTTTAACATGTTTTAAGCTCTTTACCACATGAATTATTACTTTTGTTATTTAAGCTTTTACTGTGGTAACTAGTTTTTACCTAAGGTAACTTAATATTTATGACTAAAAATAAATTGATACTTATTAAATAATCCAGACATAATGATTAAAAATTTTAAATCCATTTTATATGATTCAATTTCTAATAGTGATAAAAATTACTTTTAAAATACTAAATGTATAATTTATTAAAAACAATTTTTAAAAAAGTATAGCTTAAGTTCTAAAATGTCAACTATTGGTTTGTAAATTAAAGTCAACATTTTGAAAATTATGAATTCACTTATAAAATACATATATTGTCTTAGAAAAAAAATTCATGAATTTTCAATTCATACTTATATATTAATAATGTCATAAAAGTCATGTTATTTTTAAAAATGATATTTTGCATTATTCCCCTGAAAATCATTCTTTTTAGAAAAATCTCAAAACTTCATCTGAAGAAAATATTACTATGATAAATCCAAAACAAATGTTCATTTTTTCAAATAAAAAATTTTGAATTTTAGAAATTTAATTTTTAAATAAATATGTGAGATATAGTGAAACCTATTTTTATAAGAAAATAGATTTTTTAGAATATTAACCATTCTCATCCATATTTCCAATTATTTATTAATTAAATTAGTATTAACCAGTTATTCATATTAAATATATTTTATCATCATTAATCACAAGTTTCTTGAAATAAAAATGCATATCGTATAAAATGAAATATTATGAAAAATATATTTCTAAGCATAAAATTATAGTATTAGTTATTTTAGTTATACCAATTGAATTTAATTCATATTAAAAGTAGCCTTTATTTTATTTCTATAAATATTTCATAAATTGGTTACTATTATTTATTCCCACTAATTCAATGGTTATGTTTTAACGGTCTAAACATATCATAGTTTTGTTTTAGTTCAGTGTTGCATGTCAAGGAAGATATTGAAAACATTGAATTATTTAAAGGTAATCATATATTAAAATTTATAGGTGTTACACTTATAAAACCATATGAATTTCCGCCAGTAGAACCTTTGGAATTCCCAAATTTAGTATTCTCCACCATTGTCAGACCTCAAATATTTCAGTTGACTTCCTGACTCCTTTTCCACCATGACTCTCCATCAAACAAAGGTTCCAAAAAACTTCATAATTGTGCCTGAGATAGAATACTCACACCTTTTGTGTCACATTGTTGATAAATATAACATGGTACAATTAACCTCCATGAGAACGGACTGAAGCTGGCCCCTATACGTCCATATGGACCATCACCAACTTCCAATCATTGTACATTTTACTTCCCATTTGGAACGACACCTTCCACTGCTTCCCAGAATTCATTTTTCACATCTTTCATACTCCATGCTTTTGATATCCAACATTCATTTAATAGTTTGGATTGTCATCCCTTTATAACTTTAGTGACCAAGACGTTCATGTCATTACTTTTTAGAAGTTTCTTATTTTGCATGCATTGCACCTTATTAAACTCCTATTTGGTACGATGTTCCATCTTTCACTCCTTTATACACCACTATAGAACTATGTGTGACTTTCCATGATTTATCCATAAAAGTTTAAAAAAAACACGCATCATCTAACAGTCTTGCCAAAATCAATTTCTTCCTTAAACCTGATATGTTTCACACTTCTTACAATTCAAGCAAGCTTCTTCTCTTTTTCAAAATAGAAACATCACCCTTTATCACAATCTTAACAACTTCATCATCTATAGGTATTGAACCTTCCAAAAGTATAATTCCTAATACTCCCTCTCTCATATATTAATTTAAAGGAAGCTCTAAAGTCTAATCCAATGCTCAATTGAACTGGTAGCACTCAGCAACTGACCACTCATATATTTCAAAATGGGATTTATGAATGCACTTCCATAAGCATGTCTTTCGGAATTGACTCTTCACTCATTGTAATATTTCTTCTGATGGTATTTCCTCCCATAATTCCAACACATGGAACCACCTTTCATTGAGCTACAATTACTCATTTTTCTCATTCATTTTCCTTTATTGTGAATCTTCTGTGTAACGGAACGTCCCCTGCCTTCTTCACTATAGGAATTTCCAATAGATGTTTGGATCTCCTTCCCCTAAATTTGCTCATTCAAAATTAGATCTCTAAAGTCTGTAAACAATAAGCTTATCATACAACTTAAATTGGTCATCATGGTAATCATCGCATCCCATGATTCTGGGAGTGATGAAAAAAACAACAACGCCCACTCTGGATCCATGAACTTTACCTTTAATGATTCCATGCGACTATATATCATGTTGAAGTTATTGACATCCTCATCCACTAACTTTCCTTCTAACATTATCATTTCGAATAGCTTCTGTAATAAGAACACTTTGTACATTGCAATTGGATTCTCATACATATCGGCATGAGTACTTGATGCATCCAATTTGTGCATACTATTTTCATGTATTTTATTGAGTAAATAGTATTTTATGCTAGAAATATGTTTTTATATGATTCAAATGCTTCATTTATATATATATAGTTGATTTTCAGGTTGTCATGGTAGAATGAACACTTTGGAAAGTTTTTGGATAATAAATGAAAACTACATGGAATGTAATTTATAAACACACGTCGTGTACTTTTGGATGATGCGTGACTCGACCAGCCAGAGTATATATCCAAACTCCCTACTAAAAACACATCATGTATTGTATTGATCATGTCATGTATGTCTATTCTAGAAGTGGTTTGTAGAGAATTTTCTACTACACACTATGCATATTGGTGTTACATGATGTGTAACCCCGTCTATCGATAGACCAAAGAACACAATGTGCACTTTGGTACATTCCAGGTAATTTTTTTCGATAAAACAAAGGCTTGGCCTCTAACTTCCAATTTGCTGACACATGGGGATATGTCACTACTCTAACGACTCGATCCCCCCCCAAGCCAATATATGCTTTTGTTTTTGTTTTTTTATATTCTTCTTCATGTTTCCCTTCTCTCTACAAATTACTCTTCTATCCAAGGGTAGGGCTGAGTTTAGGCTCAACCCTTTCACTATTATCATAGTCATGAGAGGGTAAAGATCTAGTGGTGGGGTTGTAACTAGGGTATGCGGGTGTTGTAATAAGAATTTTTGTGTGTTCCTTTTATTATGGTTTTTGTTTAGTAACTTCTTTGATGAATTAATTTAAAATTCATGAGTTATGTGAGTTAGACTAAGAACAGCGCAATTGAGAAAAACAAAATAAGTTATAGTGGGAGAACACGTGACCATTAGGTGAGCCAGTTTCCACTATTTTAGGGATTTGATAAAACATTTTTTCAATTATGATGGGGTTGAAATTTTGATTGTGGTTTATTATAAAAACCATTCTTTAATATCTTATATTATTTATGAAATTCTTTCACCATGGAGATTCAATTGTGATATTTCTTCTTGGTCAGATAACAATTAACTAAGCCTTAAAATTTTATCGCTTTGTCTGGTGATTAATTCCATGAACCCATGTTTTATCAAAACCTAATATAGTGGCAACGGGGTCACCTAATAGTCATGGGATCACCCTCTCTAACTTATTTAATTATCCCCAATTGGGTCATTTTTTGTCTGATACAACACAACTAGTGAATTTGGAATTAATTCATCAAAGAAGTTATAAAATAAAAATCCCAATAAATGGAACACATCGGAATTCTAATTACAACACCCACATACCCTAATTAAAACCCCAATATGAGACCTCTACCTTGTCAAGACCATGGGAATGGTGCAGGGGTTGTGAAAAAAACTCAACTATACCTATGGATAGAAGAGGAATTTGAAGATATAAGGGGGGAAAGAAGAAAAACAGAAGAAAAACAAAATTGAAAGCACCTACAGGCTCAGGAGGGGGAAATCGAGCCGTCAGAGTGGCAGCACCTCCCCTTGTGTCAGTAACCTGGAATTCAGAGGTCAAGCCTATATTTTATAGAACAATAAATTACATGTCATGTATCAAAGAACACATTGCGAACTCTAGTCGATCGATATGTGGGGTTACAAGGCCTTTAGTCCCGACATACATGACATCTGGTAGAAAATTTTACACGGAATTCTTATAGAATAGGCATACATGGTGTGTTCAAGACTATACATGGCGTGTTCAATGCTATACATGGAATGTTCTTCTTGGTAGGGAACTTGGGTGTGCACTCTAGTTGGTCGATTCATGCATCATCCAAAGGTACACAACATGTGTTTATAAAGTAAACATTGAGTAGTTTCCATTTACGCTCCAAAAACTTCTTGAAGTGAGCATTCGACTATGAAAACCTAAAAAGCAACCATATATACCAAAATGAAGTGTTTGAATCAGATAAATACATATATCCAACATCAAATATTCTTTAATCAATAAAATACACCAAAATAGTATTCACAAACTAAGACCTTTAAACTCCCCCACACTTAATCACTTGTTTTCCCTAGAGAAAAATCTCAACATAAAATTAATAATATTACATACTATAACAAGGAAAACATTCAATTAATTATACTTATAAACATAAAATCATAACTGTGAATTTTAAAAACACACAGCTTAGCCAATTCAAATCATCCTAATCATGACTCACATATAAATCCAATTCAAGACATTTATCCTCTTCCATTCACATTATCCAACTTTTCACAAATATCCATGTCATTTAAGATCTACCTTACCTGAAAATAAATTCACTCGTCACTCATGATCATTTAATTAGAGTTATGCTCAATCTAAAGTATATGCACGCTATTTATAGGCTTTCAATTAATCTAAATCTACACTTAGAAATTAAACTACAAAAATCATGATGACTTATCATTGAGGTTTAAATGAATCTAAGGCTAAAGGTTAGAGAGTGATGATGTGAAAATTTAACTCAGATTCTTGAAAAGGGGGGAAAATTCATTAAATACAAAGATTGATATTCAAGAAAATTGTTTGAAAAGTGCTCTCCTTCAATATCATTTCAAATAACATCAACATTTGCTTCCTTCTCCGTCTCATGGGTTTGCAAACCAATATTTGAATATAATGAAATATTTTTTTCCTCATTTTTTTTAGAGAGGAACAACATAAGCACAATAAATGATATTTTTTTAATCATTCCCCAAATGCACAAGAGAGGACCTACCACACTTAATTCATGATAATCTCACCTAATGATACTATAACAACATGATCTCGATCCATTGGCTTAGAAAGTGTTGGGCATGTGTTGATTCAATAATTTCATTAATTTCTCATTGATTTTGATGCTCACAAACACCCAAATTTGTGTTACTAATGGAGTTGTTTTATGTTGATTTCATAATAATATTTATTAGAATAATTATTTTATTTTGAAATCACTTTAGTTTTAAATTTGTTTGAAGTTTGTTTTTCTTAAGTATTCTGGGTTCTTCAAAGTAGTCTGGAATCACTATTCATAACCCTACATTTGAAGTAAATGTAAGGATGGGGAACCCTGCTTTTGTAAGTATCGCTACTTTTTTAACCCTACGTTTGAAGTGAATGTAATGTTTGGGAATAATACCTTTATCAAATACCCTACGCTTTCATACTTAACGTATGGTTCATCAACCCAACTTTCAAAATCATCCATACATTGTCAATTGTAATTCTGAAGATTATTTGTATGCAGTGAAACCCTGCATTTGACCTAGTCATCTACGAGATTTGAATTTTGGACTATTTATGTGATTTATGCAACGGTTTCATCAGAGTTATTTTTCATTCAAAGGTGATTAAAAAATAATTCAAATGTAATTATTCAATGGATTAAATCATTCTTATTTCTAATGGAAGTTATGATTTTCTCTGGGCATGTTTAAATTCAAATGATTGTGATTTATCAGGATAATTTTCTAGATCTGTTTGACCTAAAGTAAATGAAGCTTCTTGTTAAGTACTGAGGGTTTTATTCTTCTCGAGATATAGACATGGAGATAATAGTGTGAAATCATCTCTAATTCTAAAAAGATCTTCACTCTGAAGAAATACATGTATTGATCCTTTTCTTTTTTATTATTGTGTTGTTGTTGTATCATATGTCAATCTTTTGTTGCATCTGATCAAAGAAACTATCAGAGCTATACTTTCAAGACATGCATGTTTATAATCTACTAAGTGTTTTCCCTACTTTTGTTCAAAAAAATGAATTATTCTCAACATTGAAGATTATTTTTGTTGTTTTGTTTTATTGAAGATCATTTCATCAGTCAATTGTTGTTGCAACTGTGTGCTGAACTAATTTTCAACCTCCACGTCAAATCTTTTTTCCTGGAAGTGTTGGCTTTTTGTACTCAGTAATTGGTGGAGTGTCGGCTTCTCATATTAAGTTTTGCATATCTTGGTTCCCTATAAAAGAACCATAAGGCCTTGTAAAAGCCTTATTGTAAGGTGTCAACTAACTGCATTCAGTTGTGGAGGTCCCCGTTAAAAGGACATGCTAATGAAAATTTCCAAGCTCGTGAAGAGAGTGTTAGTGGAGTGGATTAGGGGATTTATGTTCCCAAAACTGCTATACATTATCATGTCTAGTTCTTTCCTTTATTTATTTTATGATGCTCACTCATCTTTAAGAGAGAAGGAAATAATCACTTTATTTCAATAGGGACATTTTGAATTAGTCAATTTAAAAAAAAACAAAAATAAACGACATAGATAATGGTTTATGAAAGGACTACTAAACAGGATTGTATATCTTTCGTAAAAGAAGAGATAATGATTTATTAAAGGACTAGCAAAAAGAAACGACGGATTACTATAAGTGTACCTACTATGATGAGGGATAAGTGGAAGACTCAATCTTCATCATGCACTAACTTTATTCATTAGAAGGATGCATACATTTCCATGAAAGTAGTAGAATAATTATTGAAACAATGATCACCTATATATACCATACATGATAATTTTATAATGACATCGCCTTATGTGAGAATTATATGTGATATATATATATATCAAGGTCTTTATTAATATGGGTCCTCCGCTTCAAATTAGTAATGAATTGATTAGGATCAATCTTATTAAACCTAACTATGCTAATCAATCTTTACAGCACACATGAATATTTTAGCCTGATATCGCTTCATAAGCTCCTTAGCTCCGCTCGGTCCTCCCAAACTCATCCCTCGCTCCAACGGTCGGACCCCCTTACTAGGGGGGCCACTCCCTCAATCGCATCCTAGACTGTCTCCCTATCTCGATCTCGACCACTTTTATTGTATATGATTTGATAAACTACTAGTAAAATGCATTTAAGGTTTCACTGGCTAGGGAATGAGCACTGGTCCATGGTAGGTTATGTTAGGTGAAAACTGAGGCTACATTCAACTAGTAGACATTTAGGCTCGAATCTTGGGGATATCAGAAACACATGTCCTCCGTTAAATACCAAGTACCCTAGCTCAACAGGGTACCCAAACAGTAAACCCAATCCTAACAGGACTGAGGTTATGTCCCTAAGATCTATATGTTAAAGTTGTCCTTTTTCAGAATGGACCATCTTAGGAAGTAGGCATGCCATTGCGAAGAAGGTGGCTTCATGCGGTCTAGTTATTCTGGAAGCCAAGAACAACTTGGTTTCCAAACTAGAAGCTAGTATTGAACCCAAGCAAACAAGTGGTGTATCAGAATCAGAATTCTGCTCCTCCCCTTGTTTTATTGGTTTCAATACTAGACTGGTGGTGGAACAAAGCAGAACTTTGGCCATGTAGCGTGTGCGCGTATATAGAACGCATACGTGTATTAAGTACAACGCGTACGTTTGTTAAGAAGAATGTGTACGCGTGTTAAGCATAATGTGTACATGTATATAGAATGTGTACACATATATAGAACGTGTATGTGCACATACGTGTTAATAGAATGTGTATGTGCACATACGCTCATATATGCACATCTATGCATGTACGTGCACCTGCATATGATGTGTGTACATACACGTATCAAAAAATCCTCAACTACATGTTCTATTAGTGGAAAACTTATGTTTTCCAATACTCATGGGTAATCCATCATATCATGAGTTCCCTCATGATATGCATAGCTGAAACAAGTCATACAAATCTCTTCACTCGATTTGTATGCCTTGTCTAGCTCCGCTCAATCAGACATCGCTCCATTAGCTCCTTAGCTCCACTCATTCTTCCCCCAGGAAGACCATCACTCCATTAGCTCCACTCGTTCTTCCCCCCGGGAATACCATCGCTCCATGATCTCCTTAGCTGCACTCGGTCCTCCCAAAACCGTCCCTCTCTCCAATGGTCGGACCCCCTACTAGGGGGGGCACTCCCTCAATTGCATCTCAAACTATCTCCTTATCTCGATCTCGACCACTTTTATTGTATATGATTTGAGAAACTGCTCATAGAATGCATTTAAGGTTTCACTGGCTAGGGCATGAGAACTAGGCCATGGTAGGTTGTGTTAGGTGAAAAATAAGCTTGCATTCAACTAGTAGACGTTCATGCTCAAATCTTGGGGGTACCGAAAACACATGTCCTCCGTTAAATACCAAATACCCTGGCTCGACAGGGTACCCAAACAATAAACCCAATCCTGACAGGACCGAGGTTATGTCCCTAAGATCTATATGTTAAAGTTTTCCATTTGGAGAACGGTTCATCTTAGGAATTAGGCACGTCGTTGCGAAGAAGGTGGCTCTATACGGTCTAGCTAGTTTGGAACCCAAGAACAACTTGGTTTCCAAACTAGAAGCTAGTATTGAACCCATGCAAACAAGTAGTGTATCGGAATTAGAATTTCACTCCTCCCCTTGTTCTATTGGTATCAATACTAGACAGAACCTCGATCCTGTCAGGCTTAGATTTACTGTTTGGATACCCTGTCGAGCTAGGGTACTTGGTATTTAACGAAGGACATGTGTTTCTGGTACCCCCAAGATTCGAGCATGAATGTCTACTAGTTGAATGCAGCCTCGGTTTTCACCTAACACAGCCTACCACGGCCTAGTGCTCATGCCCTAGCCAGTGAAACCTTAAATGCATTCTACTAGCATTTTCTCGAATCATATACAATAAAAGTGGTCGAGATTGAGATAGGGAGACAATCCGATATGCGATTGAGGGAGTGGCCCCCCTAGTAGGGAGTTTCGACCATTGGAGCGAGGGTGGGTTTGGGAGGACCGAGCGGAGCTAAGGAGCTCATAGAGTGATGGTCTTCCCGGGGGGAAGAAGGAGCGGAGCTAATGGAACGATGGTCTTCCTAGGGGGAAGAACGAGCAGAGCTAAGGATCTAATGGATCGAGGTCTGACCGAGCAGATCTAGACAAGGCATACAAATCAAGTGAAAAGATTTGTATGACTTCTTTCATCTATGTGTATCATGAGGGAACTCATGATACGATGGATTACCCATGATTAGTGGAAAACATAAGTTTTCCACTAATAAAACATGCAGTTGAGGATGTTTTGATATGTGTACGTGCAAGCATCATATGTCGGTGCACGTACACGCACAGATGTGCGTATATGAGCATATGTGCACATACGCGTTCTACTGATGCGTATGTGCACATATGTGTTCTATATACGTATACGTGTTCTATATACGTGTACGTGTTCTACTTAATATGCGTACGCGTTCTATATATGCACATGCGCTACAGGGCCAAAGCTCTACTTTGGTCCCCCACCGGTCTAGTATTGAAACCAAGAAAACAAGGGGAGGAGCGGAATTCTGATTCTGATACACCACTTGTTTTCTTGGGTTCAATACTAGCTTATAGTCTGGAAACCAAGTTTTTATTGGGTTCTAGTCTAGCTAGAACGTATGGATCCACCTTCTTCACAATGGCGTGCCTACTTCCTAAGATGGTCTGTTCTCCAAGCATCGCATTGAAACGCTATGTGTGTGGGTGTGTGTGTGGAAACAAAGTAGTGTCAGAAACCGTCACGGAAGAGCCTCGTGAGAGGCAGTGCCTGGAACTGATGGGTCATGCACTGTAGGAGAGGGATCAATGGGAACTAGAACTAGAGGATCCACCGGCTACAGTTGGGTCGTAGTTGTGATGTCAGGATGTGGAGGGTCTAGATCCTCACCTGAGTTAAAAGTGACAACAATACCCTAAACCGTGGGGGTGAAGATAACACCCTAAGTTAATGATGGCCACGGGTTCGAAAAAGGTGTTGAAGTAGGTGGAATGAAAAAATGGCCAAATGTTGAAGAATAAGGCACATGTCTGCCTGGATGAGTGTTGGTTTCCCCTCTATCTGATCTAAGTGTCAATCCATAGTATCAAGTCATGAGAGGACCATGGGATCACCCGAGGGTGCGGGTGATGGTGGGGTTGTGGTGGAGTCAAATGTTGGAAGGGTCAGTGGTGGACGACGGCTGGGCAGACAAAGATGGGACATAAGGGGGAATGAATGGAGGGGGCGGGTGGTGTCGCGTGTGGAACTGGGGAAGGTACCAGGTCAGCAGCACCCCTAAAGGCATTTGGGCCCTCTGTCGTTGTAGTAGGTGTGGGGTGATCCTGCACGAGGACGTGGGTGGCTCCCAACTTATGGACCATCCCCGTGTCAATAAGCATGAGATAATTCATCCACTATAGGTTTCCCAGAAGATCGTACGGAGAAAAAATCTCAAAAACCCCCAAGTGATGTCCTAATCGGGTGGCATAAAATCCACCATTCAGGTTGCTCTGACGGCCTATGAACATGACATGGAAGTAGGAGGTGACAAAATAGGGAAGGTTGGTGTAACATCCTGTTACTGTTTTCAGAAATTCCTATACCCATCTTTTTATAGAGCTTTGGTTGGGTTTCGTTTTGGGTTATTTCAGGTTGAAGTTTTAAGAATTTTGAAAATTCTGAGCTAGTGTGTGGTTGGCGCACGATTTTCCCAAACTGTGCAACCCAAGGCAGTGGACTTTTGCATGATTGGCACATGGTTAGTCAAGTTTTGCGTCCTCTTAGTATAAATCATGTGGCCCATTTAAAACGGATGCATGGACAGGCCACACGATTTGGTTTAACCGTGCGGGTCTGCCTAGGAAACTGTGTGCACGAGCTTTTAACATATCCGAATTTTTATAAAAAAATCCCAAACCCCCTTTTAAGACTCCTGACAGGACAATACGACCTAATATCGATTTTTCCCTTCCTCAAAGCTCCCAAGAAGGATTTTTGGCCCCTCAGATCCCTTCCGAAAGTGATCCGAATCTAGAGGAATACCCTTCGATCTTCTCGCAGTTAGTTTCCTCGTCCCAATCTCATTCTCTTGCGGTCTCTCTTCTTATCTCTAGGGTTCCATGCATCCCCATATTGATTTATGGATCTAATACCCTCTATTTTGGGATCTTAAACCTAGGTTTGATTCCCATTTGTGTGATCGTCGTTCTTTGTGGACAAATCCCGATTAGGGTTTGGCGTTGTGAGATCTGTTGAGTCTGGTAGGTGGTTCTGTTACGATGCCCAATTTAGCTTAACCCTAAATTTTTGTTTTTGAATTTAATTGATGAATTAAATGTAATTGCTTGATTGTATTAAATTGGTTTCAATTGTTTGATTAAAAACTCAATTCCGTTGGATTGGGGTTTTTTGAAAACAAAATGGTTTTTAACATGAAATTGGAAAACCTCCAATTCCATTGAATTGAGGTGTGTTTATGGAAATTTGTAAGATTCAAATTGTTTAATTTAAATTCTGGTTTTGATGGAAATTGTTTCAATTAAATGGGTGAATTTAATTGTGGAAAAAATCATTTGATGGAAAGTTGTGACAAACCTCAATTCCATTGAATTGAAGGTCTGTTATGAAATTGATGGAATTTGTTTGAAAATTAAATTGTTGAATTTAATTTATAAAATTGGATTGTGAAAATACATGAATTGGTTTCAAATCCTTATTTGTGAAAAATGAATTAAAATGGTTTGATGGGAACCTTGGGGTTTCATCTTTATGAAAAGGCATGTTTTTTTATTGAAACCCCATTATGGTTTTTAAATGGAAAATTGGCATATTTGAAATGGAGAATGAGATTTAATTGTATTTTAAGCAGTCTTGAAATAAATTGCTCATCCTTGTTTTGTACTAGAGCATATGTAAGCCTTAGGTAGTTAGTGAGTTATTTTGGGCGGCACTTTACGACTTACAACATCCTAAAACATCATATCAGCATATCACATCCCTTAGGCGATGGTGATGAGTCCTCTTTGGCCTTAGGCCCAAAGGGTTGTTTCATAGTGTCGAGTCCCTATAGCCTGGAACTATCATACCTATTTGGCATATGACCATGTTGTTCGCTTGTTTTTATTTCAAATGTTTATATGTCATTGTTGTAAACTGTTTTAAAGGCCTTATGATTTATATAAATTGTTTTATATAAAAGTGTTTATTTAATCCATTTGTGAAAAGTGTCATTGTTTTAGAAATATTCCATCAATTGTATTGTGAAGCTTTTGTTTGAAATTATTTCCATTATTTGAACTGTGAAGCATGAGTTGTTAAATTATTTTCATCTTTTAAATCATAAATCATGCTTTGTTTAAATATGCTTTTGAAATTCCAAACCTATTTGTTTTAAAATTGAAAGCACTTCCTTGGTTAATTTGATATTGGCATCTTGTTATGGAATCTTTGGTGAAATCTTACAGGGCTTTGGCTCACACCCTACTTGTGTTTTCGGGTGTTTGTAGATTATATCCTTCCAGATTTGAGTAGGGGCAAGGCATCTCTTAGAGGTGGTTCTAGCTATTGGCCTGTGGACTTGGTGACTTGTGTCCTTTGGGACTTGGGCAGTTTTTCTTCCAAGTGTTTTTATGGTTTCCTAGTACTTGGTTGTAGTACTTTGGGTTGTTATGCCTATTTGGCTTCTAGTATAGTTCTCCCAGTGGAGTTACTTTTTTATGCATTACTGACTTGTCTCTTTTACTCTTGCGTTGTTAGTAGCAAAATCGTCCCCACTTCCTTTTTTGTATGATGTCAGGTGCTAGTCGATGACCTATAGGGATCGGGAATTCCCTTCAGGCTATGTCAGGACCGGCTCGGTTATCGGGTTACCAGGGTACCCGAATTGGTTCGTGAAAAAATGGTATTAGAGCTCCAGGTTGAGCTTTTGTCTTGAAGTCAGTATGCATTTGTGAAATCTTGTCGGGCCTTAAGAGGTTGTTATGATTGAGTGTTTGGTCAACTCTCACTACAACGAACCTTAAGTCATCATGGGTGGTTAGGGAAAGACGTCTTGAGGATTAGTTCTAGTCTTTTCCTTATTTTTGATTTGGATAGATTAAAATCCAAATCTTGTTTGTTCTATCTATTGGGATTAATTTTCTCTGCTGATTTTTTTAGTGTAAATCTGATGTATTCCTTGTTGTTTACTGATGTTGTGTAGCATCATGCCTTCAAGAAGACGTACGGATTGGATCTAGGAGGAAGCTACTACTGAACCTTAGCGAGTGAATCCTATTGTAGATCTGAATCTGGTTGAGGTGATTGTGTGAACTGTCCAAGCTTTGGGACAAGCACCACCTCTAGTTCCCGGTCAGGCTCCAGTTGTGGAACCTCAGAGGGACATTCTCAAAATTAGTTCTCAAAAGTTCCTTCACCAGAATCCCGCATCATTCAAAGGCTCAAATGATCCTCAAGAGGCTGAGAAATGGTTGAGTACGACGGAACATTTGTTTGGGTTCTTGGACACACCGGACAAAATCAAAGTGAAGTGTGTCACCTTAGTGTTGGAAGGACCGAGCAGAAGATGGTGGGACATGATGGTAACGGTGAAGAAGCATGAGGGCTTAGAGTGGAAAGGCTTCAAGGTTCTTTTCATTGACTACTTCTATCTAGAGTTGATATTGTTGGCCAAGTCTATAGAGTTTTTTAAACTTGAGCGGGTTGACAGGTTCGTGACAAAGCATGCAAACTATTTTGTTGAGCTCATGCATTTCGCACCTGAGGTTGTATAGAATAAGAAGATGAAGGCTCGAAGGTTCGGGTTGGGACTTTGTCAAGATATTTTTCCTCAGGTTTTCTTGGTGAAACTATCTTCTTATTCTAATGTGATGGGTATAGCGCTAATGGTCGAAATGAACTTGGTTGGCGAGTTAAGGTTATCAGGAGTTTTTTTTTCCTCTCAGTGGCAGTGTGAGTTCCTTCAAGGGAAATGAAAGTGTGATGATTCTCATAGTAGTTCTCGACAGCAGGGCCATTTTAGACCTCCTGCAGCACTGGGAAGAGGTCCTTTGATTTGCTACCAGTGTAGCAAGTCAGGATATTCAAAGAGGGTTTGCACTGAGGCACCCAAGAATCATGGATCCTACGGATTTTCAGGGCACTTACAGAGATTCTTCCATATTTATTCCACTCCGTGTAGTCAAACGAGGTCATCATCTCCTCCTAAAATTGTGGGGCAATCAAATGCTTCACGTATAAAAGAGTTTCAGTCATAGGTATCCAGAACGAAGCTACTTCACGCAGTGGAAGAGTCTCCAGAGGAAGCAGATATAGGTCCAACAACTGTGAGAGGTACCATTACTATGGATTCATCATTAGTGACTACTCTATTTGATATTGGTGCATCTCATTTATTTATTTCAACTCGTGTTGTTAATTTTTTTAATCTTCCTATGAAGCTTTTATCTTGTGTAATTAATATTAATACACCCCTTGGTACGAAGAGAGAACAAGGTATTTGTAATCCCGCTTGTGTCTTCTCTCTATCAAATGTTGAGCTTGCTTAGAGCTTTCTGGTTCTCGACATGAAACCTCTCGACATCATATTTAGGATGGATTGGCTCATTGCCAATAAAGCCCGAATTGATTGTTATCTTTGACAGGTCTCATTTACTAAACCCAGTGGTGTGTCTCATGTCTTTCAAGGAGAATGGGACCCAAGTTCGAGTAGGATCGGACTTTCTTATCTGGATTTGGGGAAAGTAATATCAGTGTTTGTTTTTTATCTAGAGTGAGAATCTTTGAGTGGTGATATCCCTCCAGTTGTCACTGAGTTTTCCAATGTGTTCCCTTATGACTTTTATGGTTTGTCGTCGGTAGGGAGGTTAAGTTTTTCATTGACATAATTTCAGGTACTCAACCAGTTTCTATCCCTTCTTACTGTATGCCACCAGTTGAAATGAAAGAGTTGAAGTCCCAATTGGACAATCTTTTTAAGAAAGCCTTCATACGCCCGAGCGTGTCACCTTGGGCGGTGCCGGTTCTCTTTGCTAAGAAAGATGATGGTTCACTCCGCCTTTGTGTTGATTATCGAAATCTCAATCGAGTTACGATAAAGAATAAGTATATGTTGTCATGGATTGATGATTTGTTTGATCAGTTGAAAAGGGTGTAGTGATTCTTGAATATTGATCTTCATTTTGGTTACCATCAGTTGAGAATAAAAGAATCTGACATTCAGAAAATTGTCTTTCGGAGCAAGTATGGTCATTATGAGTACCTTGTTATGCTCTTTGGTCTAACCAATGCTCATGCAATCTTTATAGCGTTAATGAATAGGATTTTCCATAAGTATATGGATACCTTTATGGTAGTCTTTGTGGATGACATCCTCATTTACTCTATGTCTGAGGAGGATCATGAGCATCATTTGAAAACAGTTATGAGTTTGCTGAGAAACCACTAACTCTATGTCAAGCTTTCGAAGTGTGACTTCTAAATTCAGGAAGTGAAATTCTTGAGACACGTGGTGTCGGAACATGGTATTTTGGTTGACCTTGAGAAGGTGAAGGCTGTTATGAGATGAGAACAGCCACGGAATGTCTTCGAGATTCGTAAATTCTTGGGTATAACTGGATAACATTGTTGCTTCATTAAGGACTTCTCAAAGTTGGCTTCTTCGATGACTACTCTAACTCGAAAGGGAGTAAAGTTTACTTAGAATGATAAATGTCAAAGTTCTTTTGTTGAGCTGAAATGTCTCTTGACTTTTGTGTCGGTGCTGACTCTTCCAGAGGCCGGACAGGGCTATGTGGTCATATGTGATGCATCAGGTTCAGGCTTCGATTATATTCTTATGCAAGTTGATCATGTCGTTGCTTATGGATCTCGTCATCCTAGGCCACACGAGAAGAATTATTCGACCCATGACCTTGAACTTGCAGTTGTGATGCACGCTCTTAAGAGTTGGCGGCATTACCTTTATAGAGAAAGGTTTACCGTGTTTTCAGACCAAAAAAACATGAGTTATATCTTCTCTCAAAAAGATTTGAATCTTCATCTGAGGTGTTGGGTGGAATTCCTACAGTCTTTTGATTTCGACATCGCCTACACCCGGGGAAAGGGAATGTAGTTACAGATGCTTTGAGCAGGAAACTTCCGACCCAAACAGTAAAAGAATCATCAGAGGAGTGGAACTTGATGGCTCTATTTTGCACAGATGCATATTGGAGTCTAGGAATCGGGGGCTGAGGTTTCTTTGGTCCATGTTCAGTTGACATTCACTCTTCTCGAATTGATTCTTCGGGAACATCAACTTGATGATGAGTTATGTGGCATTGGAGGCTCTCTTTATGGTGGGGAGACCATGCTGGATTGGTCATTCTCTAAAGAGGTCATTCTATACTTTCGGAACTGTTTTGTGGTATCATCTTCGGTAAGAAAAGATGTGATGGGGGCTTGTCATAGTTCCCAATGGGTTGTGCACCTAGGAATCATGAAGATATTTTATGACATGCGGCAGTAGTTCTGGTGGCCAGGTATGAGACAGGGAATTCCTGAGTCTGTTTCTCGTTGTTATACATGCCAACAGGTTAAGGAAGAGAAACAGAAACCTTCGAGTTTTCTCCAGCCACTTCCAATCCCTACTTAGAAGTGAAATGAAATCTCTATGGACTTTGTGGTGTGGTTGTCACATACTCAGAAAAAGAAGAATGTGATATGGGTTGTGATCGATTGACTGACTAAATCAGTTAACTTTATATTCATTCATGATACAGCCAAAGTTGGGGAGTTGGAAAATCTCTATATGAAAGATATTGTTCATTTGTGTGGAGTTTCATTTGCTATAGTCTCTGATAGGGATCCCCGGTTCACTTCTCTCTTTTGGAGAGGCCATTAGGAGGCATTGGGATCTCATGTATGTTTGAGTATGGCATACCATCCGCAGTCGGATGGCCAGACAGAAAGAGTTATAGATATTCTAGAGGATATGTTCCGCGCTTGTGTTCTCGACTTTGGTGGAGCTTGGGATGATCACTTGGGGCTGGTTGAGTTTTCTTATAACAACAGTTACCGTTTTGTGATCAAAATGGCTCCTTTTGAGGCCTTGAATGGTTGGCCTTGTAAATCTATGTTGTGTTGGTTGAATATTGGTGAAAGTTCATTGGTTGGACCAAGTTTGATACAAGAGACGACAGCAAAGATTCGGTTGATTCGTCAGAGAATGTTGACGGCACAAAGCTGATAAAAATCCTATGATGATCGTCATCGCAGGTTGTTGGAGTTTCCAGTTGGTGACCATGTGTTCTTAAAAGTTTCACCCTGGTTGGGTCATCAACGGCTTAGGAGGCAAAGGAAGCTTACTCGTTTTGTAGGACCTTTTGAGGTTGTTGAGCATGTGGGGAAAGTTGCATGTCGTTTAGCACTTCCGCCGCAGCTGACGTCGATACATAACGTGTTTCATATATCTTATCTTTGCAAGTATCTATCTGATCCATCTCATGTTCTGAGCTGGCGTGATCTTGAAGTTGAACCTGATTTATTCGTGACTGAACGACCAGTCAGAATAGTTGATTCTGAAACCAAGGTACTTTGTGGGAGGAAGATACCTTTGGTTTGTGTGCTATTGTGGAATGATTCTGATACTCATGAGATGTGAGAGAGGGAGGCACTGATGAGAGAGCAGTGGTCTCATCGTTTTGACATGGAAGATTCTTTGTAGGTTTTCTGAGGACAGAGAGTTTCTATGGTGAGGAGATTGTAACACCCAATTACTGTTTTCAGGTATTCCTAGACCCCTCTTTCTATAGAGCTTTGGTTGGGTATTCCTATACCCCTCTTTAAGGTATTCCTAGACCCCTATTTTCAATTACTGTTTTAAGAATTTTGAAAATTTTGGGCTAGTGCATGGTTGGCGCACGATTTGCCGAAATTGTGCGCCCTATCAGAGCAAATCATGCAACCCAAGGTAGTGGACTTTTGCATAGATGGTACACGGTTAGTCAAGTCGTGTGTCCTCTTAGTAGAAACTGTGTGGCCCGTTTAAAACGGGCGCACAGTTAGGTCGCACGATTTGGTCTAATTGTGCGGGTCTTCCCAGGAAACCATGCGTACGGGATTTTAACTGATTCCAATTTTTATAAAAAATTCCCGAACCCCCTTTTTAGACTCCCGACGAACCAGTATGACCTAATATTAGTTTCTCCCTTCCTCGGAGCTCCCAAGAAGGATTTTTGGCCCCTCATGTCCCTCCCAAAAGCGATCTAGAGCTAGAGGAATGCTCTTCGATCTTCTCGTGGTTAGTTTCCTCATCCCAATATCATTCTCCTGTGGTCTCTCTTCTTCTCTCTAGGGTTCTATGGATCCCCATATTGATTTATGGATCTAATACCCTCTGTTTTGGGATGCTAAACCTAGGTTTGATTCTTGTTTTCATGATTGTTGTTCTTCGTGGACAAATATTAATTAGGGTTTAGCGTTGTGAGATCCATTGATTCTGGTAGGCAGTTCCGTTACGATGCCCAATTTATTTTAACCCTAAATTGCTGGTTTAGATTCAATTGATGATTTAAATGAAATTGTTTGATTGTATTAAATTGATTACAATATTTTGATTAAAAACCCAATTTCATTGGATTGAGGTTTTTGGAAAAAATGGATTTTTTGCATGAAATTGGAAAACCCCAAATTCCATTAAATTGGGGTGTGTTTGTGGAAATTTGTAATATTTAAATTGTTTAATTTAAATTCTAGTTCTGAAGGAAATTGTTTCAATTAAATGGATGAATTTAATTGTGGAAAAATTGATTTGATGTAAAGTTGAGAAAAATCTCAATTCCATTGAATTTAGGGTTTGTTATGAAATTGATGGAATTTGTTTGAAAATTAAATTGTTGAATTTAATTTATGAGAGTGGATTATGAAATTGCGTGAATTGGTTTCAAATCCTTATCTATTAAAAATAGCTTAAAATGGTTTGATGGGAACCTTAGGGTTTCATCGTTATGAAAAGAAATGTTTTTTATTAAAAACTCGTTATGGTTTTTAAATGGAAAATTGGCAAATTTGAAATAGAGAATGGGATTTAATTATATTTTAAGCAGCCTTAAAATAAATTGTTCATCGTTGTTTTGTACTAGAGCACATGCAATCCTTAAGTGGTTAGTGAGTTATTTTGGGTGGCACTTTACGACTTCCAGTGTTCTTAAATATCATATCAGCACATCACATCCCTTAGGTGATGGTGATGAGTACTCTTTGGCCTTAACCCAAAGGGGCGTATGTACATATTTTTCGTTTCACAGTGTTGGGTCCCTATAGCCTGAAACTATCATACCTATTTGGCATATGACCATGTTGCTCGCTTGTTTGTATTTCAAATGTATATATGTCATTGTTGTAAATTGTTTTACATACTTTATGATTTATATAAACTGTTTTATATAAAATTGTTTATTTAAGCCATTTGTGAAGTGTCATTGTTTTAGAAATATTCCATCAATTGTATTGTGAAACTTTTGTTTGAAAGTATTTCCATCATTTGAACTGTGAAGCATGAGTTGCTAAAGTATTTTCATATTTTGAATCGTAAAGCATGATTTGTTTAAATATGCTTTTGAAATGTCAAACTTGTTTGTTTTAAAATTGAAAGCACTTTCTTGGTTAATTTGATATTGGCATATTATTATTAAATCTTTGGTCAAATCCTACTGGGTTTTGACTCACACCCTACTTGTGTCTTCGGGTGTTTGTAGATTATACTCTTCCAGGTTCGAGCAGGGGCAAGGCATCTCTTGGAGGTGGTTCTAGTTGTTGACCCATGGACTTGGTGAGTTGTGTCCTTTGGGACTTTGGCAGTTTGTCTTCCAAGTGTTTTTCTGGTTTCCTAGTACTATGTTGTAGTACTTTGGGTTGTTATGTCTATTTGGCTTCTGGTACAGTTCTTCCAGTGGAGTTACTTTTGTATGTATTACTAACTTGTCTCTTAAACTTCCTCATTTTTAGTGGAAAAATTGTTCTCACTTCCTTTTTTGTATGATGTCGGGTGCTAGTCGTCGACCTGTGGGGATCGAGAACGCCCTTCGAACTATATCAGGATCGGCTCGGTTATCGGGTTACCAGGGTACCTGGGTTGGTTCGTGACATTGGGGTGGTTGCATCTAAAGATACTGGTCGGCAGATCCATATCTCTCCCAAACATGACTACCATGTCCTCAAGACGTGGAAACATGATGGAACTAAAACAACGATGGATGAGGCAGAGAGTAAAGGAAATGATTAGGGCACTCTTCTATGAAGTAGGAGTGTATTGGACATCAAGCCCAACAAGCTCCCACCACACAGAAAGGAGATCCTGTTTATCAGGACAATTGAGGGTAGAAACAGGGGTGGGGTGGTGGGTAAATGTCGTGCCCTCAGGGATACCTTACGACAGGTATAGTCAAGAGTTTCTTATGATAGGATGACAAACCTTCTGATGGGTATAAAATTGGAAATACCTTACGACAGGTTGAAAGTCATAGATACCTTAGATCATAACTATAGATCTATCTTTCAATTTGGTTTTAAAATAGTGGTTTTAATAAATATCCTTTATAGAAGTATTTGGTTTGTTAAACAATACTTCGAGTGTGTTTTTTAAACTTCAGTTGTTTTCATTTATGAATTTCAGTTTCAGTAATTCAAATAGTTTTTAAGTCTTATTATTTTAACTCTTTCATCGGTAGTTTAAAATATCGATTATTTTTATTTCCGTTGTGCAAATTGTATTTCAATACAGTACTTATTTTAGTTATTGTGATCTTTTGATCTCATCGGTAAATCGAAAACCTACCTTTCATCGATAATACGAAAATATGATTATTTTAATATTTAAGGATGAAAATTGTAACCTTTTTTTAAAACTACAATCCCTCCCCCCGTACATGGGCCAGTACGTGGGGTGGTGCAGGCGGGAGGAGAGGGTGCTTAGCCTCTCACATGCGATCCGGCACAAGAGTTCATAGGAGAGCATTGGCTCCAGTCAGTCTTTACTGACCGATGGATGCCATATCCCGGTTAATAAATAAGATCCCTCCTGGTGAATTTTTTGATGTGGGATTCATTCAATGGAGGTATTATTCATCCCCTCCACATAGCACATGTCGTGCTTCCTTCTCATGATCTATTGTGAGCCATGCACGCAATGTGTTCACCACATCCATATGCGGCACTTGATTTGCAAAAACTCCATAACATACTAGACATCAGTATGTCGAGCTTCGTACACTCACGTCGCATTTTGTATGAGGTATTTGTATACCATGCTCGAACAATCGCAAGCCACGCAAAAATTTTAAATCATGCACCTGGAATGCTTGAGAATCCTCTACATGTTTCACTTGATATTACGTCGGCATACATCATAATATCAAGCCCATTCTAATGTCAGGTTGACACTCAGCACAGCAACAAGCGAAAACAGATGCTCTTGGTTTTTTTAACTCGCATTTCCAGAAGTATTATCACATAAAACTACACCCTTCTGATCATATTAACAAATTAACATGATGTTATTAGATAGAGTGAAATGTATATAAAGGTGTTATCATATAACATTGGTATGATTAAAACTGAATCAGAAGTAATACATAAAATGAGTTTTTCATAAACAGTGGAATATGCACGTTGATCCAATGAAGAAGTGAGCTCTAATACCACTATTAGGTCTTCAAAGATCATCGTATGATCCTTTGGTAGTGGAAGAACACCCAAACACACAGGATCTATCCTCAAACGGAAGTAACATGCAAGATATATAAAAAACAATAGAAAACATAGCACACCTTGTACAGGCTTATGGCGGCTTTCTTCTCCCTAACTCTCAGGAGAATGTTTGAGGAATAACACGAGGAGTCGTAGATCAAGACCTACTACCTCTAAGGGGGTACATCGGTTGCTGGATCCCAATCTCTATCGAAGGACACCTTAAGCTCTCGAAGGGGCGCTAGTATCTTCTCAGGAGAGATGAGCGAGGCTCGGGAAGAAGCTTATAGAAAGCTTTGCACAAAATTGATGATCATTGATAGCATTGAACAAACACGATAATCCACACACACAACGAAGAGAATCATACTCTATATAGATGAAACCGGATTCTCCATGAAAGAAGAACATGTCAGGTATCATCAAATTGTTGGATTGGTGTAGCCCGATCTGGTTGGGTCGAATGTTTGTGGTTCATACTACGCATCAGCCCGCAACTTTTGTGGGTCGAGCTTTGCGGTGAGCTCGTTAGGGGTTGCATAGGGCAACGCGCCCTTGCTCCAGATGTCCGGGAGCCGAAGGCCCCCAATCCAAATCTGTAGCAACTCTGACCATCGTAGAAGAGCTGACTGACCAACACTGACAATGCACTATATGTAACACCCCAGGATTTCATAGTACGTTATCTCTTTAAAGGAATTCAATAGTTTGTGCTACACGCAACACCGAATTCGAGCGCACCACGACTTACCAAACTAGTCATTCAAAAAGCAATTATGAATAGTATTAACTATATTTTGAATTTTATACACTCCATATAATTTTAGAATCCATATTATATTTTTCTTAGACATAATATAAGAACAAATTCATTTTTTTCAAATAAAAGTAGTATTTTTCAAAAAAAATGCAATTTTACCGCCTTTTAATAGTTAACCATTTTTAAATCCAATTTTTGACACTTTTATATATACATTTTAATGAAATTAAATTCTTCTTTAGAAGCAGGACATAAAAATTTCGTTTGGATAAATTTTTGGTACTTTTCTGATAACTTTCATATTTTAATGAATAGTGAAAAATACTAAATTTTAATTGAAAACAACTTTTTTAATCGAAATAATTTATAGTGTAAAATTGTGAATTTGAGTGGTTTTAAAGTATAATTAGATTATATTTTTATCATTTAATATAATGTAGGTCAATGGATGTAAATTCACATTTAAATTGTACATAAAAACATGTCAATCTTTTGATAGTTTTTACTTCTTAAAAACCGCTTTCTGGTTTTGACAACGGAAATTAATTTTAAATTAATTAATGCAACTCATATATTTTGAATTTGGTGAAATAGACATCATTTTTTGGATTCAAAATATCAAAATTAGCTCAGGGTGAATTTTTGATATTTTTCTGAAAACTTTCAATTTTTGATGAATGGTGACAAAACACTGCGTTATTGTTTAAAACCGACTTTAATTTAAATAATTATTATTTTTATTTTTATTTATTTTAAAGTAAAAATAGATACATAATACCTATATTAGTTCAATATAATTCATTAGAGTCATTTTATAATAAGATTAGATGTATAAAATTTTATTGAATTTTTTAACGTATTTTACCCACCTTCTAAGCACATTTGCAAATTTGCAAAACGTAATTTTACCACTTAAGTGATTGAATTCCAAAAATCCGAGAGACACGGTTGACATCAGTAAGTAAAATGTGGTTCAATAGGATAAAAATAATTTTTGATGAATAGTAACTTTTGAATTTTATTTACCGCGATTGAAAATAAATATGGTAATTAAAGGTAAAAATGGTATTATAATTACCCTAACACATGTCTTAATTCTATTGGATAAATATATTTCGACCAAAATCAACATTAGGAATAAAATATTATCCTTCTGGTCCACTTGGATTAGATTATGACATTTTTTATTATTTTATTTAAAGAAGAGTTAAAAGTGTTAAATTCAAAGTTTAATAACTAAACCATTTTTAATATAGGGTTATACATAAGATAAATTCGACTATAAATATTCATTAGAAATCTAAAAAGATTTCCTACATTATGGTATTTTATTTATAATTTTTAAACATTAAATAATTAAATTTATTTATGACACAATGATGATGCAATAATTAACTTATTAATGAAAGATTAAAATAATTGATACTATAAATATCAAAATAAATGTAAATTTGGACTTTTGATGCATTCCACGAATTTTATAGATTAATATGACATGTTAGGGTTGATTTAATGTATTTTGTTTGAAGTAATCAAGTTTTTTTGACTTTCACGAAAACCAAATACTAAATAGTGTCAAAATTGACATAAATGAGTTTTTAAAACAAATACTATATTATTAAATGATATAATATTCCTAAAAATCAAAGGTTCGGTCAAAAGACTTATATAATGACAGATATGTCATTAATGAACCACTTGAGGTTCGCTTGGCATTTTATAGTAAGTTTATTAACCATGTAATATAAAAATACAAGAAGACATTGTAAAAGTTAAATTATTTAACTAAGAGTTAAATCTAAAAGATAAGGTTAATATGGTGACCTAAACTTGTCTAAAACCTATTGGTTGAGAGGATTTCAGCTTATCTTTGCCTTAGCCTCGAAATAAATTCATTTGGAGCCATTATAAACCGAAAATGATTTTATAATAAAATAACATTTCAAACTTTTCCTAAAGTGACTCTCACCTCTTTTATAAAAGGGTATTTCCTCTTCTCTCAAAATCACACATCCAAAGTCATTTGGCTCGATCAACCCCTGCTCAAATATCCTCCCGACTACCCTCACTTCATCCTAGAGGCCTTTGATCAGAAGTCAACCTAAGGAGCCCTTTTAATCAAATCAAAAAGAAGAACCTGAAGAATAGGTAATTACTCCATCAACTCTTTCAAATTTCTTTTCTTCTTCCACTTCCTCTTTCTTTGATTTTTTCCATAATAAAATAATAACTCCAGTACCTTCTACATGCTTATATGTTATTATAAATATGGTACAACCATATTCATTATTCTATCCATCCTATGAATGAAAAAGTCATCATACATGCGTACGTACGGCTTACCGTCTTTACGTCGTGGTGTACTTTGTTATTCAACACTTCATTATTTGGATGAGTATAATAATGAGTATAATTGATGTAAATAATAAATATAAACATGTTAATGATTCTATAAATATAATATATCATCCAATTACATACGATTTCATCATCAATAGAATGATATTGTCGCTCGCGCGTACGTACTGCTTACCGTCGCCACGACGCGATGAGATTCATTTCCACGTTCACCATTCAACAATGATTATAAAAATATATATTATTAATAAGTATGTAATATATGACATAATAATGCTACTGGAAATGTGTGTGTGCGTGTGTGTTTACATATATCTCGTTCACTTACTTTTGTTCAATACGATATGAAAACAGAAACAGCGTTTATGCATACGTACGACCTACTATCTCCATAAATGGTGTTTTCCATTTCATATATCTATCTATTATAAATATTTAGATTCTGAATATATATGATACATAAATAATGTTTTATATTTTGGAAGCAATTAAATCGTAATATAAGTGATACGATCAAGAATAACAAGTTAAAACATGTGCGGTGGAGAAAACAATTATTACCTGAAATGTTATTTTAACAAAGAAATTAATATTAAATGGGTAGTATAATGTCATAAATGAATAAAGTATGATATCATAAAAATGGATATGGTTCTGAAATAATTTAACAACATACTATGATCATTATACAGGAGGTTAAACGTACCCTCGACCAAATGAAAGTACAAGGTAAGGGTTATTTCCTCAATCTCATTATTATTCGAGATTGTTTATCTGTAAGTATCTACTGTGACATATTTATCATCTATGTCCATGTTTCATTAAAATGTTTGAAAAAGGAATATTTTAAGTTTTTATGGAAGGGACTCTTTAACTAGATCATCATTTTAAATGTTTTTAAAGATTTGTTTTTCTAAATCTTTTAATTAATATCCATGTTTTCAAAATGATTTTAAGGATTTATTTGCAGACATGATTTTTTTAAAGTGTTAATTTATTTCAAAAGTTTCAAAGTGGTATGGGACACTTTGATTCAAAAATCTCTTTTAAATGACTTCCTTTATAAATTGTGACTTTTTAAATGATTTCTTGAAAAGAGGTATTTCTCTCAAAGAGTTTTATTGATTATTTTCAACTATGTCAACATCCTTTATTGGATATTATTCTTGATTGAGGTTGATTTACTATAATACAATCTTCCATGTTGTATTAAAAGAGTTGTGATATGTTTGATTGTGAATGTGCTATTTTTATACCATTCATGGTTTATGGTTAAAATATTAACATTTCGTATGCTAGTTTTAATATGAATATTTATGTTATGTTTCAACATTTTCATATGAGCAATGCATTGAACTTAGTAAGTGACGAGTGGAGCTCGCTATATCTCATCGATGCATCGGTAGGTCTAATGAGACAAACTAGTGTCTTGGCACAAAACCTTGACAAAATCTTTTTTTGTATTTTTGGCATGAGGCTTTGACTATGTGGTTATGATGTCTGACATTATGTATTCCATCATTATGAAATTAGCTATTGATATTACATGTGATTATTCAACTGGTAGAATATCCATGTGAATAAGTAAATGGCATTATTTGATTAATTTTTTTCATATTATGCTGAAGTTTAAGTTTAAAAGTCTTTTGTTTTAGCCTTATACATTGCCTTAAATTTTTATGCTTATTTATAGTAGTTTCCGCTATATTGTTATTTTTAATGAACATTTGAGTTCACCCCTTTGTTATGTTTTATTTTTTCCAGGATGCGAAGAAGTGTGTTATGATTGATATACAGGGTTAATCTAGGGGAATAATGGCGTTCTCAATTGATTATTTATGTTGTGTTTTATTTTAGAAATTGTAATGTAACGTTCATATATATAATCTATTTTCCAAGACTGCGAAACTGATTGATCCTTCGGGACTTGATTCCTTGTAATCATGCCAATGTATTAAAATAATGCACCGACTCTGGGTAATTGGGGTCAGGGCGTTACAGTTGGTATCAAAAGAAGTTTAGCAACAACCTTAGAAATAGATTTAGATAAACTCTGATTTTGAAACATTACCTTAAGATAGTCTTTGAGGATTAGTATAGAAGAACTTTCTAAAATTTTGGTAATGTAGAGATTTTGTGAATTTTTCAAGTAATACATCCCTGTCTGGATACGAGCAGGTAGAAGCGGCCCTGACACAGATGTACCTAGGAGTGAAAACTCCGACAAGGAGTTTCAGGCTTGACCTGGGGTATCCTGGTACACGACAACGGGCCTTGCTGCACCTTTTGGTTGCTCCACTCCCGGAGGATATGTTTAGGATAATTCACATTTTCTATACAACTCATTATGAAAGATTTATGAGTAAATATCTCCTCAAAGAAAACATTTTTTTATGATTATGGATTATATGCATAAACTGTTCAATTTATGTTAGGTATTTTACAAGTTTGGAATTATACATTGTGATTCATAAACTAGCCTAGTGTATGTCATTGTTTAGAAATGGTGCACAATAGAGGGAATGATAACTCCAGTAACACGCATAATCCAAAGAGTGAGAAGGATCATATCTTTCATGGTCTTAAGCCAACATTTAGTAGGGAAATAGTCTCCCATATATTCTCATCATATGAAGAAATAGTATCATGTGTTAATAAGATAAGTAAAGAATTCTCTGAGTCTTATGGCTTTGAAGCGAAGCCGGAGAAGAAAAGGATGGTAGAGAGAAAGATGGATAAAGGAAAGAAGGAAAAGAAGGATTTTTCCATATGTTATAACTGTGGAAAGAATCACCTTGGTAAATGCTTAAAGAGAATGGGAGTTCGTTATAAGTGTGAAGAAAAAGTACACCAAGTACGTGATTGCAAGGGTGAGAAAAAGGTTTCAAATGTACAATGTTTCATCTGCAAGGAGTTGGGACACTATGCAAATCAATGTCTCAATCATCAGAGTATATCGCAAATGATGATGTTTGATAATAATCAAGTTATGATGCTACCGCAGATGAAGAGAAATGACTAGTGTTCTCATGTTGATATTAAAGAATTATGTCATTTGAGTGTTGTATCAACGATTTACTGGTTATAAGAATTATGGAGTATATAAGGATTGTACTGCAATACTATTTCATTAAGGATTTGAGATTGTGTGGTACCAAGAAAAGTGACTCAATAGCAAGTTAAACTTTTTGTAAAATACATGGTTGAATGGAAGATAAACTTTAATATGGTCCTGATATTGAGGTATTGATTTTGGAATAAGAGATGATTGATTTGGATAAATTATATTGGATATTATTGACTACCTTGGAACTAATTAATGGTTTGTTTATTTCATCATTGTTGGAGATTGCGACATTTTTGGATTTAAGAAGTATATCTAGTATTCTATGTTTTACAGAAGGAATAAGGAAGTACATACCTATTCAAATATAGTTTTCTGGTAATTCAATTTATTACCACATTTTAAGAGAATACACGATAAAGGTATTCACATGTATATTATGTGACCTTCGTTGTAAATTTTGGAATGTCAGTTCGGACAGAAGTATTGTGGATAAGTCTAAAGGTTGGAAAGGATTAAGTTTGACATTGGATACTATTGTTAAGTTTAAAGCATTTCTTAAAATTATTTTTGAATTGTTATAAGGACAACTCAGAGGTCGGGCGACAACCCGTCGCGTCCGGCAAGGCCACGAGACTTGAACCCGCAACCGAAGAGCGACAATGGTGCATCACCTACCACTGGCCTACGTGATGTCATGGATTGTATAATGTAATTTTTTTTAAGTATGACAAATGAATTATAAATTCATTTTTTAACCCTATACGATTAGGTTAAATAGAATATTTTTTAGTTTTATTGTCTTTTGGGAGTGATAGATAAATTTGTCGTAGAAATTAGTTAAATGATGGAACTCTACTTGTAAAGTATTTTTTTTCTTATTCTATGAAGAAATTAATACTTAAACTTTAGGGAAAGGATCTTAAAACAAAAAATGTGTTATCCTAATACCTTATGTTTTGATTAACCAAAAATATTTTAAGTCGTCATAGATTTATGGCTTTGAGGCCCTCAATTTTCTATTTATTGTTCACTTGTTTGTGATTGATGACATCAATCCCTCCCTATAAATATTTACATTTTTCCTCCAATTATGTGTCTCAAATTGTCATCAATGTTCTATTCAAAATCCTAATTTGGTGGTGACTTTTGCATTTTCATTTCCCTCTTATTAAGAATAAATTGTATTAACCCTATTTCCGATGTGGATTTTCCACAAAAGTAATTTCTATTTTTAACATTTTATTTTCAAAAAACAATTTCAAATTGCGAGGATGCGATTTATAGGAGGGGAGAATATAACACCCTAAGATTTCATAGTACGTTATCTCTTTAAAGTAATTCAATAACTTGCGTTACACGCAACACCGAGTTTGAGCACACCACGACTTACCAAGCTAGCCGTTCAAAAAGCATTTATGAATAGTATTAACTGTATTTTGAATTTTATATACTCCATATAATTTTAAAATCAATATTATGTGTTTCTTAGACATAATATAAGAACAAATTCATTGTTTTTCAGATAAAAGAAGTATTTTTTTTTCAAAAAATGCAATTTTACCGCCTTTTAATGGCGAACCCTTTTTAAATCCAGTTTTTGACACTTTTATATATACAATTTAATGAAATTAAATTCTTCTTTAGAAGCAGGATATAAAAATTTCGTTTGGATAAATTTTTGGTACTTTTCTGATAACTTTCATATTTTGATGAATAGTGAAAAATACTAAATTTTAATTGAAAACAACTTTTTTAATCAAAATAATTTAGTGTTAAATTATGAATTTGAGTGGTTTTAAAGTATAGTTAGATTATATTTTTATCATTTAATATAATGTATGTAATTGGATGTAAATTCACATTTAAATTGTACATAAACACATGTCAATCTTTTGATAGTTTTTACTTATTAAAAATCCGCTTTCTGGTTTTGACAACGGGAATTAATTTTAAATTAATTAATGCAACTAATATGTTTTGAATTTGGTAAAATAGACATCATTTTTTGGATTCAGAATATCAAAATTAACTTAGGGTGAATTTTTGATATTTTTCTGAAAACTTTCAATTTTTTTGATGAATAGTGAAAAACATTGCGTAATTGTTTAAAACCAACTTTTATTTAAATAATTATTATTTTTATTTAAATTTATTTTAAAGTCAAAATAGATACATAATACCTATATTAGTTCAATGTAATTCATTGGAGTCATTTTATAATAAGATTAGATGTATAAAATTTTATTGAATTTTTTAAGGTATTTTACCCACCTTCTAAGCACATTGCAAATTTGCATAAAACGTAATTTCACCGCTTCAGTGAATTAAATTTCAAAAATCAGAGAGACGTGGTTGACATCAGTAAGTAAAATGTGGTTCAATATAATGAAAATAATTTTTGATGAATAGTAACTTTTAAATTTTATTTACCATAGTTAAAAGTAAATAGGGTAATTAAAGGTAACAATGATATTATAATTACCCTAACACATGTCATGATTCTATTGGATAAGTATATTTCGACCAAAATCAACCTTAGAAATAAAATATTATCCTTTTGGTCCACTTGGATTAGATTAGAACATTTATTATTATTTTATTTAAAGAAGAGTTAAAAGTGTTAAATTCAAAGTTTAATAACTAAACCATTTTTAATATAGTGTTATACATAAGATAAATTCGACTATAAATATTCATTAAAAATCTAAAAAGATTTCATACATCATGGTATTTTATTTATAATTTTTAGGCATTAAATAATTAAATTTATTTATGACACAATGATGATACAATAATTAACTTATTAATGAAATACTAAAATAATTGATATTATAAAAATCAAAATAAATGTAAATTGAGACTTTTGATGCATTCCACGAATTGTCTAGATTAATATGACATGTTATGATTGATTTAATGTATTTTGTTCGAAGTAATCAAGTTTTTTTTTACTTTCACAAAAACCAAATACTAAAGTGTCAAAATTGACATAAATGAGTTTTTAAAACAAATACTATATTATTAAATGATATAATATTCCTAAAAATCTAAAGTTCGACCAAAAGACTTATATAATGATAGATATGTCATTAATGAACCACTTGAGGTTCGTTTGGCATTTTATAGTAAGTTTATTAATCATATAATATAAAAATACAAGAAGACATTGTAAAAGTTAAACTATTTAACTAAGAGTTAAATCTAAAAGATAAGATTAATATAGTGACCTAAACTTATCTAAAACATATTGGTTGAGAGGATTTCGACTCATCCCCACCTTAGCCTCGAAATAAATCCATTTGGAGTCATTATAAACCGAAAATGATTTTAAAATAAAATAATATTTCAAGTTTCACCTCTCTTATAAAATGGTACTTCCCTTTCTCTCAAAATCACACCTCCAAAGTCATTTAGCTCGACCAACCCCTGCGCAAATATCCTCACAACTACCCTCACTTCATCCTAGAGACCTTACTTTGATCAGAAGCCAACCTAAGGAGTCATTTTGATCAAATCAAAAGGAAGAACCCGAAGAAGAGGTAATTACTCCACCGCTTTCAAAGTTTTTTTCTTCTTCCACTTCCTCTTTCTTTGATTTTTTCCATAATAAAATAATAACTTCAGTACCTTCTACATGCCGATATGTTATTATAAATATGGTATAACCATATTCATTATTTTATTCATCCTGTGAATGAAAAAGTCATCATACGTGCGTACGTACGGCTTACCGTCTCCATGTCGTTGTGTAGTTTGTTATTCAACACTTCATTATTTGGATGGGTATAATAATGAGTATAATTGATGTAAATAATACATATAACATGTTAATAATTCTGTAAATATAATATACCATCCAATTACATACAATTTCACCATCAATAGAATGATATCGTCGTTCGACGCGATGAGATTCATTTTCACATTCACTATTCAACGATGATTATAAAAAATATATATTATTAATAAGTATGTAATATATGACATAATAATGCTACTGGAAGTGTGTGTGTGTCTTTACATATATCTCATTCACTTACTTCTGTTCAATACGATATGAAAACAGAAACAGTGTTTATGCGTACGTACGGCTTACTGTCTCCATAAACAGTGTTTTCCATTTCATATATCTATTTGTTATACATATTTATATTCTGAATATATATGATACATAAATAATGTTTTATATTTTGAAAACAATTAAATCGTGATATAAGTGAAACGATCAAGAATAACAAATTAAAACATGTACGATAGAGAAAGCGATTATTACCCAAAATGTTATTTTAACAAAAATTATTATTAAATGGGTAGTATAAAGCCATAAATGAATAAAGTATGATATCATAAAAATGAATATGGTTCTGGAATAATTTAACAACATACTATGATCATTATACAAAAGGTTAAACATACTCTCGACCAAAGGAAGGTACAAGGTAAGGGTTATTTCCTCAATCTCATTATTATCCGAGATTGTTTATCTGTACGTATCTACTGAGACATATTTATCATATATGTCCACGTTTCATTAAAATGTTTTAAAAAATATTTTAAGTTTTTATGGAAGAGACTCTTTAACTAGATCGTCATTTTAAATGTTTTTAAAGATTTATTTTTCTAAATCTTTTAATTAATGTTCATTTTTTCAAAAAGATTTTAAGGATTTATTTATATAGACATGATTATTTTAAAGAGTAAATTTGTTTCAAAAGTTTCAAAGTGGTATGGGACACTTTAATTCAAAAATCTATTTTAAATGACTTCCTTTATAAATTGTGTGACTTTTTAAATGATTTCTTGAAAATTGGTATTTCTCTCAAAGAGTTTTATTGATTATTTTCAACTATGTCAACATCCTTTATTGGATATTATTCTTGATTGAGATTGATTTACTATAATACAATCTTCTATATTGTATTGAATGAGTTATGATATGTTTGATTGTGAACGTGCTATTTTTATACCATTCATGGTTTATGGTTAAAATATTAACATTTCGTATGCTAGTTTTAATACAAATGTTTATATTATGTTTCAACTTTTTCATATGAGAAATGCATTGGACTTAGTGAGTGACGGGTGGAGTCCGCTATAGCTTCTCGATGCATCGGTAGGTCTCATGAGACAAATTAGTGTCTTGGCTCAAGGCTTTAACAAAATCTTTTTTTGTAATCTTGGTACAAGGCATTGACTATGAGGTTATGATGTCAGGCATTATACATTCCATCATTATAAAATTAGTTGATATTACACGTGATTATTCGACTAGTAGAATATCCATGTAAATAAGTAAATGGCATTATTTGATTAATCTTGGTCATATTATGCTGAAATTTAAGTTTAAAATGCTTTTGTTTTACCCTTAGACATTACCTAAAATGTTTATGTTTATTTATGATAATTTTCGCTATATTGTTATCCTTACTAAACATCTGAGTTCACCCCTTTGTTATATTTTATTTTCTTCAGGATGCAAACAAGTGTGTTATGATTGATATACAGGGTTAAGCTAAGGGAATAATGGTGTTATCAAAGACTACTAAACTGATCGATCCTTCAAGACTTGATTCCTTGTAATCGTGTCAATATATTAAAATAATGCACCGACTTTAGATAACTGGGGTTGAGGCGTTACACTATAGCAGTGCGGATTTCAGAGTCAACAACACTGTAGCTCCTTGGACTTTCAGCCGACACCACTGTACCACTTTTGATTTGGGTGGTCGTCTTTCACCATAGCGACGCGAACTTCCAGTTGTCTTTCACTGTAGCACGATGAACTTTCTAACGATTGGTGGAATAGTGTTTCGTCCTCTACATTAGCCCATTTTCAGACTAAGGTTTCTATGTGTGTAAGAAACTCTGAGAGATCTTCTGTAAAATTGTGCTCCCGACATATAGTGAAATTTTGTCGCTCTGTGGACATGTGAATTATTCTCAAACCGCGTAAATTTTTGTACTCTCGTTCTGTTTTTTTTTCGTTTTACTCTTCTTTGAATTGTTGTTTTGTCGGTGCGACTCCCGACGTTTCTACATCACAAATGACACCCCTAATTGCTACCTCATTGATGAATCCATTGACCGTGCTCAATGAGCATTATGCAAAGTTGTTAATCCGGATGAAACCACACGAAGAGGATCCATTGCCATGCGGAAAATGCACATGCAGTAAGCCTGCATTTTCAGTTTGCATTGCTATGCATGTATGCTGCATTCAACTATCCATATGAATACATGCATCATATTTATGTATTCTTCATGCATCATATGCATGATAATATGTGCACTATATATATAATACACATTCATATCCATGCATATTTTAGTGCACAACAGTAGAAACTCCATATCTTCAAATCTCATCATTTGAATATCCACAAATCACGCATAATCTCTGATTTTTTTTCTTTTTAGAATCAGCTGATAAAATCTTTAAAAGATACGAATTTTCATGTTTTAATATTTGTGTCGAGTAACAATTACACCGCTTCATCAAATAGCATTGCGGCTACGTTAACAACAACTATATCGTTGTGAGCGATCATTCTATCGCCACGTGATATACAGCGTTGAGTGGACTTCTCAACAACACCTCAAAAGCTACTTCACGCAATTCTATAAATGTTGCAGACAGCTCATAATCTAAGAATACATCAAAAAAAAAATCTTGACAATTATACAAGTCTCACCCCCAATAATATTATAGAAAGAACCATTGTAAACATTCTTTATCTTCACCAGCATTCTAGAAAGAACCAATGTAAACATTCTTTATAAATATTTTGGAGGAGGATTCTAGAGAATCTTCACCAACAATATCCACTGATTATTGACAATAGTGCAAATTATAAGAGTAAACCTTTATTCATTGGAACAAAATGAGGGGAAAGAATATGCCAAAGAGCTAGAAAGGGTCATCAAAGAATCTTCAAAGCCAAATAACTTACCTTGATGTGATGACGGCACATATTATTCATGGTCGACAGCACCCATAAGATCATGAAGGCAAATTTGCTTCATTCTCTTTTTTAGCTCGCTTCATGAGCCCAATAAAATCCCCAAAAACTGCAATGAGGTCAACTCGCCAGTGAGCAATGACAAACGAAGAAGAAATAAGTGAAGAACACCATACCATCATCCGAATCATGCGGCCCGGGAGAAGCTTCAGGGTGGTATTGAAGCGACATGACATTCAACGCAGGGAAAGCCAGGCCCGCGCAGCTACCATCATTCAGGTTCACATGGGTCACTTCCACACCCACCGGCAGTGAAGCCGGATCAACTGCATAGTTGTGATTCTACCAAACCAGCCAAGAAAAAACAACACAAAAGTGAACAAACTAAGGCACAGCCCAAGGTGGAAATACATTTTTATCTTAAAAATAGGAGAGACGGAACCTGAGCACTGATCTCCACTCGGTTGTTCCGAAGGTTTCTCACAGGATGATTCCCTCCATGATGGCCGAACTTCATCTTGAAGGTTTTCCCACCCAATGCCTGGCCGAGCAGCTGATGCCCCATGCAAATCCCAAACACTGGAACCTTCCCAACAATCTCCTTCACTGTTTCAACTGCATAAGGAACCGCAGAAGGGTCGCCTGGTCCATTGCTGAAAAGAACTCCATCAGGTTTCATTTTCAAAGTCTCTGAAGCCGGCCATGTACACGGCACGACAGTAATTTTACACCCATACGAAGCCAATCGCCGCAATATGTTACGTTTAATCCCAAAATCAAATGCAATCACCTGCAACACACATATACAAACATGAACTTGAGCTTTCCATTTGATAGCAAGCATCTTCTGGTTTCCAAAATATCACCTGACAGCTCTTTCCATTGCCTCTATTAGAGTTGAAATCCCAATCACTTGCAGTTCTACTAACCCACTCATAAGGAGATTTGCACGACACGCCACTAATTAAATCAATTCCTGCAAAATTGGGCCGCAAACACATTACTGACATCACATTTGGTTTTGAAAAACAATTTTGGTTTTCATTACCTAAAAATGTATTAGAAAATATAGTGAAAATGTTTTAAAGAGTACGGGAAAAACAAGAAAGTTTGTTACCTATCCAAAAATCACTTGTTCACATTTGCATTATCCAAAAAATGTTACATTTACATAATTTGATATAATTTATAATACTATTTTGGAAAATGAGAAAAAAAAAAGATTTTTTTCTAAAACTAAACTCAGCCTAAAATTCCTGACATATTCACCAGACGCAACAAATTCCTTACCAACAATATCCCACGTACGAGACATTTCCAAAAGTTCTTCGTCACTTTTGGATTCTTCTGTGCACAAAACACCTATGAGGCTCCCATCCTCTCTCAATCTACGGGTTATAGCACGAGTGTCGACATCATCTGACGCACAAAGAACAACATGAAGAGAAGTGGTCAGAGCACCATGAAGAAATCACAGCAAACGAGGTTGTTCAGAATATAATAAGTTCTCTAACATTCAGGTTCCGTTTGATAACATTTGCTGAAAACAGATTATAGTACTTATCATTTATGATAAGTGCTTTTGGGTAAGCATTTCTTTCCAGGTTGCTTATTGAAAGTGTTCTTCTCCCACTTATTTATGTGATTTTTCAGAAACATAACAAACACCACTTATTTTTTCTAACTGCTTATGAGAAGTGGTAAGTGTTGTAAGTAGTTTTCAATAAGCGTTGTCAAAGAGAGCCTTAGCAGAAGCCGCAAAAAATAAAAGAATTAACATACATATTCCCATGATGTTTCTTTCTGCTAGATAATCACCAATATTTTCTGCGCATCTCCAGTTTGAAGTGCTGAATTTTTCAGGAAAACATTAAACATACAAATAGCACCCAAACATAAAATCAAGCACTTGGTATTAGTAAGATAGATCATGCCTGATACTTAAGCTTCTAATCACCAGACCAGCAAGAAAGCACTGCCTTGATTCTTCATCATCTGTTAGAGGGGCACATCCATGGAAAGTTGATGAGGTTATTAGAACAAAACGTTATATACTTTGAAGTGAAAACCATCACCCACCAAAATTAATGCCAGTATTTCCAATATGAGGATTGGTCATCAAGACAAACTGCCCTGCATAACTTGGGTCCGTAATAATTTCCTGATACCTGCATCATAATGAGGATAAGTCAGATGATGCATGCCATTATACATTGTAGATGTCAGAAAGAATGGGGTATTTGTGAGTTGGAAGGTGAAGAAAGCGTTGGCTTCTTTTAATGTCAACTGAGCAGCATTTATCAGTGCGCTAATTCCGATTGCAATTTACAGGTCTAGCAAAAAAGCTCTCATATATATACATATCAAGCCCCTACCAAGATCCATGCTCGAACCCAAATCAGGGTAACAGAGTAATACAACAAATGTCAGCAACATGTGCGATAAAGTGCAAAAAATCAAAACGGTTGAGGTTCAATACTAAGTACAGGCATGCAAGTAAGAAATGTAAAACACACGATTTCATTGAAACTTTATTCTTGAAGTAACTTTGTGCTGATGATTTGAAATAACAGCAACCACTTAATTCTCCTTCAAGCCCAGATCAGACAACATGCTGCAAGCACACTTTTATCTTACACGTAAATAGAAGCCAAGACAGGTCTACCCTTTCAATCACCATGAGTGACTAGGAATCCAGCGCAGTCGCAGACAAGAGAGGGATGAATTTTAGTAGTTGATCATACCTTCTACATTATCATCAACTAAGAGAAAAATGTTTCAATATCAATCCCTTGATGGCCATATGTAACCCATTTAGAAAATCAGCATGCATTGACAAATAAACAAAGACTGCGATTCAATTTTAGAAAATCTATCTCACCCGGTTAATGATGTATTAAAAACAACTTCACCAACTTGGGTTCCTGAAGCACCGAAGGACTTGGCCCTCCAAATTGAACCATCTTCAAGTACAAGCCTGGCATTACTTACTTTCCAAGGTCGCTCGCCCAAACCAATAGCTGAACCAAAAAGACTGCATCAGATAAAGTTAATCATATATTTATTGACAGGTAGAAATCCTTAGGGTAAGCACCATTAGATATACAAATGATATTGTATAGGACCACGGGTTGCAAGGTTAAGTGCCCTAAGGATCGTGCTGCATAGAAATAAGTTTGTTATCTAATTGAGGTGGGCCATTTTAGCAAAAAAAAAAGTATAAAGAGAAACTAACTAAAACCATTGATCAACTGATGACCTCTAACGGTTTTAAAAGAAGCAGAATACGGATTCACACAAATCTCTGAAAATTATATTTCCATTTATTGGAGAAAAATGGGCAAAATGGATAGATAATGAAGTCGTGATTAACTTACCAGCGGTGGCACCATCTTTAGGAAGAGGGGCAGAGCATCTGACAGTGAAAACCCTCGCACTTGCACGATACGTCAATGGGGAAACAAGGGAGCAACTTGACGTTCTGACAGTGAAGTCCATGACTCTGACGGCTAGATTCTTGAGTTCGAACCAGAGGAAGAACTGCTGTATGGCGGCGGCTGTGGGAGAGGTGAGGGGTGGGGGTGTATAGGGTTCGATGGAACGGATCGTCGCGGGGAGAGGGAGGATAAGGCAAGGGGTGATAGCAGGGAGAGTAAGATTCCCAGCCCGCCAACTTGCAATCGTTGGGGAACATTCGTTGCAGCAGCTTCACTTGAAGTACGATCTTTCAACAAAAATTGATCTGTTTGGAACCCGGTCCGTGATTGATTTTGTTAGTAATTTCGTGCACAGAATAATTACGGATTCATTGTGTTATAATAATTAATTTATATAACCATACATTTAATAATTATTGATGTTTTTTAAATGTAAATAATAATATTTATTATATAATTAATAATGAAATTTTATTACATTTTCTTTTCTTTTTTTTGAAAAATGAATATGATATATTAATTACGAAGGTCAGCAGTTACAATGTCATGCAACCAGGAAGGGAAGTGGTCAAGCCATATATGATTCATGTCGGACGTGCTGAAAGAAGTCAGGTGATGGGCAGCTTCATTTTCGTTCCTTTTAATGAAGGAAAAGGAGCAGGTTGTGAAGCTTTGACTGAGAGACTGGATGTTCCTGACAACGAGGTCAAAATAATGAAGGCCGCCATCATTGAGCCTGATTGTGTTGATGATGGCGAGGCAATCAGATTCAATGTGAATAGCTTCCCATCCACGGTCTTTTGCGAACGTCAGCCCGACAAGGACATCGAAAGCTTCAGCAACAACGGGCTCTCAGAGAGCGTGGTTTGATTCATGTTTGACAGCAATGATGATCATGAAAATCTAGTGCCACAAGTCCAATTCCGACAATTCCATCCATGGAGAGAGATGCATCAACGTTAATCTTGAGGATCCCTTCTGGGGGAGGGTACCATCTTGAAGCAGCTGTGTGAGTGCCAGAGAGCCCATGACGGTCAGAGTCCTGATTCCACCCTTCAATCCAGGATGTAGCCCGTTCAATCCAGAACCTGGGGGGCTTTGCAGTGTGATTAAAGATGGATTCATTGCGTCGCGTCCATACGATCCATGTCACGATGCATAATGAAGCAACTTTGTTTGCTGTGAAAGAAAGACGACCACAACATCAGCAGTGTCGGAAGGTCTGGCGCCGTATTGAGCAAAAGCTCCACATCAGAGCCCCAAAATGTCCAGATTTCTTCCACCCCCGGGCACTGGGTGATCGCATGCAGAGGAGATTCAAGAATACCCGAGCAAACGGGACATTGTTTGTCATTCGTGACATGTCGAAAGGCGAGGAAGTCCATGGTGGGTAGAATACCTGTGCAGACCTACCACCAGAAAAACTGGATTTTCGGGGGGGGCTTAAGATGCCAAAGGGTTTTCCAGAGCCCTCCCCTTTCCTCGATTTGAGTATCGAGAGCAAGCCTGTATCCTGACTTCACCGTAAAAAGATCCAGAGAAATCATTGCTCCAAAAGGGACAGTCTGGCCCCGCATTCCGCACACAGGGTATGCTAAGAATGATCCTTTTGTCCCTAACGTTGAACCATGAGCTGATTTTATCCATACACCACCCAGAACCATGATCGTCGAACAAGCAGCAAACAATGGCGCTCTCATAGCCAGGTAAGGCAGGGGAGGTAGCTTGCATATCATCTTTATCAATCAGTCAGGGATCAGTCCAAATATTAATTTTCGTACCATCTCCGACTCTCCATCCCACCCTTTATTAAGTAAAGTTCGTGATCCCCGGAGGCTTCTCTATAGAAAGTTGGGGCGGGGGCCAAGAGAGGAATTCAAAAAATCATAGTGGGGAAAGTATTTTGCACGAAGAATCCGCGCACAAAGAGAAGATGGATGAATCATGAGGCGTCGACCTTGTTTAGCTAGAAGAGCATCATTAAAGAGTCGGAGGTCTCGAAATCCCATTCTGCCGCCTGTTTTAGGGGTGCAGAGTGACTTCCAAGCAATCCAGTGAGTTTTCTTCTTTCCATTGTTATGGCCCCACCAGAAGTTAGCGATGCGGGAGTGGATATGGTCAACAAGCGTGCCAAGAAGCTTGAACAGGGACATAATATAGCTAGGGATGGCCTGAAGAGCGACTTTGATGAGTGTTTCCTTACCCGCTTTAGAGATTCTTTTCGGGGTCCAACCTTGAATTTTTTTCTCAATTCTATCCACCGTAGATGAGAAGATTTCTTTTTTTGAGCGACCAACAATAGTGGGAAGCCCAAGGTATTTGTTGTGTTTGTCAACCATTTGAATGTCTGCAGTAAGACAAAGCTCTGCTCTCTTGGTCGGTGGGACGCCAGAACTGAAAGAGATTTCCGACTTGGCTGGATTGATCGCTTGTCCAGATGCCCTCTCATAAAGGCGAATCACCTGGCAGATAGCGAGACATTCATTATGGGTAGCTCTGGAGAAAAGAAGGCAGTCGTCGGCAAAGAAGAGGTGTGAGACAGGTGGGTTGGCCTGTCACGACCCCCTCCCACCAAAGATGCCCCTTCTGAGCTGGCAATGGTGAAAGGGAGATAATGACCCCCAAGTCCCGCCTCCAGTAGGCCCTGGGGTGGCGACTAGCACCAAGGGTATGAGTTTTTCACAAATATGGGAGGCATTACCCTTTTTATTTTTAAAGATCGGGAAATAGGACAAGTCAACCACCAAAAAAGGAAAAGAGCAAGTATATAGAAATAAACCCAAACCATTCCCACATGCATGTTTAAACAATTTTATAACAAGGTACAAGTACAAGAAAGCTCAAAGTACAATACCAAAAGAAAACAAAGGTACAACAACAACAACAACTCCAACTGTCCGACTAGTAGGGTCCCGCACGGCCCTGGTAGTCCTCCTGGAAACCTGAAAGTAAACGTAGGGTGAGCATATAAGTATACTCAGTAGGGAAACCTAAAGCTCTCGTGCACAAGTGGGGAGACATCCTAATGTCCCGTGAGAACAACAGAAGAAACCTAGAAAGGAATCCTATCCACCCAACCTCACCAGCCACACTCACCAAAACATAAGCACAACAGGTGGTAGTAGTATAAGAACAAGAGTATTGGGTACCCCGCACCATTTCCCTTTAGTTAGCTGCTCTTCCTAACGACGAACGTCCTGACGCTGCCACACTCTCCCCGCCCGCACACACCTGGGCCTCACAACCACGTATCCCGCCCACACACACCTGGGCCTCACAACCACGTATCCCGCCCGCACACACCTGGGCCTCACAACCACGTATCCCGCCCGCACACACATGGGCCTCACAACCACGTATCCCGCCCGCACACACCTGAGCCTCACAACCACGTATCCCGCCCGCACACACCTGGGCCTCACAACCATGTATCCCGCCCGCACACACTTGGGCCTCATCCCGAAGATTCTTGGGAAATAGAAGAACCTACCCGAAGAGTCTTGGGCTAAAACCTCCCCAATCGAAACCTACCCGAAGAGTCTTAGGTGTAAGGTCGCCTCAAGCCATCACAGCCTAGGGGAGAAGGAGCAGGAAGGAGCTAGTAATTAAGGAAAAAACACCCTCTCCCATGAAATGGGAGTGTTCGGCATTAAGTGCTCAACATGGGTGAGGTGCGATAAAACACAAAAGATACAGATATATATATATGTATACAAACACACAACCCAACCTATGACTTCTAAATAGAGAAACTGAGCAGGTGTCTTGTCACTGCTATCACGAAGCATGCATACAACAAACAACCCCAACCCCATTTAGGTTTTCACGTTTCAGCAGAAATAGTATATTTAGTTCCTTAACTACTGGGAAACTATCCACAACCAACCACATCAAACGTTCGTAAAACATATCCCTGCCATCCACAAATCAAGTTAGGAAAACACAAGAAACACAACCAAGTCCTTCTTATTAACCATCCAACCCCATTGATTATTAATTCCTCTACTTTATTTATTATTCACAACCCACTATCCGTTCACATTCAACCCATCCCTGTAGCCCCGCTGCCAGCCACAATAACCACCACCACATCGTACATCATTATCTCTTTAATACCATTTATTGCAGCCCCACTGCCCATCACCATCATAACATTCACACCAACCCACAATCAAGCCAACCACAGCTCCGATGCTCACCCAAACCAAAAAAACCCACAAAACACCCCCATCACATGCCACGTATCCAAACCAACACCCACATGTTCATTATTCCATTTTTTTTAACCGGGGTGATCACACAAGGGTTCCAGATTTTAAACAGCCAACTTTACGTGATTAACCAATTTCCACATTCCACAAGGTTTCCACCCATAAGAAAATCCATAAGGAGAGGGAAACATTTAATTGCATAAGAAAAGGCCCCCAACGATCATGATTTTTCGTAGGCAGAAGCTCATTCAATTCACAACATAATATCACAGGATATAAAAGTAAAGTAACAACAATCACTAACTTCTCAACCCCATTCTTTAACCAATTATTATCTTTATTTAAACCGGTTCAAAAGTGTTTCACGTAAACAAAAATACACCCACCCCGCATGATGCACAAATTATAGAGACGAAGGTAAAATCCCTACCTCAACAGGTTCTTGATTGCAACGCTCCTTCGGATCAACCTTAGAAGACGTCCGTCGGCGTCCGTCACTTCTGTCGGGTCCTGGAAAAACCTCCTCAGGTGGAATTCGGAAAGGAAAGGCCAAAGGAAAGACAACGGATCCAATCTCGAAAGCTCCGCCTCGTCGTTACGAACCCGTGGCCGCTGACGGATCGTAAATCAGAGCTCGGACGAAGAAGTTATGGAAGGAAGAGCCTTCGAGTCTCTTGAGAGAGATCTGCTCAGAGGAGAGGAGAGGAGAGGAGAGGAGTGAGTTGAAAGGAGGAGGGGACCCCTCCTTTTATAGGCGTGAAAAGAAAAAGTACACGGTGTGTACTTTATGGTACACGGCGTGTACTCGGTTCTTTCACACGGTCTCCACGCGGCTTCCAACACGGCTCCGCAGCCGTTGACTGGTCAACACACGGTTTGAGGGTAACACATACGCGGGGAAGGACTACATGGCGTGTACTCATTTATTGCACACGGCAAGGACACGGCTCCAACATGGTACACGGCCATTGACTGGTAACGCGTACGCGGGGAAGGACTACACGACGTGTAGAACTGGTCACGCGGTGTGCACCCATTTATTGCACATGGCAAGGACACAGCCTGCAACACGGGGTATACCCAGAAAAGGGGTACACAGCGTGTACTCAAACTACACGGCGTGTAGTTTCAAAATTCTGGAAAGTGTGGGAAAAGTCCATTTTACCCTCCAGAACACTTCTTGACCTTATTTTTGACAAAGGAATGGGCCAGAGAGGTCCGGGCCATTACATGGCCCGACAAACCTTTGCCCTATGTATCCCTTTTGAAGAAGCGGCCAAGGAAATGAGGTTAGAGAAGACATCAACCACCTGGATGAAGAGAAAGGGGGAAAGGGGATCTCCCTGGCGGAGGCCACGGGTGGTTGAGAAGCCTTGGGTGAGTCCACCATTGATGTTAATCCGAAAAGAGATGGACGAAACACATTGCATGATCATATCTGCCCACTTAGGGAAGAAACCCATTTTGGTCATGATGGCCTGGAGAAAGTGCCATTCCACTAGATCATAGGCCTTATTCATATCCAGTTTTCAGGCCATGATGCCTCTTTTCGCAACAGATCGTGTTTTCATAGAATGAAACACTTCATGGGCCACGATGGCATTATCAGTGATGAACCTCTTTGCTACTAAAGCACTTTGATTTTCATAGATGATAGCAGGTAACCATGTGCGCAGACGATTAACCAGGACCTTTGAGAAAATCTTGTAGGAGACATTACATAGACTGATAGGCCTGAAGTCTGAGGTCGTAAGGGGTTTCTTGATCTTTGGGATGAGAATGAGAATTGTCTCATTAATAGAGAAGATGTTAATTTCCCCAGCCCAAATGTCTTTCATTAGCGTGCATATGTCAGGGCCGAGAATGTGCCAGTATTGCTTAAAGAAGAGATCATGGAAGCCATCAGGACCGGGGCCTTTTGTGGAATGGATTTGTTTAAGAACCTGAAGAATCTCATCGTCCGTGAAGTCTTTTGTGAGCTGGCGGTTCATCTCGTTGGTAATCACATGTTTGATGCAGGATTCAACCTTCGACGATAAAATGGAATCTCCTGTAGTGTAAAGTTTTTGGAAATAACATGAAATAATTTCTTGAATACCTTCAATGTTGGACATCATTCCCCCATCAGGGTGGGTGAGGACTGAAATGTTGTTTTTGCGACGCCTGACAGATGCCTTCTGGTGAAAGTATCAGGTGTTTGTATCCCCTTCTTTGATGTGGATTTCTCGTGCGCGCATAGCCCAGAAGCTTTCTTTAATGCGAAGAGCCGCATCCAGTTCACATTGCAGAGTAGCAATTTTGGAGAGAATATCATCTGTTGGGGGTTGGGGAAGGAGGCCAGTGAGTTGTTATTCAAGGGAGTTGCACAGCTTGTCGGGTTGGCGAAATTTTTTATTTCTCCATGATCTCAGCTTAGCAGCCACCTGCTTGAGGTTAAAGTTGATGTCTTCACTTCCACCCTGCCAACACGACCAGATAAATTCTTCACATTCACGGTCTTTGGCCCAAAAGCTTTCAAACTGAAAGGGTTTCCCGCATCTTGAATTGTGGCCACTATGAGAGAGGTCGATAACAATAGGGAAATGGTCCGAACAGTTCAGCACCAAGTGGGCGATATGAAACATCTTGAAGATATTAGTTCATTCCGTCGATCCCAGAAATATGTCTAGACACTCAGCGATGCGTGTTCTTTCTGTGTTCCCCTGGAACCAGGTGAAGGGGCTGCTTGCATGGCCCAGATCGGCCAGGTCCGCCCTAGAGATCGCATCACAAAAGCCTGACATTGAGGCAAGGGGCCGATGTGCTCCTCCTCGTTTTTCATGCTGGAACAGAATCTCGTTGAAGTCACCGCCAAAGAGAATAGGGCCAGTAATACCTTGTCGTAAAGAGCATATAAGTTCCCAGGATTTCCATTTGTCATTTTGTGAAGGCCATCCATAGAAACCCACAAAAGTCCAAGGTGGAGAGAGGTCATCATAGATGGTTGCAGCCACATAGTGCGCTGAGTATGAGAGAACTCTAACGTCAACATTGTCCTTCCAAATAAGGCCCATTCCCCCTGAGTGGCCTTGGCGAGGAACCGTGAGGCAACCCTGAAAACCACATTTGAGAGCAATGCAATTGTTGTCCTTGTTATCCAACATGGTTTCGGACAAAAAAACCATATCAGGGCGACTTTGCGTGCAATAGCGCTGGAACACCCGAACCGTTCGTGGGTTTCCAAGCCCCCGACAGTTCCAACATAGGATTTTCATTGCTCTAGGCGGGGTTGGGACATACCCGCCTCCGCCTTTGAAACTTCATAGAACTGTCCATCACCTACCGTTTTACACCTTTTTGGGAGGCTTTCAGTCACTTTACAATCCTCCAGATGTCTTTTATGTTCCCCAGGTTTTGCATAAGTAGTATCACCACTCATGTCACCACGATTTTCCCTTTTCCATGTCTGTTGGGTAAAGGTACCTGATGACTTAATCCCAATCATATTGGATTCATCCATGAGATTGATCCTTGGATCAACAGACATTGGTCCAAGAGCAAACTCTGTTGATGCGATGCAAAGCTTCATGGGTTCAGAATCTGGGTTGGGTGGTTCCTTACATTTTGACATCGGTCCCAATGGTGGTGAGATGCTGTATTTCATAGGTGCAGGGATCGGAATTGAGAAAACGGTCGGGCCCGGACTCTGACTCGCATGCTTGTCCCCAGTTCTGGCCTCGTCCATTGTGTTGTACGCGGAACCTCCTTTCTCCCGCTGGTCGTCATGATTGTCCCTCGAAAAATATGGTGGTCCTAGCATGATGACAATATTGGGTTCTGGTTCAGTTTTCTTGGATAGGGCCTTCGCAAGTCGGTCACAATCCTTTTATTTTTCCACCTCAGAAATAGTCACAAATCCTGCTGTTTTTGCATGGAGCCAAGGGCCATATTGCAAGATGATGGTGCCCTTTTCATTATCCTTCCTCAAATCACAACCTTTCTCAAGGTGTCCAATACACCCACAGAAGAAACAAAAAATTGGGAGTTTTTCAAATTCAAAATAAATCCAGGTATTTGTATCTTCGATAGATAAGAACAGACCCCTCATTAGTGGTTGTGTCACATCGACTAAGGCTCTAATCCTCACCACGGGTCCCCAGTGGATGGGGTCAGATTGGTCCCAATCAAGAAATTTACCAACACGTTCTCCAATTTCCCACATAACACGTTCCGTTCTGCCATGAAACATAATTCCTTTGATTTGTATCCAGAAGGGTGAGCAAGTCAGTTTAAATTTCTAAATATCGTCCCCGCCTATAAATTCATCCATGAGAATGAGTTGATTGTCGAAAGACCATGGTCTGGCTTTGAGCACCTTTTCTTTATCTTTGTTGTTGAAAAATTCGAATACAGTGAAACCCTCTCCCACTTCGCGTATGGCAACGCCCTCCTCCAATCTCCATAAATTTTACAGAGTGTTTTTTAGGTCCCCCAGGTTGAATGAACGTTTGGATAAGAATTTCCCTACCACCAGGAGCGACATGCGATGTGATAGAAAAGCGTCTTCATTTTTTCGTGTGGCGATTGATGCTTTCTCTTTATCAGTCAACAAAAGTTTTTTCCACCGATTAACCAATTCATCTTCCATGACACACAACGATCACCTCGTCACCGTTGCCTCTCGAGCACACCCTTCATGAGCCCAGCACACTCGCGTACAAAACTCCTCACCGCGAACGCGGCCCTTTATGAGTAACTGTGCGAGATGATCTCCATTGTCACACCTCTTCACGTCGTGATCACGACCCTTTGCGAGTAACACCTTCACGCTACAAAACTCTTTGCGGGCACCACCAAAACACGCAAGGCCCTCCGTGAGCCCCACCCTATGCAAGTGACACATGCGCGCTCAAGCAATCTGCGCGAGCACCACCTGCGAACAACACCTATGAACAGCACCTGCGAATCAGCGCGATCCCAACTTGCACTATCCCCACTTTGCGCGGTCCCAACTTGCGCGATCCCCACTCTGCGTGAAACTCACCTGCGCACTCAACACCTGCGAACAACACCTGCGAATCAGCGCCAACGAACAGCACCTGTGCGGCGCGGACAACACTTTCATGCGATCAAACTCAACCCTACGTTTGATCAAAACCCCCCTGTGTGCGAGCAATCCCTACCGACGCCGAGAAGAGGAACCCTGTAGAAGTCGATTCGAAAAAAAAGATGGATTGGCAAGCCGAAGGCGGGCGGACATAGGCAAAGAATCAGTGAACCGTCGGGCCGATAATGAATCGGAAATCATGATTGAAAGACCCGAAAAAGTAAAGCAAGGACCCAAGGAGTGTCCAATCGATGGACTGAAGATCTGAAAAATAGGGAGATCACAAAGTCCGTGCGGGGGCGAAACCGATGACCGCACAGGGGGTTCAAAGACCGTAAGCCAGTGCGAGGCCGAAGCCGACGACCCAAAGAAGAACAGCCAACCGAGAGACTGAAAACGAAGTATTGCAGCTCTGGTGAGGAATCAAGACGACGAAGTGCAGATGAGGATTAAGTGCCCAAGGGATGTCGCCGTATTCATAGATCTGCAACCGGGGAGGAATCAAGAGCTCGTCGGCCACCGCTGCAAGAACACCAAGAAGGCACTGAAACCCTAGGACGACCTAGGAGGGGAAACCTCTCCAGCGAGAGAGACTATACGTACACACATTTTGTTTTACTAATTCACCATCTATGAAATTCTATTACATATATGTAAGCAATGGTTTTTTTAAAATATAAACAATAATGTAAATATAAATAGTAATTAACAATAATTCTTAAAATATAAGTGATAGTAATTTCAATGTATATATATACTTACCAACATATTTTAAAATTAATTATATTTATATAATTATTATTAGTTTTTGAAATATAATTAACCAATTTAAAATATAATTAACACTCAATAATATATTTTATATATAGCGAATATTAATAATATATATTTAATATTCTTAATGATATTTAAATTGTCTCAATCTATATGATTATATTTTAATATATTGCTTATTTATTACAAGCATTGCATATATATAAATTTTAATATAATTATGTAATATATATTTATATAAAAAACAAAATAAAAAACTAGATAAACTCGTTAGGTCGAGTGATTGTCCCTACGACCGTCTTGCTCAAGCGTCGAGTTTGAATCCCACCGTTCTCCCAAAGCCAGCTGATTTTTATGTATATGTTATCACTAATAAAGGAAATTTTTTACCACTAATAAAAAAATGATAAAGACATGTTTTATCAGTGCTAATCTTTTTAGCATTGACATAGGTCTTTTCTTTTTTATTTAAACCTAATTGATGTACCCTTTGGTCTTCTATATTAAGCATTGTGTGAAAGTTAACTCCTGTAACGATTGCTCTCTCAATCCTTTAGATAAAAGCACTTATAAGCAGATGGTATGTACCTGAAAACATTACTTTATTGATTTGTTTATAGATCAAATATATGTTTTTTTAGTGATTTAAGTATTCGCCTTCATCACCATGTGTATATATTTATGCATGCATACATGTTTGCACGTGCACACATGCACTCACATGCACACCCACCCACACATTATCATCGCTAATAAATGATGACAAAGGCATCACTTTTCAGCACCAATCTTGTTAGCATTGATAAATTTATCACCCTTCTTGTCAAAACCTAGCCACCGCGTTCTCGAGTCTTCTCCATCAAGCACTGTGCGAAAGCAAAACCCTGCCATGATTTTTCTCTAAATCCTTTGGACAAAAGCACTTATAATCATACAATATAAACTCAAAAACATCGTTTTATTTATTTGTTTACAGATCAAATATATGTTTTTTGCAAACAATTTAAATTTTCATCACCGCATGCATATATACTCAAAAAATACTCCATATATATATAATCGGAATCCATGTTCATGTAGCATACTCTTGATCTTGAAAACCATAACTTAATGTTTTTTAATTTGTACGATCATCTACTTTATTTTAGAAATTTGATTTTCAATAAGCTTTTTTGATTATCCTATTTTGAGCATTAATTACATAATATTATGTGTTTTTTTTAATCACCATATGTTAGTTTTTCAACTCCTTCTTCCATCTTTATTTTATTTATCGTAGACTTTAATGAATTCATTTGAGTTTTATTGATCAATGAAAACAACTACAACACCTTTTTTTCTTTACAATCATCAAACTTTTCACTTTGGATTCATTTGAGGCGTCATCTTCTTTAATTAGATATTGGGAAAAAATATCCAACTTTTCCATATCTGAAACAAGTAAGAATTTTTTCCTTGGATTTACTTTTTCCTTGTTTAATATTTGTTTATAGGAATTCCTTATTCTCATCCACCGGGTCATTAGAATTATCTTCAATTGAAATATTCTTTATATCCTTGAATTCCACTTTTTTATACTTACTAAGAAATTTGGGGGCAGAAGCCCTTTTATTAAGAAAGAAAAACACACAACCCCTTTTGTGGGAAAGGGGGAACCCAACATAAACCCATTACAGTGACCCAAAATCCCAAAGGAAACCCTTTTTACCTGGGTAGGGAAACCCGTTACATGCCCGAAGTCCAGAGGCAGATATCCTTAATTGTGAGTGGCTAGAAACCCAATGAAAACCCCATTACAAAGCAAACACTCTACCACAATACCCTACGACATCGCCGCAAACAGCCCCACCATCAGTCCCGGTTGGGGTCGACGCGCCACCTGGAGACCACGTCCCAGTGCAGGTCCTCCCCGTGAGGCCTCCTCCACCACCCCCTGAAGCCCGTGTCCTCTAAAACCCCAGATCTAGTGGATCTGAGGGCCATCAAACCACCCAAGACGAAGATCCACAGCATCGTCGACCCCATCCGAAGCCGCCAAATCCAGCACGCCGCTCCTCCGTTGAGTTCTGTCGCACCATTGAGGAAGCCGCAGGAAGCCTGCCACCACGACCGGACCACCTACTATCGCAGAGCCCGCCTACCGTCACGTTGGTGCAGATCCATATCCACACCACAAATCTGGAAAAGCCTCCAGATCTGGAACAGATCAACACCAACAAGGCCAGCCGTAAAGCAACCAAGCCAAGTCCCGCCCACCTCACTGTTGAAGCTGAGGAGAACAAAGAGAGAACTCCAGGGGAGAAACCCTAAATGCGAGAGATCTCAACCAAAGCCGAGAGCCCCCTATCAAAATAATCTCCACTTTTTTATACTTATTTTGTCTTAAAATGTAGTCTTTATATGCATTCTTTTGTAAACTTTATATATGTATAAAATGAAGACTATATATGTATTCTTGTTACAACCAAAACTAAACACACCCTAAGTGGGGGTGAATTGGGGTGTGTATTTTTTCTTATATTATTTTAGGATCTTTCTCTCATGTTAACAAGAGAAACACAAATCATTTAATTATTCATGCATGCACACAACATCCAAATGTATAAAAATAAACACAGATACAAAGGGTTTTACTTGGTTCACCGCTAAGAGATAATCCAAGGAACATACTTCGACAGTGTGCCAACATTCCATAAAGTAACACTACTAAATGTTGCATTGTAAAGATTTAGGAAAGACACACCGTCAATCCTAGGAACACATCCTATTCATGCCACTCTACTCACTGTTTCAAGACAAGGGGTGCATGAAAATGGTGATTCACAGATCGCTTGCAAATTTTCCTTATAAATGAAAACAACACCAAGCCAACAAAGAGCATCATCATTCAGTTCCTCCTTTGGTTCCTGATTTCCAATGAGTATTAAAAGTGGTCTCATATCTTTCTTTTTTTTCTCTAGAAGTACCGATTATTTCCTTCATAAGTTATTCACAATCTCCCCTGTTCTTCTCTTTCTAATCACCGTATTGAAATAACTACCCACAATATTTTCTTTCATTTTCTCTAAGCAACAACAACATCATCATTGTTTGTTATTTCCCTTTTTTTATTCTCATTATCCATGAATATCTGGCCTACTAATTTATATATTTTGAATATGGAAACTTTGTGAATCCAATTCTGAGAAATCCTCTCCTTTAACTCTTCATAATCCCTGTGATTTCCCCCAAAGATCTCAATCTTATATTCTTCCACAAAATCTGCAAAATCCTTAGCCATTTATGATTGGATTATTAATCATAAATTACAATTGATAATGAATATCACAATCTGCATGGCTTACTGAAGTTCACTTTCCTGCCGATGTCTCGGTGCGAAGAATTTTCCATGACATGGGAATCTCCATTACCCAAACAACAAAGGGAATGATCCTTATGTTTTGCCTCCATGGTCCAGAAATAAATCATAAAAATTTTCCATGAGTCATGAAAATGACTCTTATGCATCCCTCATGCCTTTTTCATTTCTTCAATTTTTTGGTAGAAATGAATCTTACGTTTTGGATGATGACTCATACACATACCAGTACTTTTCCATTTTCAATCAAATCTATTTATGACGACTCTTAAATTCTAGATGATGACCCATACAGATTACATGCCTTTTTCATTTCTTATCATTCTGTAAGAGAATTTCTATTACAAATCCTATGCATTTTTTCCAACTTAGTGTAAACTTAGTGTTGAATATACACTAAAATAATTAACGAAATATTTAATTTAGGTGCATTTATTTTCCACACAGTTCCATTAATTTATCATAAATGGATTAAATTGCTTAAATATTCATTGAATAGGATTCAGTGAAATAATGACAATGAGAATAAATGTATATGGGTGTATTGAATATGGCTGACGTGTTTCATTAAATGAAACACATCATGGATGACTATATAAAGGGATGTGATCCCCTTGTTGAAAACAAACATCTTTTGGGAAATCCTCTCAAAGCGCTCTTCCTTCTCATAGCTTGTTCATCACCCTTGGTGGATATGCTATCACCTCTTCATGTGTACAAGAGTCCTTCGATTGAGATCGGGATCCGCAGGCCAGTGTAATCCCTCGAAGGCAAGAAGCATTTTTTTGTTACTCCAGTTATATTCATCAAGGAAACTCGTTAGAGATTACTACATTGGCTATCTTGGTACACACATCTGTGTTATTCATTTATCACACATTGATTCCATCAAAGAGAGATCATATATATTTGGGTTTTGCTTTTGATTCAATGTCCATATGATGGACAATGAAAACCCAACAGTGGTGTTAGAGGGTAAGTGTCTTCAATGAATCAATGTGTTCATTTTATTATTATATGAAGAACACATTTTACAAATTGTGAAATGAGACATTTCAAGCTAGGAAATAAATATAAAATTTGATATTTATTTTCAACAATTAAATAAAAGGTTTATTTAATTATTTATGTTATTCATGTTTATAAAATAGTTTATAAACTGGGAATAACATTAATAATATTGGCTTAATAAAGTTTGTTTTATTAGCCTTTGTCAAATATGAAAATTTCATATTTGTTACTCTTATTTATGAAAATAAATAAAGTATTTATTTTAATCAAGATAATTCAATTATGAATTGAATTATATTATTCATAAATTGTTTATAAATAATAGAAAATATATTTTGAAATATTTATAAAAAAATTATAAAAGTGTTGTATAAATTAATTAAATATAAAATGTCTATGGTTAATTGATAAATATTTTTTCAAATATGATTGGTTTATAAAATATTTATAAATCATAGTAAATGGTATTTTGGGAATATTTATAAATCATAGTAAATTGTATTTTGGGAATATTTTAATAAATAAATAAATTATAAATTGTTTATAATTAATTATATAAATGTTTATGAAACATTTATCAATAAAAATATTCCAAATATTAAATGTTAATATTTAAAATTCGTTTCACTATTTTATGGAATGCCTTGTGATTTAGAAATAAAATGTTTATTTAGAAATCGTAAGGGGTAATTTATAAAGGGTTATAAATTATAAAATGTGGCTAAAATACAAATAAGTTTATATTTGAAATTATGAATTGTTCAAAAAATAGTTAATTTGAAGTTGTTCAAATTAAAAGGGGCCTTATTTTGATTAATTATCAAAAATATTTTGGTAATAAAAATAAATAGTTTATTTATAAAGAAAATTCAATTGAGGATTGAATTATATTATTTATAAATTATTTACAAATAATGAAAAGGTTTGTGGCATATTTGTAAAATTTATAAAGGGGTTTTTATAAATTAATTAACTATAAAATGTTAATGGTTAATCGATTAAATGTTTTTGAAATATTTATTACAAATATACCTTTAATATTGAAGATTTAATATTAAGAGTATCCTTTTCATATTAATATGATTTATCCTGAATGGACCGAAGACCTTCTTTTTTATTGATTTTTTGATAACCCCTCTTTCAAGGGATGAGGGGGAACCCTTAAAAGGCTTGTAGGCTTAGATATTACATTGCTCGTAGGCTTGGAGACATTACAGGACCCATAGGTCTTAAGAAAATCATACATGACTACTTGAAACTGCCCCTCCCCAACATTTGCATCTTGATTAGCTCTCCACCTTTGCATGGTTGTTCGACTAGCATGTCCATGTGCAGGTGCACATGCCCAATATCGATAGAAAATGTCATACCCTCTCATTCTTCCAAATCCATTTAGCCCATGCTCTGGTGAATACGCCTTGCTCTTGAATCCTCTTCTAGGGTGGTTTCTTGTAGAATATGTCTGTGCAACTGCATATCAGGTGGCCCTAAAGGCCTTGAGGTGGCCCGAAGACCACGAGGTGGCTCGAAAGCCTTACTGACCCGAAGGCCTGGGTGGCCCGAAAGCCTTAAGGACTCCAAGCCCAAACCGGTGGCCCAAGGTGAATAGTTCCAACTATTATAGTACCGATCAATACCTGCTACAGTACCTACTACAATGCTGCTACAATCCCCCCGAATTATGCCTTCGCCTGGTTTCGAACATGGGTCTCGTGGATGCACTTAGAGAGACCACACCAACTGAGCTGAGGCTCATGTGCTTAATATGATTTATAAAAGTCATAAATCATAATAAAGGATATTGAAAACTTTTTATCTAAAATTATATGTAATCTTTGTAATCTTTAAATAAATTTTTTATTTGAGGATTATAAAAATGATTTATAAAAGAGTTTATAAATCTCATAAATATGGTTAAAATATAAAATGTGGTTATGTAATGTCTTGGAATTTCTGTATATTTTTTTAATTATATGGAATAATTTCAAGATCTCAAAATCTGACGGCGCACGATTCTGAGGCCCGGAGTGCCCAGAATGATCCGTCGAAGTTTTGTTAAGCTTTAATTACCGCGCATAAGCAGTTTTCCTGAAAAAATGGAATAACTCTTAAACGGTTACTCGGATCAGAAATCTGAGGCTATCATTGCGCTCAGGATAGTGGGTTTACCCTAGGCGTGATTTAAGTTTAGTCGGCGCGGGCCTCCTGTGAGAAAACCCGAAAATGACATAACCGTAAATAAAATAATTAAATAAAGTTATTTTATTTTTCAAATGCTTATAACTCACAAATGGTAACTCGGATTAAAAATCTGAGATCACCGCTAAACTTGTGAGGGTATTCTTTCTTTAGGCAGATACTAACATTGGCCGGCACGAGCCACAAGTGAAAGTTAGTTTTTGGCCATAAATAAAACAATAAAGTGACAATTATTTTATTGTAAAATCCATAACTTTTAAACAATAAATTGAATTGGAAATCTGAGAGTACCGTTGGGTTCGTTGGGGTGTGTTTCACTTAGGTAGAGCCTAACCTCGACCAATGTGGGTCGAGGGTGACTGTTAATAATTTTTCCGAACTTTTTTTTGAGTACATTCAGAAAATGCACGAACGAAATTTTCTAACTTTTGAACCGGTGCTCGGATTAAAAATCTGAGGACACCGTTGAATCCGTAGGGTCAAGATTCGCTTAAGGGAGACTTCACTTTGACCGCAGTAGGTTTGGAGAAAAAGTTAAGTCTTGGGACTTTTTAAAAGAATTAAATAAAATAAATTTATTATTTTATTTTCATTCTTTTTCTCCAATGGACAAGCGGCAACGTGGGGCCAGCGACGTGTCAAGCCAATAAATGAATTGACCATTCAATTCTAAGTAACTGCACCATTGGGGAATTAGGAAGGTTCCTAATTAATGGGCCTCCATTAATCCCACGAACGTTACACACCCTCCTCCTCTCCTATTTATATGGAGCTTGGGGAGAGATGTCGGCACTGCTTTGCCAAGCAACGAAGTGTTGACAAAGTGCAGTGACGTCAAACCCTTGGATAATGGAGCCGGTACTAGCGGGAGGTGATGAGCGACATCGAAACCCCAAACTGGAGATCGACGAACGAGTGACGTCGTTGGAGACTAGTTGCGGGGGACGACGAACACCAACCTGTTTCCACAAACGCGCACTCACCATCGTTCTTGAGGTAGGGGTTTTATTTATGTTTGAATTTACTTTATTGATTCTTCATATCCTAAATTCACGATGACGATGGCCAAATGAACATGGTCATCGTCCCGCACATAAACCTTGCTCCTCTTTCTTTTTATTCTTCGCGCGTTCTTCATGCGTTCTTCAACGCCTAATATTTATTGACGCTGGAAACACGGAGTTTTGCTGAGTGCGATATATGGACACGGAACCCTCGATGCAAGGATCATGAATATGCGATCATTTAATTTTTTGGGCTTGGAACGAAGCCGCAGTGGCTCGTGGAAGAAGGCGGCGGCCGACACCTCGCCGACCGCGAGGAAGGAAGGGCGGCGCGCGTCCGCACTACCGGTTGATGAGGAGGTCGCTGCCCATCGGCCGCAGTGGGGTAGGGTGGCGGCCAACAACTGGCCGACCGCGTGGTGAAGCGGCGGTGCGCGTCCGCGCTGCTGGTGGAGCAGGGGCCGCCGCGAAGGCCAAAGGGCGGTCGGCCTTTCGGTCGGCCATGGTGGAGCAGCAGCGTGCGACCGCGCCACTGGAAGGAAGACCGACCAAACTTCCAGCCGGTCGTGCCATACTGGGCAGGACCCCTCCGACGGGTCCCGGGTGCCACCCATCTGAACGGTCTGATGGACCGTTCGGGAAAACCGGAAGGGGGGCCCTCCCCCTTCGGTGTCGGCTCAGGCAGACCGCACGCCCAGCGGGGCACGCCCAGTGGGCCACACCGCAGTGGGTCACACCACAACAAGCTAGGCTAGGCCGGACTACGGCCCAGTAGGCCGGGCTCGCCAAGGCCTAGGCCATCTGGGCCGGACTTGGGCCCATATGGACCCAGTTTTGCCTTTTTGGCCATAACTTGTGATCCGAGTGTCCGTTTGACGAACCGTTAGCAGCACCAGAATCCTTGGATCGAGACGGTCCTTTTGGTATAATCCACTTGAGTTTTGGATAAGGTTGGAGTACAACCAGGTTAGATCGGACCCCGAATCCAACCAGGTCCTCGGAGTAGAAACGCTAATAACTTACAGACCGAGCGTCTGATTGACGCGTTGTCTGTTTCTTTGGGTCCCTTATGATGTGATGGACCTTTGAGATACTTCTTCATGGGACTTAGGTATGGTTTAGGTATGACTGATGGCTTGGGGAGCAGTTCTCCCAAGCGCGCTACATACAGAACCCTATGACTGGATGAGACTTGACGACTGCTGACCATTACGACTCAGAGTGACTCGACAGGCCCAGTAGGGAGCGCCTCTGTGTGATGCGACAGACCCACGATGGGGAGCACCTCTGTGTGACGCAACAGACCCACGATACTCGACAGGAGGAGTACCTCAGCAGACCACGAGGGGGAACACCTCTGTGTGACGCGACAGACCCATGGTGGGGAGCGCCTTTGTTAGATGCGGCAGACCCATGATACTCGACAGGAGGAGTACCTCAGCAGTCCAAGGTTAGTGTGAAGCACTTCTGTGTGACGTGGCATACCCACTGTACTCGATAGAGGAGGATTTCTCCAGCAGTTGAGGCGTTCGATGTTGTGACTGGGGATGTTACTTGTTACTACCCCTAGAATAAATTCTGGTGTGAGCTGTCTTTACCTTGTGCTTATGATTGAGGTTATGTTATGTGATACGATACTTGTGTGGTACTTTTACATTCATGGTACTATCTTCATGGTGATACCCATGTGGTACTTTTACCTTCGTGGTGTAACCTTCGCAGTGTTACCTGTGTGGTACTTTTACCTTCGTGGTGTTACCTTCGTGGTGTTACCTTTTTTGTATTCTTCCCTTATATATGAGATGTGTATATATTGATAACTTAGGCGTATGTATGGGAATATACCTAAGTAGAGTTGATGTCTTGCTTTGTGGTTTTCCTTTGTGGAACTTTAGGAGACCTACGGGGTCTTGGGGTCCCTACTGAGTATCGTTATATTCACCCTTGAATGGGCTTCACCCATACCTTGTTGTGTCTTGTGTAGATGATGTACAACATTGATCAAGGCTGAGGGAGCCAGGACTAGACAGTGCTCGGAGGTGGACATTCGGCGTTACGTGACACGGAGGAGACGAGCAGACGTGGAGTATTGTGGAGGCGATATGTACCTACCCTTCTGGTAGGATCTGCGGTGGACAATCCAGGAGTTGCTTTCCACCTTTCAGTTGTTTTGTACTTTTCAGTTGTACTTGTACTTTTCCAGTTGGGCTTGTATTCCGGCCCCTTTACATTTAGCACACTTTTACTTCAGTAGTTCACTTCACAATTGCTTCTTTTTGTTTGCTTGGTTGTGTGAGTTTACAGGTTCTTAAGGCAATGCCTTCTCAGTTTTAGGGATATGCATTTCCGGTGCTAGTCGCCAGCCCCTGGCCTATGGAAGGCGGGTTTGGGTTAGTCACGGCACGAGCCCCGGGGGATGGGTCATGACAAGTTATATTAATAATTATGAATTGTATAATTATTTAATTTGAAATTGTTTAATTTAAAAGGTATTCTTATTTAAAGATATCATTTAAAGATATTTTTTAAACGACATCAAAAGGCTTTGATTGTGGATTTGATTAAAGGTTTAAATAATAACTTGAAATCCCATATAATAAATAATAAGAAAGAGTTTATATTCAAAATTATGGAATGTCCATAATGTTAGCTAATTTATAAAAGGGTTTATAGTTAGATTTTATTTATGAATAGTTTATAAATGATTATCTCATGTTAAAAATATTTAAATTGTTCATTTATTTAAATTTTATTCCCTACTTTATTCATAGATATAAATTGTTTATATTATGAGTGTTCATTCCTTAGTTTAATTATTAAACTTCTTCTAAGAGATAAATCCTTGCATTACATACTATGCATGACTCTATAAAATTTAGTTTTCATCTACCTTGACCTCAATTTGTAATTGAAGTTATTAACTTGAATTTAGTTGATGAGAATAACTTGTGTATATTAGGTGTTAGAGATATCATGAATCTAATTCTCACTTGAGTAAAGTCTCTCTGAGAATAGGGACTTGGGATCAGACCACCTACTGTCCTAGAGGCCGATGGCTTGTCTAGAAAGGTGAATGAGGTTGGATATATGTCGCTCTAGGATTACTCATGTGAAGATTACCATTCTCATGTTTCTTTATTTCTTTAAATTAAAAGTTCAAGTACCTTATTCATATGATGCATTCAGATATGTATGAATATGTTTATATTATATTTTGGTTAAGGGTTGTGTAAAAGTTACACATTGATGTGGTTTAAAAACATTAATTTGGTGGTTAAAATAAGGATTCCAAAACTAAATCATTAGAAGCATGAATACACAAAAGGGAATAAAACATGAGAAGATAAAAAATACATAAGATGTAATAATTATATATTTAATATACATATGTTTCACATTAAATTAGTGAGATTTTAAAAATAAAAACCCCACAAATACTAAGTGTGAAAATACTTCTAAAGAGACACTTGTAAATACCTTGATCATCCAATTGGGTAGGTTATGCAAAAGTCGGGTTCCCCTGGATTATCCTTTGTAAGGAAAGAAATTTATGAATAACTCTAGATTATCCTGATGGGTAGGTCATGCCAAAGTTGGGTGACTCATGATCGCCCCTTTTTAGCTTATTCTTGGTTCTTTCTTTGGGTTACACTAGCTGGGAGACCCTAATAGAATTAGGTAATCGGGGGAATAGAGTTGAGCATATCCATATGATATATTTGGATAAAGGGTTATCCACTCAACTATCCAAGAGTCACAATAATTGTGATTGTGGTGATTCCATACCTAAATAATTAAGTGGTGAGAGAAACGCCAAAGAAAACTTATTACTTAGTGAAATATGGGTCTTGTCTCATTGAATGGATATGATGTACAAGGCCATCTTTTTTAGTGGGAGAACTATCATTAAAATTAATTAATGAAAATATATTATACACAAGATATTTATCTAATAAAAATTTATTTTGTAGATAAATACATCATCGCCATCAAAGTAAACTTTGAAATTAATCCTTGAAATGTGAATCTTAAAGTAAGAAACTCCTAAGACTGGTATGTTAAGAAAATTTCTCAAGTAAGAGAAATGTTATATGCGTTAAAACAGTTCCATCCTAAATAACTAATTGTTGAAATTGTTCAATAAGTGAATATATATTCTTATGGAAGCATGAAATGATTCATTTAAGGTTTCAAAGGCATTGGATACTAATTGACCTAAGGAATTATAATCTCATGTAATCAATATTATTGGGCATGTCAATGCTATTCAATATGATTGAATATGTTTTGAGAGACCTAATAATTTGTATAAGGATTATTATGGTTAAGGAATTCATTATATTATCATTTTGGGGAAATGTTCCAGAAATATGGATGAATTTAAAAAATGTTTACATGATATTCTCAAAGTGTAGAAAATAGATGAACTAAGCATATGATATCTAAGTTATGGTACTGTATAGATAGTATAAGGAAGTAAAAGTTTAAAATTGAAAGAGATAAAGTTGGAAAGTCCAATAATATTTCTTCAATAAGCCAGTTAAGGTTATTTGAAACCTGAGGGTGTTATCAGAAAGGAGTAACGATTCTATATGATGAGATTATTTGGAATACCTAAAGGGGTTTGGGAACTTCATGGAATATCCATGTCAAGTATTAATGTTATAGAAATTGATTATTCGATTTTGAAGGGTATGTGATACCGAGTGTATGTTTTACAAGTGTTGTAAAAACACAAGAGTTCAAAATCATAGGAAGAATTGAAAGTGCTTATAATTTTCATTCAAGTAATGAGGTAAAAAACTTCTATATCAGAAATATGAATGTAAATATATTTATCAAGCTTTAATGAATCCAAGTAAAAGTAGTGTATCTTAATCTTGCTTCTCTTATATGATAAGAGATGGTAACAAAGAGTTGTTACACTAATGAAATTTGGGCTATTTGCAACGGGACCCCTTCGCAAAAGATCTTTTGCGACGGGGTCCTGTCGCAAATAGCCTGTTGCAGAAAACGGCGTTGCAACTAATATTTTTTAAGACGATCTAGTTGCAAAAAAATACTATTTGCGATGGGAAGTCGTCCCGTCACAAATAGATCTCCGATTAAATATATTATATATATAAAACATGTTGCGATAGGCCCGTCACAAAAAGTATTTGCGATGGGATCATTGTCCCGTCACAAATAGTTCTCTGTTTATATATGTTATATATACCTAAACCTTTTGTGATGGCCCTGTCATAAAAACTTATTTGCGATGGGTCCTTTTACCATCACAAATAAGTTTTAATATATATATATATATATATAATCTATTTGCGACGGGGTCTCGTCGCAAAAGGTCCCGTCGCAAAAGGTCCCGTCGTAAATACTGAATAAAAAAAATATTTAATAAAATTATGATTAATGAAAAAATAATATTAATATTATTAAAATAATAAAAAATAAAAAATATTAAAATTCTCAATATTCACAAAAAAATATAAAAAAATCATAAAATATTATTATTATTATTATTATTAAAATAAACAAACACTAAAAAAATATAATACTAATAATAAATAATAAAATAATAAAATATTAAAAATAAAAAAATTTTAAAAAACTTAAATTATCCAATATTCTCACCAATATAAAAGACAAAAACTGTAAATAGTTCATATTACAACAAATGTTGAATTCAAATGTTTTAACATAATAAAAAAATCACTGGGGGGGATAGTCTTCTGGAGGAGGTGGAAGAGTTGGAGGAGCTGGTAGAGGAAACTCTATCCCTAAACTACGAGTCATATGAAACATGTACTTCATCTGCTCGTGCTGCTGTTGCTACCATCAACGCATCTCTTCCTCATGCTACTGCTGCTATCAGTGCATATTCTCCCCGTGCTGCTGCTGTTGCTGCTGACACATCTTTTTCTACTATTGTTGCTGTTGTTGATGCATCTCTTTATGCTGCTTCTACAAACTCTCTATAAGCTCAGTCTGAGCTCGTAAGTGCTCCTGATACTGTGAGCCAGAAGATGGTTCCTTTCCACGATATCATCTCGAGCTGGACGCCGACATCACAACAAAACTATAATAAGTCATATGAGTCAAATGAGTGTTGATACCAACTACTCAGCCCTTCTCAAAGGCATACTGGGTTGCCTGCATTCATGCCACCTCATCGAAATGGTGGGCACTAGTCTGATCAGTCGTCTCAGCCTGACTCTCAACCTGTGTCTGAGAGGTCGTAGCCTCATATGACTCCTTTAGTTCCAATTTGAAATTAAAATAGTAAAAATATTATATGCAGTTAAATTTCAAACAGAAAAAGAAATAATACTGACCATAATTTGATGTTGGTGATCACCTCTAATCTTTCTAATGGCTGGATCACTGTACATCTTCTAATAAATGTCGTACTCCGTAATATCAGGATGCTCGAATACCTATATGAATATAAAATAAACTGCTTATATTTAATGTTATATAAAATATTTAAAAAATATACTTACCAGATGCTCTCTATGCATACTGAATGTACGACTACCAGCTCGATGTGTCACCTCATGTCTCCCCCGATTCTGCTGGCCCAATGAATATCTCCTCCAAAATCCACAAATCAACCAGTGTGAACATAATTTATCCCAAATGTGAGATGAAATGTACTCTGGTTAGTGGGCTCTATACAACTCATCAAATACTATCACTCATGTTTTCTTAATGGTCATCTTTCTCAAATTGTGCAAAAACTAATAGAAACACTCACGCATAGACACCTCTCATGCCTCGTGGATAACGTCACTCATGCTATCATCGATGAGATACCATAAACCCTACAAATAATTTATAATATCAAGTTATTAATGAAATAAATTTCAAAATAAATATTATTTATTTATGTACCAGCCAATTATTGAACATTCCAAGCTGCACATCAACGGGAATCTGTTCCCATGTGATCCATGGTTGAGAAAAATAATTGCGCAAGATAACACTCCCCTATCCAACATCTACATGCGCAAAACTATGAAAAGGGAATAAATAATCAAACAATTAGTATATAAATAAATTAATGAAAGCTAACTAAAATACACAGGTTACTATATCTCCATGTGTGTGGATCAAAGCCAAGACATGAACGTCGCTCGAGGATAGGGTCAAGAATCATTAGTCGCGCAAGACCGCGCCCCCTCCGCATACCCCTTGAACTGCCAGTAAGATAAGGGTCAAATGATCCCAAATCCTACTCATCTAAAGGTAGTTAAGCCTCCTGCAACTCATGAAGTAGATCAGGGTTCATCTGAAACACAAAATGATTGTTGTTAGCAGATAGTTGAAAATAATTATTATATATAGATATATATTAGTTATGATTACAACTAACATGTAACTGTGTCAATGTTCACCTTCATCATTATCTTTATATCTGACGATGTCAATGTCTTCATATTCATCATCGACACCATCAATGTCCATATGAGTTTCAGTTTCATCATCTATTTCCATTTCAAATTTATTTGTAACATCATTAACATCATCATAACTATCGACCCTTAATTGTGGGGTGTCATCATCGATATTCATGTCTCTATGAAAAATATGGATTTTGAGTAGTCTCTTGAAATTTTTTAATTCATTGTACTTTATTGGAACCACTTTTGGTTTGAGTAAACTAATTTTCTTGATATTTCATTTTTATTATGCTCCACCAATCACTCAGGTTTCTTGAATTATTCCTAATTATTCCTAATTATTCGTAATTATTCTTAATTCTTCCTAATTGTTCCTAATTATTCCTAATTGTTCCTAATTATTCCTAATTATTACTAATTATTGCTGATTATTGCTGATTATTGCTAATTATTGCTAATTATTCCTAATTATTCCTAATTATTCCTATTTATTTCTAATTATTTCTAATTATCAATAAGTATTCTTAATTATTCCTAATTATTCCTAATTATTCCTAATTAATCCTAATTATTACTAATTATTGCTAATTATTGCTAATTATTGCTAATTATTGCTAATTATTACTAATTATTCCTAATTATTCCTAATTATTTCTAATTATTCCCAATTATTCCTAATTATTGCTAATTATTGCTAATTATTCCTAATTATTCCTAATTATTGCCAATTATTGCTAATTATTACCAATTATTGCTAATTATTTCTAATTATTGCCAATTATTGCTAATTATTACTAATTATTACTAATTATTTCTAATTATTCCTAATTATTGCTAATAATTTCTAATTATTGCTAATTATTGCTAATTATTGCTAATTATTGCTAATTATTGCTAATTATTGCTAATTATTGCTAATTATTCCTATTTATTACTATTTATTACTATTTATTACTATTTATTACTACTATCTATTACTATCTATTACCATCTATTACTATCTATTACTAATTATTACTATTTATTACTATCTATTACGAATTATTTCTATTTATTGCTATTTATTACTATTTATTACTATTTATTACTATTTATTACTAATTATTACTAATTATTACTAATTATTATTATTTATTACTAATTATTATTATTTATTACTAGTTATTACTATTTATTAGTATTTATTACTAATTATTACTATTTGTTACTAATTATTAGTATTTATTACTAATTATTACTAATTATTACTATTTATTACTATTTATTAGTATTTATTACTAATTATTACTATTTATTACTATTTATTACTATTTATTACTAATTATTACTAATTATTACTAATTATTATTATTTATTACTAATTATTACTATTTATTAGTAATTATTATTATTTATTACTAATTATTAGTATTTATTACTAATTGTAAATATTTAATACTATTTTTTCCTAATTATTACTATTTTTCCTAATTATTACTAATTAACGTTAATTACTAAGAATTAGTACTAATAATTTCATTTTATTATTATAAATAAATACTGATGACAAAACAATTTAAAACTAATTTAATTACAACTAATCAACAATAATTAAAATTAATATAAAAAAATGAAATAAATACTAAATTAAATAGAACATAAATACCTTTAAACTTGATCTCTTATAATTGTAGACAGCTTCACAACTTCTTCATAAAAAAAACTAACTCTGAAAAATGTTCACTCTAAAATTAGAGTTTAGAGAAGCAGAGGAAGTAGGAATTAAGGGAGAGGAAGGAAAAAACAGATGGGGGTATATATAGGTTAGATTAGTTGCGACGAAAATATTTGCGACGGGATTCTCGTCGCAAATAATACTTTTTGCGACAGGACCCGTCGCAAATACCTTCGGCCGCATTAATTACTGTTGGCAGTTAAAAGGTTATTTGCGACGGGTCCTGTCGCAAAAAGTGACCTACCGACGCACTATTTGCGACGGGACAACATCCCATCACAAATACCCTTCGGCAGACGCACTAGTTGCGACAGAGAATTCCCCGTTGCAAATAGTATTTACCGCCTCCCGATATTTGTGATGGGAGGTGCCTACCCATCACAAATAACCTCTTCGACGGACTATTTGTGATGGGATTTATTCCCATCACAAATAACCCATTGCAAAAATCAGTTTTTCCCGTAGTGTTATGAACAACATGAGATGATTAACTGGATACATTGGGTTTACGATTCATTGGATTCTATAACATGTTTTGAGAAGAGGATATAGATAAAAGTGTTTTATTTAGGATAAAGTGTTTATCCAGGTATTTGTTAAAATGTGATGGAATTTGATTCCCACCCAATAATGGTGTATTTTAATGAATAAAATTTTCTTTTTCAAGAAAATACTCTAAAAACATATAATTTCATATGAGATATGTAAACAATAGTTTATTTTTTAGATATTACTACTAAAAGGAAATAAGTGTTATTTCCTAAAACACAAAGTAGTATGTGTTGTATATTATAAAGATATTTCAAAGAGAATATAGTGTTTATGAGGCCAACACGAGTATTTTTGAAATTAGAGAATTTTAAAGTTAAAAAATAAAAGATTGTGCCAGTTTAAGTTTAAGCGATTCTTCACTTAATATCCTAATGAGTTAGGATATGTGACAATAAAGAAAAATGTAAATAGTTACATTTAGTTACTGTGATAAAGTGAATATCACTATTAACTAAAGGATTATACGAGTCCGAGATTAAAGGTGATTCTTCACTTAATTTCCTAAAATGTTTAAGATATGTGATGATAAATAAATGTAAAGAGTTGTATTTAGTTATAATGAGAAAGATAATTATACTTGTTGTCCTAAAAAAAATTTAGGACACGATATTAAATAAAATTTAAATAGTTACATCCAGTTACTGTGATAAAGTGAATATCACGGTTATGCCAACTCATTTACAAAGTGAAATTCACTTGATTTCCTAAAAGTTTTAGGAAATAATGGTAAATATAAATGTAAATGGTTATATGTGTTTACCATAATGAAGTGAATGTCACTTTATCCTAAAAGAGTTTAGGATATGTTGGGTAAAAAATGAAAATGGTTACATGGACCTCAAAGAGAAAGTTTGATGGCATAATTTCATAATTGAAGATGATGTTAAGCTTAAAAACAGTTCCAAGTAGACAAAAAAAAGATAACATTATAACATTTTATGTTATGAAGTTAAAGATTTTAAATATAGGTTCAAATATTTGAACTTAAGAAATATGATTCCTAAGTCTCATCATTATTCAAACTAGCTTGCTTCATAACTATTACCCACTAAGAGGTTAGTGAGAGTATTTTTTTCAGATGGTCAAATAGGGATGTGATAGAAATTACATATGGATGTAATGTTTAAAAAAAATCATTACTATAGCAATACCATGAGATTCATGTAGAATCTCTAGATGTTAAACACTTAAGAGATTGATTGTAATGGTTGTAAACATATCAAGAAACTATAATAAATTCAATCTACATTTATCATTCATTTATGTGTGTTGTAACTTTACTTTACATAAATAATCGAATGATAAATGTCCCCTCAAAGTACAAACTTTGAGTTTTCCCTCATCGATGATCATCATAAAGTATTATGGGTTGTGATGATATGTTAAGATTAGCTTGAGTAGATTCTCATACTCATTAAAAAGGGTTGTATATGAGATCCAAAGAATAAATTCATGAGGTAATAAGTAGAGACTTATTACTCAAAATGACATGATAAATTATATCTCATGGAATGTTATAAAATCAAAGATATACTTAGGGGCGTATAATTATTATCAATCCCTCTTACCTAAGGTTGGTGAGATACCTAACATGGGAACCTTCATACTTGATACCCTACTTACACAAGTCAAAATATGAAATTAGCTAACTAGGGGATGGTTTGGTATGTTGTTGATCATGTCATTGGTTTGAGTGCAACCAAGATGAGATTTTCCACTTATATGATAAGAAAATAAATCTGGCCCTTAATTGAAAAAGACCAAGGAAATGCATGTCCATGCTTATTTGAGTTGCATATGATGTGTTAAACTACTTTGATGATGGGCATGTGATGCACTCATCTGTTAGATGAATAAAATGTGATGCATTCATCAACTTGGTTAGTCTTTTTCATAGAATCAAGAAATGATGAGATGGCTATACTATATTTACATGTTCTAGGTCTAGTGGACGCCCGATGTCCTGGAAAAAGGAATCTATAGGTATATATACGATATATATGATACATATAGTGGTGGAAATGATTTTATAGAGACATGAGTATGTTTTATGAAGATCAAATCAGACCCCTTGGTAGCTTGAGTAGCACTAATACTTTACTAGATGCCACTCTTTACTTACATCAATGAAATATAGATTTCATATTTTTTGTCAGTATTTCTAAGGCCCATAGGGTCACACAGTTAGGCCTCTGTATAAGGATTAAATTTTAGATAAAGTGTTTGTTCCAAAATGAAGAGAGTATGATGAAACTATATCCAAAAGATTTTTGGATGGATTCACAAAGAGTTGTGAAGTTTTTCATAGAGTCCTTATGGATTTTAGTGAAGATGGGATATTTTTGAATATGTACTAAAATAATTAATGGAATATTTAATTTAGGTGCATCTATCTTCCATAAAGTTTCATTAATCCATTATTAATGGATTAAATGTCTTGAATATTCATTGAATAGTATTCAATGAATTAATGACAATGAGAATAAATGTACATGGATGCATAAAATATGGCTGATTCGTTTCATTAAATGAAACACATTACAGATGTCTATATAAAGGGATGTGATAACTCATATTGAAAATAAATAATTTTTGGGAAATCCTCTCAAGGATCTCTTCTTTCAAGTAGCTTGTTCATCACCCTAAGTGATGATGCTATCACCTCTTCAAATGTACGAGTGTCCTCTATTTGAGATAAGGATCCATAGTATGGTTTAATTCTTCAAAAGAAGGAAGCATTTGTTTTCTACTCTAGTGATCATCATTAAGAAAACTCATTGGATATTACTGCATTGCCTATCCAGGTGCACACATCCATGTTCTTCATTTATTACATGTTGATTCTGTAAATGACAGATCATATATATTTGGGTTTTTCTTTTACTGCCATGTCTATATGATGGACAAATAAAACCCAAAACTTAGAAATAATGACTCTTATGAAACTCATGGATGACCCTTATGGTTCACCATTTGCCACAAAATGAATCTTACGCATCACCCAAAATGAATGTCACAAACCACTTTATGTCATGACCCATCCCCTGGGACCCGTTCCGTGACTACCCCAAGCCCACCTTCCATAGGCCAGGGGTTGACGACTAACATCAGAAAGGCATATCCCTAAAATGGGAAGGCATTGCCTTTAAATCTGCATACACACAGACCATGTACACAACAAGAGAAAACCATGTAGTATAACTGCTAAAAGTAAATGTGTGAACTGAATCAGAATGGGATAGTATACAAACCTAACTAAAATAAAGTACAAAAAAAGGAAAAATAACTCCTAAGGTTTCCCGCCAACACTACTGGAAAAACGACCTATACCCACGGTTCAAAACTGTGGGTATAGCCCCCAAAACCATGGGTATAGCCTATACCCACGGTTTTGGGAACCGTGGGCTGGAAGGGCGTCGGTATAGGGGTATCAGCCTATACCCATGGTTTTGGAGAACTGTGGGTATAGGGTAGTCAAATGTGGCACACCTCTGTTCCAGCGTGGCACACAACAGACCCCATGGTTTGAAAACCGTGGGGTATTTAAATTCAAAAAATGCGCCGATGGGGGATTCGAACCTGCACCTCGCGTTGCGCCTCACGGTCGCGCCCCACTAAGGGACCAACCGAGCTATGATTTCTAATTGTTATATATACATACATCTGTGTATATATATTAATATGATCCACGTGGGGTATTTAAATTCAAAAAACATGGGCAGGGGGATTCGAACCCGCGTCTCACAATAAGCCTCACCACCGCGCCTCCCCAAGGGACCAACCGAGCTATCATTTTTATTTGATATATATACATACATCTGCATATATATATTAATATGATCCGTGTTTCGAAAAATTTTAACTACAAAAATTGAACCCGTGACCTACAACACCCGCAGAGAAGGGTTTACCAACTGAGATAAAGAATTTTTGAAATTATATATTTATATTTATGTAAATATATTAATCTAAACCGTGAAAAAATGTCTTCCTGCCAATTTTTTTTCGTGTCCCACCTAATTTTGTTTCCCCGCCATAACGCGGGAAATCTATACCCACAGTTCTGGAGAACCGTGGGTATAGGTCTTAAAAAAAACCCCAACACCCACGGTTTTGAAGAACCGTTGGTATAAGTCTTCAGAAAATACCCTACACCCACAGTTTTCTCCAAAAACATGGGTATAGGTCTTAAAAGAAAACTATACCCACAATTTTTGGCAAAACCGTGGGTATAGGTTCACATACTATCCCTATACCCACGGTTTTGGAAAACTGTGGGTATAGGGGTACCATATACCCACATTTTTTTGCAAAAATGTGGGTATAGACCTATTTTCTAGTAGTTCAAGGATCCTACCTAAAGGGTAGGTATAGTTCGTCACTGCGTCTCTCCACGTCAATCGGTCACCTCCGTACATCGTCTAGTCCTGGCTGCCAAATGTCAATCAAAGTTGTCCGTCGTCTGCACAAGACACAACAAGGTGCGGGTGAATCCCGTGTAGGGGTGAGTATAACAATACCCAATAGGGACCCCGAGACCTCCAAAGGTCTCCCATAATTCCACAAAGTAAAATCCACAAAGCATGATTTCAATCACAAAGCACAAAGTAAAAGACAACTCACACCAGGTATATAACTTAAAGAAAAAGAATAATGATGATTAGTCGTAAAGCTAAATCATCTCATTCCATTGATAAGTTTCACTTCTAAACCATTAAGAAGTCGTTCTATTTCTGACCACACAGTTTCATAAGTCATGGATACACACAGGGTCGTAAGTCATAGATCCGCACAGGGTCGTAAGTCATAGATCCACACATGGTCGTAGTCCTCGATCCACATAGGGTCGTAAGTCGTCGATCCACACAGGTTCATAAGTCACTGATCCATGACAGGATGCTGTAAGTTTGGTCCTCATCAGGTCTCACAACTACTGATCCACATAACTTCGCTCTGATGTTGATCCAAAAAGGGTTGCTCTTTACTTGACAACCGACCATATGATTCTCGCACTTGATGTGCTTGAGTTTTGCAGGTTCTAATCCTCAAGACATTAGTCGTACTTCAACTACAACTAACTTCCACGAAGAAGTAACTCTAAGAACCGCCATGTTATAAGGGTTCCAACGCAACAGACGATGCGTCAATCGGGCGCCTGGTCTGTAAGTTATAGTCATTTTAATACCAAGATCCTGGTTAGATTCGAGTTCAATCCAACTCGGCTGTACTCCAACTTTCTCCAAAACCCAAGAAGAGTATCTCAAAAGGATCGTATCATCTTAAGGGTTCAATCTCCGTAGTTGGTTCATCAAACAAATGTCTGATTTAGAATTTATGACCTTTTAAGCGAAATTTGGTCAAATTGGGGTCGGGCCTGGTCCGACCCACCCGGCTGGGTGCGGCTTGCCGAGCTGCGGGACCAGCCCGACCCGATGGCTGGGTACAGTCTGCTAGACAGGCGTGTTCCAAACTCCCCCGAACTGACGTGGGCCATTTGGTTCCTCTAACAGTGACACCAGCCTAACGTTGCTTCATCTAACCGATCTGTGTGGACTGGTCACAGGCGGGACCCGCAGGCATGGGTCCGCCTACCACCATGGCCAGAGCTGCAATACCTCCTTTGCGGGGCACCACTGTCTGATTGGCATGCATGATGTTATTAATATTTTCACAACTTATTGTATACCCCCTTTACTGATTTTATATAAAATGTGCATAATTTGTGTGAAATATTAATGTTTAAATATTAAATATAATTTTAGAGCACTCTTTGAATTCATCCAGATTCAATTCTATTTAATGTTTTAATAATAACTATCTCCCTACTGATCAAAATTGTGTTTTTTTTATTTTTTAGGATTCCTTATTCAATTTCAAACATATAATTAGAAGGAATCAGTGGCCAATTCTTCCATTTGAAGGGTCATATGCTCCACCCAAAAAGGCCCAAATAATATGTGAAGAAACTGGACAATCCATGAAGGTAGAATTACTGGGATCACTCAAGAATTCAAAATCCTATAATTCTTCTCCAAAGGTCAGGGGTCAATTAAATTCATCTTTTATAAAAATTTCAAGGCCCAAATCCAAATACAAGGGTCCCGAATAATGAATTTAAACTCAGCCCACCATTCTAGCAGGGAATTAAAATTAGTACAGTATTAAAGACTTTTCTAATGATCTAGTCATAAAATCAAGATTAGATTTTTAGTTTGAAATAGGATATATATAGGCGGCCTACTTTTTTGAATAAAGCATTCAGATTTGAAGGCATCTTCCTATTCAAAAATCCATTCACATTTCGGCCATCAAAAAAGCATGGGTAGAAATGAACAGTTTAACATTGTTTATTAAAACTTCCATAAATTTGGTTAAAGAAGTAAAATGGCTACCAAATTTTGAGGGATGATAGTAAAAATCAATATATACAACTTGTAAGAAGATATCATCTCTATATTCAGCTGTCTAAATGTCCAAATTGGCGATGCAAGTGGAGGGATAGTTTTGGAGTGCAAACATTCCACCACCTTGGGCTATAAATACATCCTCTCCTCTATTTTCAAAAGAGTTGGAATTTCATAAGAGAGGAGAATATATTGAAACGACCAAATCCTTTCAAAATAATTTGTAGGACCTTCCATACTCAAGTTTTTACTTGAGATACCTTTCCTCCTCTCTTTGTTTTCATTTACTTTTATGTTGTTCTTCATTTGTAATCGTGTAAGTGTTTGTTTTTGTAATTATATTTTAATGAAAGTTTCTTATTCTTAATATATTATTCTAATCCACATTATGTTAAATAATATTAGTGGTTTTAAAATAGTTTAAATACAGTTTAATCCCCTTCCCTTATTTCGTTTTCTCATTCAATATAAAGTTTGTTTTTAAATATCATCATCGTTCTTGTGTGTGTGTTCGACGCGCAACTCTTTTCTTATCACTTTATTTTCCTTATTTTTATAATTCATCATCATAAATATAATAAAAAATATTAATAACCATATTAGTAGATAACTAAATCTACCATTGGGGTGAGTCATTATTTAGATATGTTAAGAGATTGAGATCTTTTTCTCGATGAATATTATTTAATTTAACATCGTGTATATTGGACTTAACATGACATGGATTAATGACATATTTTGTTTAAAGTATGGATTACATGGATTATTGGAACCATAAATACACTACCAAAATCAAGTACTGATTGAGATTAGAATCCTAGTTAAGTTAAGGCTTGGATTAAAACCTTAACACTTAAGAATTCCAATCAACATCAACTTGTGACATGAGTGTTAATTTAATGCAATACAAATCCGGGCTCAAGGATATCACAAGTTTAACTACCTATTGATAAAATCACCCAAATATTTATCAAAATTTTAAATGAATCTTAATCAATCAATAATTTCAATTAATATATACAAACAAACCCCCAATAAAAATACAATCAACTAAAAACATTCGACTATTAAAAAGTACCATCACCGATGATTCAACCCAAGTGCTGCTATACACATTAACAGAGTATCAGAACCTTAAACGATCGATAGACAATAATCGTCCGTGATTTCAAATGGATTTATTTTCTAGGATGTTGAAATTAAGTTGTCGTTGGTTTCTGGTTATTGTAAAAAAACAAAAATTAAAAAAAAAAAAAAAACACAAAGAAAAACTCTCCTTCTCAAAAAAATCATAAACGGAAAAACACAAAAAAAAACCCATTTTCCTCTTTCTTCCAAAATCTCTCTAAATTCCACATAGCCTCCCAAAAAATCCATCATATTTGTTTGACCCTAAAATTGAGCGAACACTTCACCAACTTAGGATGAATATAAGAGATAATCAACTCATTCAAGAACCTATCCTTGTCCAACCAATTGAATTAGATATGGCCAATCATAGGGAACAAACACTTAAAGAACTTGTTTCCCTTGATATGGATTACTAACCTATTGGTATTCAATATCCAAACATAGAGGATGACTTCAAACTCAAATCAGGTTTGATTCATCTTCTCCCTCATTTCCATGAGCTAGCCGGTGAGGATCCACATATTCATCTTAAAGAGTTCCAAGTGGTGTGATCTACCATGAAGCCTCAAGGGGTTTCTGAGGAGAAAATAAAACTTTGAAAATTCCCTTTTTCCTTATCTAACTCCTCCAATTCATGGCTTTACTACCTCCCTTTTAGTTCTATAACCACATGGAATGACATGAAGCATCTTTTATTAGAAAAATTATTTCTTACTTATCGTACTACTTCTATCTGAAAGGAAATTAGTGGTATCTGACAATTCCCAAATTAATCACTCCATGAGTACTGGGAGTAGTTCAAAAATATTATGGAAACCTAACCACACCACCAAATTCCTGACCAACTCTTGATCCAATACTTCTATGAGGGGTTATTGTCTATGGATAGAACCCTAATTGATGCCGCAAGTGGTGGTGCTCTTGTTGATAAAAATCCTAAAACTACAAGAGATCTCATAAGCAACATGGATGAAAACACACAACAATTCCATACTCAAGCACATGCTCAAGTCAATCAATCCCAAGATAGTCAATCGATAGAGCCAAACAAGATGACTGAGTGGATGAGTAAACTTACAGGTCTTGTGCAACAACTATCTGTGGCATCCAAAGTCCCAACCTCATCTTCTCCACAATCTTTGTTCCTTGGAACTATCAATAACTGTGTAATTTTTAGCTCCCCATCTCATCCAACTGACACATGTCCAAAACTTCAAGAGGATCAATCCGATTCATCTGAACCGATGGAGCTTAATGCAGCATATGCTCAGAGGAACACCAATCCTCAACAATTAGGTCAGTTCATTAGAAACTTCAACCAACCCCACTCTGAGCCCTTCTCTTCTACCTTCAACCAAGGCTTGAGGTATGGTAATCCCATTTCTCATCCCTCTCAATTACCTCATCAAAACCTAAACCAATTCCAATATAGTCAAGGTGGTGGTAACTTCCAACAACCTTATCCATTTTTTCCTCAAACTCAAAGGAACAATCCTCCTCCTAGATTCCACTATCCTAGTGAGACTTCTCAATTCACAAACCAATACAATCACTTTCCCAAGAACCAAAATCAAGGCAATCCTAATCTGGGACAAGAATCTTCTTCCAAGCAACCATGGGAAAGCGTTGTAGAAGATATTGCCTCCTTCAACCATTCTAGCCTTAAGAAAATTGAAACATAAATTGTCCAAATTGCATCCCACCTAAGCTAGTAACAACAATCAAATTCTTCCCAACTCCCAGCTCAACCATTACCCAACCCCAAGGGTAATGTCAGTGCAATTGCACTTAGATCAGGGAAGCAAATTTCTATTCCTCAAGATAATTCCTATAACCTCCTTTAAATGTTGACCTAGAAAATAAAAAGAAAAAGAAACTTGAAAAGGAATCTGAATCCATTCCCTCGCCTCCTTCCATTCCACTTAGGAACCCAATTCCTTTTCCTCAAGTTGTTTTTAAGCCAAAGAAGTCCTTTGAACTCGATCCAGAAATGCTCGACATGTTTATATGTGTTGAAGTTAACATTACCCTTTTATATGACATAAAAAAATCTCTAAGTATGCCAAGTTTCTTAAGGAATTGTGCACCCACAAAAGGCAACTTAGGACCTTTGAAAATGTTTCCACCCAACAGTCTATTCCCATAAAGTGAAAATATCCAGGGACCTTTATGGTTCCATGCCAAATTGGAAGTTCCAACTTTGATAATGCACTCATAGACCTAGGATCCTCAATTAATGTCATTCCCAAATCCATATTCTCCAACCTTGGTCTAGTTCCCTTACATCCAATGGGTGTTTTCATTAAGTTATCCAATCGAAGCACAGCCAGTCCTGAGGGAATAATTGAGGATGTCCATTTTCGTGTCAATGATCTTATCTTCCCTGCTGATTTCTATTTCCTTGACATGGAAGGTGAGACAAAATCTTCTCGATCTCCCCTAATTCCAGGAAGACCATTCCTAATGATAGGGAGAACCAAGATTGATGTCCATTCTGGCATCTTATCCATGGAATTTGGTGACCAGCTGGTCAAGTTCAACATTTTCCAAGCCATGCGATACCCATCTGAGGATCACTCTACATTCTCAATCCATGCTTCTTAGGACACTTCTAAGAGTCAATTGAACCCCAATCCATCATGTTATTCATGTTACAATGACAAATGATCTTGTGAAATCTGCACCATGATTAACCAAGTCATAAATAGTGAAGTTGATGTGGACCTTTCATTCATAGACTCCATCAATCTAGAGGATCTTGAAAACTCTATTGAATCCCACATAAACTCTAATCTGTACTGCTCCACCTTGGAAAATATCAAGGAAAATGAATCAAAACCAACTGAAGTCCCTTCCTTCATTCCTGAGTTGTCTAACCCACAAATGAGAGTTGATGCTGATCTAAAACCTCTTCCTGAACACATGAAATATGCATTCCTTTTTCATGGTCACTTTTATCCTGTCACTATCTCCGCTTCCCTTATTGAAACCAAGGATTTCAAACTTGTTCAGGAGTTAGAGGAAAACAAAAAGGCATTAGGTTGGACCCTAGATGACATACCAGGAATAAAACCTTCCCTTTGGATGCATCACATCCATCTTGAGAAATCATCCAAACCAATTATACAACCACAAAGAAGACCCAATCCACTCATACTTGAGGTAGTTAGGGAAGAGATCGCCAAGCTTCTTCAAGTTGGTATTATCTACCCAATTTCTGATATTGAATGGGTTAGTACAATTAAAGTTGTACCTAAGAAGGGTGGGATAACTGTTGTCACAAATGAACATGGGGAGGTAGTTACAACTCGAGTGAAGAAAAAATGGTGTGTGTGCATCGACTATAGGAAATTGAATGTTGAAATAGGAAAAGATCACTACCGTCTTTCATTCCTTGATCAAATTCTAGAATGATTAGTCATGAAGTCACATTATTGCTTTCTTGATGGATACACTGACTACTTCCAAATCCCAATCGCACCTCAGGACTAAGAAAAGACTACTTTCACTTGACCCTTTGGAACATATGCATATAAGAGAATGTATTTTGGCCTTTTTAATGATCCTGTAACATTCCAGAGGTGTATGATGAGTATTTTTTCTGAATTCATTGAACATTTCATGGAGGTCTTCATGGATGACTTTACCATTTATGGAGATTCATTTGAATCTTGATTGAATTCACTCTCTCTAGTCCCTCAAAAGTGTGTCAAGTGTATCCTAGTGTTAAATTTTGAAAAATGTCACTTCATGGTTCCAAATGGGATTGTTCTATGGAACATTGTTTCAAAAGAGGGTATTGAAGTTGATCTTACCAAAATTGAAGTGATCCAATCACTTCCTGAACCCACTTCTGTTCAATGCATCCATTCATTCCTCGGTTATGCTGGTTTCTATTGTCGATTCATCCATAAATTTAGTAGGATTTCCCTCCCCCTCACTCAGTTTCTCCAAAATGATGCCACCTTCCATTTCTATGAGGTTTGAAAGAGAGCCTTTGTTGAACTCAAAAATGCTCTTATATCTGTCCTGACAATCCAGCCCCCAGATTGGTTCTTACCCTTTGAGTTGATGTGCGATGCTTCCGATAGAGTCGTTGGGGCTGTTCTAGGTCAAAGAAGAGAAAAAATTCCTCATGTCATATATTATGCCTCAAAAACTTTGTATGAAACTCAATCTCACTACATTGTCACTGGAAAGGAACTTTTAGTAGTGGTTTTTTCCTTAGATAAATTTCATCCCTATCTCTTAGGTTCCAAAATCATCATATTCATAGATCATTCTACTATAAAGTTCTTACTCAAGAAAAGTGATTCCAAACCGAGGCTAATAAGATGGATCCTAATTCTCCAAGAGTTTGACCTTGAAATCAAAGATAAACCAGGAAAAGAAAACCTTGTGGCTGATCACTTGAGTATAATTTCTAATTCTTCTCATTCAAAAATCATTGATCCTGAATTCCCCACTGAGCACCTTTCATCTCTCACTCCAAAAATACCATGGTATGCCCCAATTGTAAATTACTTGGTTTCTGGTGTTTTTCTAGAAAATTTTTCAAAAGAAAAAAAATGAAGCTGAAAATTTATTCAAAATTTTATTTTTGGGAAGATAATAAACTTTAGAAAACTGGGGATGACATGATAATTAGGAGATGTGTTGATAAAAATGAATATTCTTCCATCTTAGAATTTTGTCACTCAATGCCTGATGGTGGCCACTTTGGACCACAAAGGACCTCCTAAAAGGTCTTAGACCCTAGATTATTCTGTCCTTCACTCTTCAAGGACTCACATGAGTTCTGTAAATCATGTCCCACTTGCCAAAAGTTTAGCACAATTTCAAAGAAAAATGAAATGCCCCAGAAGACTTTAATTTTCTGTAAGATCTTTGATGTTTGGGGCATCAATTTCATGGGACTATTTCCCCCTTCAAATGAATTATCATACATCCTTCTTGAGGTAGATTATGTTTCTAGGTGGGTTGAGGCCAAACCCACTAGAAATAATGGTTCACATACTGTTAGTGAGTTCCTAAAGACACACATCTTCCACCGATTTGGCACATCACGTGCCTTGATAAGTGACTTAGGAACCCATTTTTTTAATAAAACCATGGAATCTCTTTTGAAAAAGAATGGTGTTGTACATAAAACTTCAACTGTATATCACCCCCAAACAAATGGCATGGCTGGACTTTCAAATAGAGAAGTGAAAAGAGTTCTTGAGAGAATTGTAAAACCCACTAGAAAAGACTGGTCTAAAAGACATGATGAAGCACTTTGGGATTATCGAACTGCCTATAAAACACCCATTGGGATGTCTCCTTTTAGGCTAGTTTTTGGTAAAGCATGTCATTTACTAGTTGAAATCCAACATAAGTCTTTTTGGGCTGTGAAAAACTGTAATTTTGATTGTGAAAAATCTGGTGAAGAGAGATTGTTGTAGTTGAATGAACCGGAGGAGCTTCGACTTGATACCTATGAGAATTCTAATCTCCACAAAGAGAAATCTAAGGTACTCCATGAAAAAAACATCCTGAGAAAGATATTTCATGAAGGTGAAAAGGTAATGATCTTCAATTCTCGATTCGGCTTCATCCAGGTAAACTTAATTCTCGTTGGGAAGGTCCTTTTGTTATTACTAATGTTTACCCATTTGGTGCAGTGCAAGTCCAAGACCCCTCTTCAAAAAGTACATTCACAGTTAATAGACATCAGTTAAAGCATCACCATGAGAGGACACACAATCCTGGAACCACATCGACTTCCATCGGATCCCCAACTTCTATAGTTGACCCACCACTGGATGGAGATGGAAACCCACCAAATCAAAACTAGGGGGCACCTCTTTCCCTTTAACTCCTCTTCTCCCTCACTCTCCCTCCCCCCCTCTCTTCTTCCTCCCTCATTCTCATTTTTTAACCACTTTCCTCATCACATTTTTTTATTTACTCTTTCTATTTTTTGTGGGTGTGTCTTTATAAAAAACTTAAAAAACCCTAAAAAAACATTTAAAAAAATATGAAAAAACAAGATTCATACTTACTCACCTTCCTATTTTCAAATTTTGTCCAACCATTTTGGGGAGTCAAAAGATATGGTTTCATCTCAAAAATTTTGTGTTTTCTTCATAAATTTGGATAAAGAATATTGTGTCAAAACCAACAAATTTTGAATGCTCAATTTTTGATTTGGAAAATGATTTTCCCCTCCATGAGGAACAACATTTGCTTTCATGCCAAGGCCACCTATGGCCATCTTTTCAAAATTGTGTTTTCACCCCCATTTGTGAATCTTGAGTTTGTGGACCTTCGAGCTGAATTTCTAACTTTGGTGTGCATTAATATGATACAGGCATTTTCTAAACCTCATGAGAATCACAATTGCTAAATATCCTCCCATTTCCCTTACATTAATCCTCCTTTTGACAGCCCCTTTGAGCCTATGAAAACATTTTCTTTGTTAGCCACATTACAAGCCCAATACCTTATCCCACCCAATATCAACATGGATTTTCATTGCATAATTTTTTGAAATTTAAGTGTGGGGGAATGAATTTCATTTTGGGTGCCCTTTTCTTGATTTTCAACGTGTTATCGTATGCTTGAGGGCAAACATCCATTTTAGTGTGGGGAGAGGTTTCCCTTCAGTGGGGTTTGGGAATGTATATATGTTCATCTTGTACAAATGATATTGAAAAGTGTTAAAAAAATCAAAAATCAAAAATCAAAATAAAAAAATGTAAATAAGCATGGGTTGCATCTTGGGTGGGTCAAAAATCGCTCTTCCTCAACCTTTGATCTTATTATAACTATTACAATTAGTGTTGTGGGGAGATCAATCATGGGTTGGGAGATGAGTGTAAGATCTATTTCAAGTTCAACTTTCGAAAAATGCAAAAAAAAAGAACACTCACTACGGGAAAAACCGTTATTTGAGACGGGTTATTTGCGACGAGGATAAATCTCGTCGCAAATAGTCCGTCGAAGAGGTTGTTTGTGACGGCTTGGTCCACTCATCACAAATAATCAATTATTTGTGACGGGAATAGGTGCCCCATCGCAAAAACTTATGCATGGATTGGCGCGGTTTGCACACCAAACCGTGCGAAAGGGTAATTGCGATGGGTTGGCACCACCCGTCGCAAATGCTGGGAGGTGGTAAGACCTAGTTGCAACGGGGGGATCCCCCGTCGCAAATAACCGGCGGTGGTAAAAACCTATTTGCGATGGGATGTTGTCCCGTCACAAAAAGTGTGTTGGCAGGTCACTTTTTGCGATGAGACTCGTTGCTAATAACCTTTTAACCACCGACCGTAATTAATGCAGTTGAAGGTATTTGCGATGGGACCCATCACTAATAACCTTTTAACCGCTGACTGTAATTAATGCGGTCGAAGGTATTTACGACGGGTTCCGTCGAAAAAGGTGCTATTAGCGACGAGAATCTCATCGCTAATAGTCTCGTCGCAATTAATCTAACATATATATATATCCCCCTCCGTTTTTTCTTCTCTCCACCCGAATTTCTTGTTCCTCTGCTTCTATGAACTCTAATTTTAGAGTGAAAAATTTTTAGAGTTAGATTTTTTTTACGAATAAGTTGTGAAGCCGCCTACAATTATAAGAGATCAAGTTTAAAGGTATTTATGTTTTATTTAATTTAGTATTTATTTCCTTTTTTATATTAATTTTAATTATTGTTGATTAGTTGTAATTAAGTTAGATTTAAATTGTTTTGTCATCAGTATTTATTTGTAATAATAAAATTAAATTATTAGTACTAATTCTTAGTAATTAGAATAATTAATAATTATTAACGATAATTAGTAATGTATATAAATAATTAGTGGTAATTAGTAATTAGTAGTTGTATTTAGCAGTAATTAATAGTAATTAACACTAATTAGTAATAATTAGAAATAAAGAGTAATAATTAGAAAAAATAGTAATAAATATTAACAATTAGTAATAAATAGTATTAATTAGTAATAATTAGTAATGATTAGTAATAAATACTAATAAATAGTAATAAATACTAATAATTAGTAATAAATACCAATAATTAGTAATAAATACTAATAATTAGTAATAAATACTAATAAATAGTAATAAATACTAATTAATAGTAATAAATACTAATAAATAGTAATAAATACTAATAAATAGTAATAAATACTAATAAATAGTAATAATTTGTAATAATTACTAATAAATATTAATAAATAGTAATAAATACTAATAAATACTAATAAATACTAATAAATACTAATAAATAAAAATAAATAGTAATAAATAGTAATAAATAGAAATAAATAGTAATAAATAGAAATAAATACTAATAAATACTAATAAATAGAAATAAATACTAATAAATAGAAATAAATACTAATAAATACTAATAAATACTAATAAATGGTAATAAATAGTAATAAATACTAATAAATAGTAATAAATATTAATAAATAGTAATAAATAGTAATAATTAGTAATAAATAGTAATAAATAGAAATAAATACTAATAAATAGAAATAAATACTAATAAATAGTAATAAATACTAATTAATACTAATAAATACTAATAAATACTAATAAATACTAATAAATACTAATAAATAGTAATAAATAGTAATAAATACTAATAAATACTAATAAATACTGATAAATAGCAATAAATAGGAATAATTAGTGATAAATAGTAATAATAAGTAATAATTAGTAATAAATAATAATAAATAGTAATAATTAGTAATAAATAGTAATAAATAGTAAAAAATAGTAAAAAATAGTAATAATTAGTAATAAATAGTAATAATTAGTAATAATTAGTAATAATTAGTAATAATTAGTAATAATTAGTAATAAATAGTAATAAATAGTAATAAATACTAATAAATAGTAATAAATACAAATAATTAGTAATAAATAGTAATAATTAGTAATAATTAGTAATAATTAGTAATAAATAGTAATAATTAGTAATAAGTAGTAATAAATAGTAATAATTAGTAATAAATAGTAATAAATAGTAATAAATAGTAATAAATAGTAATAAAAAACAATAAATAGCAATAAATAGCAATAAATAGTAATAAATAACAATAAATAGCCATAAATAGCAATAATTATCAATAAATAGCAATAATTAGCAATAATTAACAATAATTAGCAACGATTAGAAATAATTAGCAATAATTAGCAATAAATAGAAATAATTAGCAATAATTAGCAATAATTAGCTATAATTAACAATAATTAGTGATAATTAGCAATAATTATCAATAAAATCAATTGTAATAAATTGTAATAACTTGGCACAATTTTCATTGGATTGACAACACTCCTTTTAGTCGATGACTCTTCTCCTTTCAATTCTCACCGACTCAAAACATTATGAAAATTATGCTTCTACGTATGCATATCGAATATCTCATGCATGAGTTTGAATATGCATTTGTAGGACCAAATTTTTCATAATGTTTTCAGGCGGTGATAGTTGCAAGAAGAAGATTCATCGACGAAAAGGGGGCTCTTTTGTCTGACGGCTCATTTACTTGCATCTTTTTCACACTGAAATCACAAAGAAGAATCTGCTCGGAGGTATACTTATGCATTCTCGTATGCATGAGAATGAATAAGCGTACCTCCAGGTAGATTCTTCGTTGTGATTTGAGTGTGAGAAAGTTTCAAGTAAATGAGACGTTAGACAAAAGAGTAGTCGTCAATCCACTAAAAATTGTGTCGCCCATAATTAATGGCAATTATTAAGAAGTAGTTGTAATTATTTATCTTCTTTTTTTAGACAGTGTTTTTCTAATTTCAAATTATTTAAAAACAATAATGATTTTATATTTTTTAGAAAAATATAGAACATGAAAGTCGATAATAGTCATTATTAGATGACCGCGCTTAGATAAATCAGTGCAAAAATCCAAACGGTTCTGGTTTAAATCCTATATATATTGAGGGCGTTGAATCTTTCTATCATTTTCATCATCAAAACTAGAATTTTTTTCAGAATGCACAATCAAGTTTCCTTGTAAAAAATGTGCTCTAAGAACATTTAACACATTTTACAAGGTTGGGGGACATCTCTTTCAGTTTGGTTTTCAACCAGATTATGTTTTTTGCTATCAACACAGTGAACGCAATTCCAAAGAAGATACTAATAACTTGATTCCAGATCCATCACGGTTTTAAAATTTAGTACATGATGTTATAGGTCCATCTGTTCAACAAACTAAAACTCAGGATGCTATTGATTTAACTCATGAGTTGGCACCATCTAAATTTTATGAGTTGTTGAGGTCTGCTGAGGATACATTATATCCTAGTTGCAAGATAAGAAAATTAGAAGCGGTTACAAAATTTATGGCTATTAAATTAGATAATGAAATGTCAAACAACTGTTTTGATCAGATATTTTCTTTGGTTAAAAAACTGTTGCCTGAAGAAAATGTGTTGCCTGTAAATTACTATGAGAGCAAGAGGATGGTTCGTAATCTAGGACTTAGTTATCAGAAGATTCATGCATGTGCAAATTATTTCATCTTATATTCTGGTGAAAATGAGTCATTGGATAGTTGTCTCACATGTGGATAATCGAGGTATAAAGAAGCTCAACCAGGGAATTCTAGATTGATTCTTGTGAAATAGTTGAGATATTTCCCCCTTATACCTAGGTTGCAGCATTTGTTTATGTCTCAGAACACAACGTCAATGATTTCATGGCACAAAACCAAGATTTCAACCGATAAAATCTTGAATCATCCATCTGATGGTGATTCATGGAAACATTTTGACCGAATACATCCTTCTTTTGCTTTAGAAGGTTGAAACGTGCGATTGGGTCTTTCTACTGACGGTTTTTGTCCGTTTGGTTCTTATGATAGTCAGTATTCATGTTGGAATGTCTTTATAACTTCGTACAATTTACCTCCATGGATGTTAATGAAGGATTCCTATATATTTTTGACCTTATTAATCCTAGGATATCTGAAAAAGAATATTGATGTTTATTTGAAACCATTGATTGATGAGTTAAATTCATTATGGAGTAATGGTGTTAGTACATATGATGTTGTTACGAAACAAAATTTCATATTAAAAGTTGCATTGATGTGGACGATTAGTGACTTCTTGACATATAGCAGGTTATTTGGCTGGAGTACACATGGTCTGAAATCATGTCCTTACTGTATGAAAGACAACAAAGCCTTTATGATCGTCAATGGAAAAAAACCTTTCTATTTTGACTGTCATCATAAATTTCTTCCAACTGATCATCCTTTTTGGATAAACAAATCTCATTTTATAAAATTCACAATTGAAAGGGATGAACCTCCAAAAATTATCTCAGGTACAGAGTTAAAATTAGTTGTATTTTCATTACCCCCGTCACATTTGGGCCAACAGTAAACCAACAGAAAAGTCATGGCTTTGGGAAAGAGCATAATTGGATAAAACAGACCATTTTTTGGGATCTTCCATATTGGTTTGACTTGTTGGTCCACCACATGTTGGATTTCATGCATATTGAGAAGAACTGTTTTGATAATTTATTTCATACAGTTTTGGATACACCAGGTAAGACCAAAGATAATGTAAAGGTACAATTAGATCTTGCCCAAATTTGTAGATGACCGAAACTTGAACTGTTTCAAAATGTCAGATCATAGAGGTTAATGAAGCCAAAAGTAGCTTATACACTGTCCAAAGAGAGTTTCTTATTATTTTATCAGTGGATTGCAGATTTGAGACTTCCAGATGGCTATGCTTCCAATTTGGGCAGATGTGTTAAGAATGGTTATATTATCGGATTAAAAAGTCATTATTGTCATGTTATAATAGAAAGACTTATGCCGATTGGATTCAAAGGTTTTTTGAATTCTATGATTTGGGATTCGATAACAGATATATCATATTTTTTTGAGACATTTTTGTGATGACAAAAGACTATGATGCAATAAGTAAACTGGAAGAAGAAATTGTTGTCATTATATGTAAACTGGAAAAAATCTTCCTGCCATCTTTCTTTGACTCAATGGAACATCTGATATTACATTTTCCACATGAAGCTAAATGTGGAGGTCTGGTACAATTTCGATGGATGTACCCATTCGAGAGGTGCATGCAGAAATTGAAGAAAAAAGTACGTAACAAAACATCAGTTGAAGGCTCAATTGCTAAAGCTTATTTGCAAGAGGAAATTGCTTTTCTTCTCTCATTATTTTGAATCAGAATATCCCTCAAAACACAACTACATGGGATGGAATGAGGGGAATACTGATGATAAAATGGAAAATAAATTATTAGTTTTTAATTAGCTAGATCTTGGCTTCAGTGGAGTTCATGAACAATGGATTTTAGATGATGAACATCACAGAGCTCATAAATATGTTCTGGTCAACTGTGAAGAAATGAAATCATTTATACTGTGAGTGATTCTATCACTTATTCTATAATTTATGTTATAGTAAGTAAACTTATTTTATTTTTAGGTTATATGATAATCATACCAAGAAACAGCTTCCACAAATTACCGCAGCTGCTCTTGAAGAATGCTGACAGAAATTTTTTTATCAATAGTTTCAAAAACCAATAACATAAATTATTGATGGTTTAACATATCAATTCAGTTTATTATTTATTATATTGATAATTGTTTTACAAATTTTCAGGTGTCTCAACATGCTGATAAAATTGATAAGCGATTATGTATATTGAGTAACCCACCATCCAAAATAGTTAAATCTTACAATGCATATGTGGTGAATGGTTTTCGATTTCTTACACGTGCATATGGGGAATCAAAAAAAAATAACAATGGAGTTTTCTTGAGAGTATCGCATCATAGAGAAAATGAAGTTGACTTTTATGAAATGCTGGATGAAATTATTAAACTGTGTTATCTAGGGAAAAATTACATAACAATGTTTAAATGTCGGTGGTTAGATACTGAGAGAGGCTTGCATGTTCATATGATTCATGGAATTATAGATATTAAATATAAAAGTCTTCTTGCAGTAAATGAAACATTTTTACTGGATCAACAGGAACATCAAATATATTATACAAAGTACTGTGCTACTTCAAGAGAACTGAGTGATTGGTGGAGCATAATAAAAATGAAATCTCAGGAAAATCAGTTTAGTCAAACTAAATGTGGTTCTGATGAAGTACAAGGAATTTAAATTTTTGAAGAGACTACTCAAAATCCATCCTTTTCACAAAGAGTCATGAATATCAATAATGACACCCCACAATTAAGGGTCGATGGTGACGATGATGTTAATGATGTTACAAATGTATTTTAAATGGAAAGAGATGATGAAACTGAAACTCATATGGATATTGATGATGTCGATGATGAATATAAAGACATTGACATCGTCAGATATGAAGATGATGATGAAGGTGAATATTGACACAGTTAAATGCTGCTTATAATCATAACTAATATATATCTATATATAATAGTTATTTTCAACTATCTGATAACAACAATCATTTTGTGTTTCAAATGGACCCTGATATACTTCATGAGTTGGAGGAGGCTGAGCTACCTTTGGATGATGAGGATTTGGGATCATCTGATCCTCAGGATACTGGCAGTTCAGGGGGTACGCAGAGGTGGTGCAGTCTTGCGCGACTTATGATTCATGACCATATCCCCAAGCGGCATCCACATCTTGGTTTCTATCCACGCAGGCAGAGGTATGATAACCTATGTATTTTAGTTAGCTTTCTTTCATTTATTTATATACTAATTGTTTGATTATTTTTTTTTCATAGTTTTGCGCATGTAGCTATTGGACTGGGGAGCGCTATCTTGCGCAATTATTTTTCTCAGCCATGGATCACATGGGAACAAATTTTTGTTGATGTGTGTCTTGGAATGTTCAATCATTGGCTGGTACGTAAATAAATAATATTTACTTAGAAATATATTTCATTAATAACTTGATATTATAAATTATTTGTATGGTTTATGGTATTCCATTGATAATAGCATGTGTGCCGCTATCCACGAGGCATGGGAGGTGTCTATGCATGAGCATTTCCATTAGTTTTTGCACAATTTGAGAAGGACAACCATTAAAAAAGCAGGAGCAACAGTATTTGATGAGTCATGTAGAGCCCACCAACCAGAGTACATTTCATATCACATTTGGTATGGATTATGTTCACACTGGTTGAGTGGTGGATTTCAGAGGAGATCTTCATTGGGTCGACAGAACCGGGGGAGACAGGAGGTGACACATCGAGCTGGTAGCCGAACATTCAATACGCATAGAGAGCATCTGGTAAGTATCTTTTTTAAATATTTTATATAACATTACATATAAACAGTTTATTTTATATTCATATAGGTAGTCAAGCATCCCAATATTATGGAGTACGACATTTTTCGGAGGATTTATAGTGATCCAGCCACTGGAGAGATTAGAGGTGACTGCCAGCATTAGATTGTGGTCAGTATTATTTCTTTTTCAGTTTGAAAATTAACTGCATATAATATTTTCACTATTTTAATTTCAAATTGAAACTGAAGGAGTCATATGAGGTCGCGACCTCTTAGACACGGGCTGAGAGTCAGGACGAGACGACTGATCAGACTAGTGCCCACCATTTCGATGAGGTGGCATGGATGCAGGTGACCCAGTATGCCTTTGAGAAGGGCCAAGTAGTTGGTATCAGATCTCATTTGACTCATGGGACTTATTATGGTACTGTTGTGATGTCGGTGTCCATCTCTAAAGGAGATCATGAAGTGGCATAATCTTCTGGCTCATAGTATCATGAGCAGTTGCGAGCTCAAACTGATCTTATAGAGAGTTTGCAGAAGCAGCAGGAAAAGATGCGTCAGCAGCAGCAGCAACACGAGGAGGACACGCGTCGATGGCAGCAGTAGCAGTAGTAGTAGCAGCATGAGGAGGACATGCGTCGATGGCAGTAGCAGCAGCAGTAGTATGAGGAGGACATACATCGATAACAGCAACAACAGCATGATCAGATGGAGTACATGCGCCGTCTGACTCATAGTTTAGGGATGAAGTTTCCTCCACCATCTCCTCCAGCTCCTCCAGCTCCTCCAGAAGACTATCCCCCCAGTGATTTTTTTGTTCTGTTAAAAACATTTGAATTGAACATTTGTTGTAATATGAACTATTTACAGTTTTTGTCTTTTATATTGGTGCGAATATTGCATTTTTTTATTTTTAATATTTTATTATTTTATTATTTATTATTAGTATTATATTTTTTAATGTTTTTTATTTTAATAATAATAATAATAATAATAATTTATGATTTTTTATATCTTTTTTTCTGAATATTGAGAATTTTAATATTTCTTATTTTTTTATTATTTTAATAATATTAATATTATTTTTTTCATTAATCATAATTTTATTATTATTTTTTATTTTATTAAGTATTTGTAAATATTGATAATTTTAATATTTTTAATTTTTTTATTATTTTAATAATATTAATATTATTTTTTTATTTTATTAAGTATTTGTGACGGGGCCTTTTGCAAAGGGGCCCCATCGCAAATAGATTATATATATTTTTTTAAAATTTTTTTTTGCGACGGGTTGAATTACCGCCGCAATAACTTTATTGCAACGGGCCCATTGCAATAGGTTTATAACATATAAGCTATTTGCGATAGGCCGGTGTCCCGTCGCAAAACGTTTTTGCGAAGGGCCTGTCATAAAAGGTTCTTGTATATATAATGTATTTAATCAGACATCTATTTGCGACAAACCCACTTCCCGTCGCAAGTAGTATTTTTTACGATGAGCTCATCTCAAAAAATACTTGTTGCGATGAGTTCATCGCAAAAAAGACTTGTTGCGACGCCGTTTTCTGTAATGGGCTATTTGCGACGGGAGCTCGTCACAAAACGCCGAAATTCCAGTAGTGACTTAAGTCATTAGGAGAAGTTTCGTGGTTTGTAAATATTTCATCTTCTCATCCACTTCATATTTCTCTCCTCTTTTGCATCTTATTTCACATTTTCATTCCCTCGTAAATATGTGTTTCTATTTCTTTTCATGTCTCATTTCAAAAAAAAAGTGCATTGCTTTTTCTATGTTGGCATTTTACCCCTCTTTCTACTCTTTTGAATAATGAATTCCTACCGTCCCATAGCCACAAAAAACCTATTCAAAAGACCTCTTTATTCTTGTGCACTTTAGGATAGGGAATGGAAGCTTAGAGCTCTTATAAACTCTAAGATTTTCACTTTTGGTTGGTGAATGAGTGAAACTCCATAAAATTAATTTTATCATCTTGGGAGGAGTAAGTTTTGTGTGCCGCCATTTTCCATTTATAAATTTGAGCATGAAAAAATGAATTGTTTTTGGAACATTGTTTCTATAACAACTTGTGGTGAAATTCAATATGGATGAGTGAAATTGTCTAAACCTCCCCTAATTGAGGAAAACAAAAGTTTAATATGTGTCGGTGAGTGGAAATGATTTTGTCATGGTTTTATATTTGTTTTACATGAGGACATGCACAAGACTAAGTGTGGGGGGTTGATGTTATTAATATTTTTACAACTTATTATATACCCCCTTTACTGATTTTATATGAAATGTGCATAATTTGTGTGAAATATTAATGTTTAAATATTAAATATAATTTTAGAGCACTATTTTGAATTCATCCAGATTCAATTATGTTTAATGTTTTAATAATAACTATCTCCCTACTGATCCAAATTGTGTGTTTATTGTTTTTTAAGATTCCTTATTAAATTTACAACATATCATTAGGATTAATTAGTGGCCAATTCTTCCATTTGAATGGTCATATGGTCCACACAAAAAGGCCCAAATAATCTGTGAAGAAACTGGAAAATCCATGAAGATAGAATTACTGGGATCACTCTAAAAGTCCAAATCTTATAATTATCCTCCACAAGTAGGGGTGAAATTCAATTCATCTTTTATAAAAATTTCAAGTCCCAAATCCAAAGACAAGGGGCCCAACTGATTAATTTAATCTCAGCCCACCATTCTGACCGGGAATTAAAATCAGTACAGTATTCATGACTTTTATAGTGATCTAGTCATAAAATCAAGATGATATTTTTCAGTGTGAAATAGGATATATAGGAGGAAGAATTTTTTGAATAAATAATTTGTATTTGAAGGTATATTCCTATTCAAAAATCCATTCACATTTCAGCCATCGGAAAAGCATGGGTAGAAATGGACAGTTTAACATTGTTTATTAAAACTACCATAACTTTGGATAAAGAATTCCAATGGCCTAAAATTTTTGATGTATGATAGTACACATCAATATCTACAACTTTGAAGAATATATCATCTCTAGATTCATCTTTCTGGATGGACAAATTGGCGATGAAAGTGGAGGGGTAGTTTTGGAATGCAAACAGTTCACCACCTTGGGCTATAAATACATCCCCTCCTCTCCTTTAAAAAGAGTTGGCATTTAAGAATAGAGTATAATATATTAGAATGAAAAAATACTTGAAAAAGTCTTGTGAGGAACTTCCATACTCAAGTTTTCACTTGAGATACCTTTCCTCCTCTCTTTGTTTTCATTTACTTTTGTGTTGTTCTTCGTTTGTAATCGTGTAAGTGTTTGTTTTTGTAATTCTATTTTAATAAAAGTTTATTCTTCTTAATCTATTTTTATCATAAAAATTATGTTAAATAATATTAGTGGTCTTAAAATAGTTTAAATACAGTTAAATCCCCTTCCCTTCTTTTTCTTTCTCATTCAATCTAAAGTTTGTTTTTAAATCTCATCACCGTTCACGTGTGTGTGTTCGACGCACAACTCTTTTATTGTCCATTTATTTTACTTATTTTTATAATTCATCATCATAAATATAATAAACCATATTAATTACCATCTTAATGGATAAGTAAATCTACCATTGGGGTGAGTCATTATTTAGAGATGTTAAGCGATTGAGAGCTTTTGCTTGATGAATATTCTTTAATTTAACATTGTGTATGTTGGAATTAACATGTCATGAATTAATGAAATATTTTGTTTAACGTATGTATTACATGGATTATTGGAACCACAAAATCAAGTACTGATTGAGATTATAATCCTAGTTAAGTCTTGTATTAAAGCCTTAACACTTAGGAATTCCAATCAACGTCAACTTGTGACATGGGTGTTAATTTAATGCAATACAAAGCAAGGCTCAAGGATATCACAAGTTTAACTACCTATTTATGAACTCACCCCAATATTTATCAAATTTTTAAATCAATCTTAATCAATCAATAATTTCAATTAATCTCTGCAAACAAACCCCCCAATCAAAATACAATCAACTAAAAACATTCGACTATTAAAAAGTATCATTGCTGAGGATTCGACCCGAGTGCTGCTATACACATTAGTAGAGTATTGGAACCTTGAAAGGTCGATAGGTGAAAATTGGCCTTGCTTTCAATGCGGCTGGTGCCGACCACCATCGTCAGTGTTGGTGACCCGACATAATGTTTTTTGGACCATCGGACACGCTCTGGTGGTCTGTTCTTCGTACCATCTACGCCTATGGGCCTCCTGGGACGCCACCTTCACTATGTGGACCTTAAAAACACATCGTTGATATGTTCGTTTATCCAACTCAAATAACGCACCAAGAACAAGTTCGAAGGAGGGTTCGAACCTTGTTCGGTTTGGCCCACACCCTCCACATTAATGTTTAACATGGAAAGGAATCATTCAATACAAGATAATGATTAAACCCAAATCAATTCCCTGTAATAAACTTCTGCAAGTTTGCACGAACCGCAGATCTACCCGTTAGTCGGTTGATCCGCGTTCCTCGTAATTTGTCAATAATGAGGTATGATGAATCTTTAAACACTTATAAATGATTAATTCCCCTACCTTGATTTTGTTGGAAACTCTTGCGGAAGAAGAAGAAGAAGAAGATCTGTGTGCGTTGTTGTTTGTCGTCGCTCGTTGACCTCTGAATCGATTCCTCAACAGGCATTGTCAAAACTCTGTTCTTTATTGGTGGAATTCATTGCTGACGCTTCGTTAAAGATTTATCCTGTGGTTGTCAAGTCCCCCCTCCACCAACGGATTGATTTACATTTTAGAGTTAAAGAGTTTAACTCTCCGCTCACTAATGTGGTTCATTAATGAATTAATTAGTGAACCCATTAATTACCCAATGGTGCAGTTACATAGTGTAATAGGTTATTAAATGACTTCATTTAATGAACTATTAACTCTAAGGTCCTACCACCATCACTTAACAGTTTTAGAAATAATAAAACAACTTTTAGTTATTTTTTTATTATTTTATGAAAAGTCCAAAAATTAAATTTTTCATCCTACCCTTGCCGGTCTAAGTTAAGATTCGCCTAAGAAAATCATAAAACTATAAATTCAATAGTTCCATAATATTTTCAATCCAAGCACCAGTTTAAAATATAGAAATATCTGCTCATACGTTTACTAAACATACTTTAAAAAAAGTTCAAAAATCCGTTCTGGGATCTCCGAGCCTCGGAACTATGTGCCGTCAATTTTCACAGTCTTGTAATAATTCCAAAATTAAAAAAAATATACAGAATTTACTAGTCTTTACATTCTCCCCACCTTAGGTATTTGCATCCCCGAAAGCCACAATAAAAGCTAAGGAAACAAATAGGGGTACTGAGCATGAATATGAGCCTCCCGCTCCCATGTACTCTCCTGAAGGTTCCCATGTTGCCATAGAACTTGCACGAGAGGGATTGACCATCCACAAAGGACTCTCTCCTATTGATCCTATATCTCTAATGGTAACTATGTAAAATTCATCTCATCGTCAATGTCCAGCTCACCCCAATTGATGACGTGCGATGGATCATGCACGTATCTCCTCAGCTACGACACATGGAGAACATCGTACACCCTATGCATTTGTGGGGGAAGAGATAGGCAGTATGCCACCTCACCAACTCTATTGAGAATATGAAAAGGTCCGATGAACCTAAGAGATAGCTTTTTGTCCTAGCCAAATCTCCGCAGACCTCGTCAAGGTGAGACCCGTAGGAAGACATGGTCTCCCTCCTCGAAATCCAATGGTCTCTGTCTTCTATCATCATATGACTTTTGCCTGATTTTTGTAGTCTTCATCAGCTCCTGGATGATTTTCACCTTCTCAATGGTAGCCCGTACCAACTCTGGACCCATAAGTGCTGACTCCTTTGGGCCTATCTAGCATAGAGGTGATTTGCATGGTCGCCCGTACAAGGCCTCAAACGGTGCCATGCCGATGGTGGAGTGATAACTGTTGCTGTATGCGAACACCACCAAGGGAAAGTGATCCTTACAACTATGGCCAAAATCAAGGACGCAAGCACGAAAGCGTCTGTATGGTCCGCTCTGTCTGACCATCTGTCTGAGGATGAAAGGTGGTGCTCAAACGTAGCTGATTCCTAAACGTCTCATGCAATCCCTTAAAAACTGGGATTTAGAAAGAGCGTCACGATATAATATGATCATCGATGGCACCTCGTGAAGCCGTACTATCTCTTGTACGTATAGGTGTCCCAATCCCTCTATTGATCCCTGCTCTCAGATGGGTAGGAAGTGGGCCGAATTGGTGAGTCAGTCAGTGATCACCCAGATGGAATCATGGCCCCTAGACATACATGGTAGCCCTCTCACGAAGTTCATGGAGATTCCATTTCACTTACATTATGACACCTCAAGTAGTTGTGTTAAGCCTACTGGAACCTGATGTTCGACCTTCACTTGCTGACAAGTGAGGCATCGTGAAACGAACTCTTCCACTACTTTCTTCATCCTAGGCCACCAGTATTGACACCAGAGGTCCTGATACATATTTTACACACTAGTATGTACCGATAAAGGGGATATGTGGAACTCCCTAACACCTCCTCTCGTAGCGTCACTGGTACCATGGTTCATCCTCTGAAAAGGATGATGTGCTCCCCACTTTCAGAAAATCCTTCAGGAGTCTGTACCGAGGATATCTGAGCACGTCGGGTCTTGCAGTCAATGTCCTCAAGTTGTGCCTCACTGACTTGATGAAGGAGTGGGGGAGTTACTATCATAGACTGAAGGTAAGATTCTCCATCACTATCCACAAAGGATAACTGCAACGCGACTAGCTGCTTTGTCTCCTCACTCAGCAACTATAAACCAGACCTCCTGCTGAGTGTGTCTGCCACCACATTCCCCTTCCCAAGAGTGTAGACTATCTCAAATTCATAGTCTTGGATGAACTCTAGGCATCTCCATTGTCTCAGGTTTAGGTTCTTCTGTGAGAAGATATACCTGAGACTCTTGTGATCAAAGTAGACAATAAACCGTTCACCCATCAAGTAGTGCCGCCACATCTTCAAGGAAAAGACTACTACTGTTAAATCCAGGTCATGGGTAGCATATTTATTATCATGTTGTCTCAACTATTGTGAGATGTAGAAAATCACTTCTCAATCCTACATTAGGACACATCTTATTCCGGTCCCTAATGTGTCACAGTAGACTACATACCCAACACCCTTTTTTGGTATCCTCAAGATGGGGGCACTCGTTAGTCTATGCCTTACTCCTAGAAACTTTGCTGGAATCTCTCTATCCACAAGAAAGGTTGTCCCTTATTTGTCAAAAATGAAAAGGGTTCTTCTACTCTAGAAAATTCAGGTAAGAATCTCCGGTAGTACCCAGCCAACCCTAGGAAACTCCGCACCTTAGTCACACTCTTGGGTGGCTCCTAAGTAAGAACTGCCCCTATCTTTGCCGGATTCACTGCAAATCCAGCCTCCAAGATAACATGTCCTAGAAAGTGGACCTCCCATATCCAGAACTGGCACTTCGAGAGCTTACCATAAAGCCGATGCTCTTAGAGTGTATCCATAACTATTTGCAGATGAGTGGTGTTCTCCTCCTCTAACATTGAGTACACAAAGATATCGTCAATGAAGACCACCACAAAGAAATCAAGGTAAGGATGGAAGATCTTGTTCATGAGTCCCATGAACACTTATGGGGTGTTGGTCATGCTAAAAGGCATCACAAAGAACTCATAGTGGCCATACCGGCATCTGAAGGCCGTCTTTGGTACATCCTCATCTCGTACCCTGAGTTGATGATAGCCTGATCTGAGGTCTATCTTCGAAAACCATCGAGATCCCTTCAGTTGATCTAAGAGATCATCAATCATCAGGAGTGGATACTTGTTCTTCGCGGTCACCTGATTTAGGCACTGATAGTCCACGCAAAGCCTCAAACTTCTGTCTGCCTTCTTGGCGAACAAAATCGGGGAAGTCCATAGAGAAACATTGAGCCTTATGAACCACTTCCCTTAAAAGTACTCCAACTATACCCTCAACTCACGAAGCTCTATGGGAGCCATCTGATATGCTGGTGTAGATATCAGTGTCTTCATGGGGTATAGGTCAATATAGAAGTCTAACTCTCCGTGAGGAGGTAGTCCCAAAACATCCTCAGGAAAGACATCAACATACTGGTCCACCACTACATGATAGCTCAGACTCCTCTCATCAACTGCTCTGAGGGTAAGGTTATCCAGCTGATGAGTGATCAACAACACCCTCCTCTGAGAAAGTCCATCCTGAGATACAAAGGTTCTCTTCTCACTGGTGAAGGTAAACCTGGTCCCATCCTCATAGACACACCGTACTTTGCACCTAAAATAGTCGATCTGAGCATGAACCGTGGATAACCAGTCCATACCAAAGACAAAATCATAAGGCCTCAATACTGCTACTAGGAGATCCCATCTGAACCTGTCACCTCCTAGTTTAATCTCACACTACCGACACTAGTGTGTAATTATCAAATCATCTCCCATAGAAGTCTCTAATTGTAAGGATCAAGCCAACAACTCCACCAGAATCTCTGAGCTTCGAACGAGAGATATAGAAATAAAATAGTGACTAGAAGCTATGTCAATAAGAACTAAGACTAGGGTGGAGTATACATAGATCATACCTCAAATCATCTCTGGAGAACTGTGGTCATAGGCCTTAGCTTCCTGAAGCTGAGCTCGTCCCTGTCCACCTACTCCTTGAGGTTGGTGTGGACCACCCGGAGGTGGTGGTGGTAGAACCTCAAATCACCACCCACCGCCTGCTGCATGACCAGCTCCTTTGCCACATCCACCACCCTACATACCTCCCCACTCGAGTTTCTGCCTCTGCCTCGGCAGTCCCTCGACCGTCTGCTGATCTTCAGTGCAGTGGGTTGGGCAATCATGAGCCATGTGACCCTACCCGTTGCACGAGTAGCACAATCTGCTCATATGCTGACCTACTCTGTCCCGTGAGCTCCACACCTCTGATCCTACATCCTGGGGTTATCCACCAGAAGGTTTAGCCTACTTGGGCCTCTGCGTCATCCACCCACTTCCTGCTATAGATGAATCGACTACGTGTTGTCTGGTGGTGGCTCTCACTATCAATGTCTACTCAGCTAGGAAGATCTCCACCAGAAGTGCTCGCTCTAGTACTCCAACCTACGTCGGTATGTTGAGAGATATCATCAACAATCTAATCTCCCATCAGAGACCCTGATCAAAGGTCCAGGCCCTGAAGAAAGGGTCTCGTACCATATCGGTGAAGTAGCAGGAGAGGTCAGTGAATCTCACCGAGTACTAGGCTACTGTCAGGATGCCCTACTGTAAGTGCAGGAGCTCCTGAATATGCACAGAGCATAGAGTCGCTGAAACGAACTCCGCCCTGAAGAGGCCCTTGAAGTCTAACCGGGTGAGGGTCGCCTCATCATGAAATTGGAGCATCTGGATCCACCATATCCCTGTTGTGACCTAGAAGAGACTAGCAACTAGGATCACAATTTGGTCTGTTGGTGTCCCAAATAGGTGGAAAACTCTAACCATAGCCTCCAGCTAGTCCTCAGCCGCCTGCGGATCCGTATCACCTCGAAACCTTGGAGGCCTCTACTGCTGTAACTTGTGCAGCATTCTAAGTTGACATGCACTGTCTGCTGGTGGAACTGGTGGAAACTACTACCCTATGGGTGGTGGTGCTGCTGGTACACCACCCGAAGGTGCTATCGCTGAAAGAGGGCCTTACACCAACGCATCATCGCTCGGTGGGACATTATAGTGATCTCTCACTAGAATCCTACCTTGTTGTCTATGTAGTGTCATTCTATAAAGAAACAGGTTCACCATGGTCAATAAGTTATACTTGGTGAGCTGACTCAAAAGAGATCAAAAGAAAAACAACATTTTCAAAACGCACGCAAATAGCGTTTTCCTACATCGAGTCAGAAATCAAAATTCAGGGTCTTAGTGTATGGATACATCGGCCTCCACACCAACATTGGACTCCCCAAACTAAAATCCAAACTCAAGACATTTAACACTATTGCTCTATTGAAAACGTAGACTCTTAGTTCTTCTGGCAGAACTGACCACCCTCTGATACCACTTTGTCACGACCCGTCCCCTGGGGCTCGTGTCATGACTACCCAAAGCCCACATTCCATAGGCCAGGGGTTGGAGACTAGCACCAGAAAGGCATATCCATAAAATGGGAAGGCATTTCCTTTAAACATGCATATACATAGACCAGTTACACAACAAGAGCAAACCACCTAATATAACTACTGAAAGTAAATGTTTGAACTGAAGCAGAATGGGCCAGTATACAAACCCAACTAAAATAAAGTACAAAATAAAAAACTCCTCAGGTTTTCCACCAAGGATCTTACCTGAAGGGTAGGTACAACTCGTCACTACGTCTCTTCATGTCAACCGGTCACCTCTGTACATCGTCTAGTCCTGACTCCCAAATCTCGGTCAAAGCTGTCTGTCTCTGCACAAGACACACCAAGGTGCGGGTGAAGCCCATGCATGGCTGAGTATAACAATACCCAGAAGGGACCCTAAGACCCTTGAAGGTCTCTCAAAATTTCACAAAGGAAAAACTACAAAGTATGATCTTAATCACAAAGCACAAAGTAAAAGACAACTCACACCAGGTATATAACTTAAAGATCAAGAATAATGATGATTAGTCATAAATCTAAATCATCTCATTCTGTTGAGAAGTTCCACTACTTAACCATGAAGAATTAATTCTATTTCTAATCCACATAGGTTCGTAAGTCACCGATCCACACAGGGTTTCAAGTCGTCGATCCACACAGGGCCATAGTCGTCAATCCACACAGGGTCGTAAGTCGTCGATCCACATAGGGTCGTAAGTCGTCGATCCACACAGGGTCATAATTCACTGATCCACAACGGGCCGCTCTAAGGTTAGTCCTCGTCAGTTTGTGCTACTACTGATCCACACATGGTCACTCTGATGCCGATCCACAAAGGTGTAGGACCCCGGGACACCCTGAGAGGGGGGGGGGGTGAATCAGGGTGGAAACTTTTTCTTCTTTTAGTTGTGGATCTTGTTCCCATGTTGGTAGGAACTACTTAAACCTGTATGATGTATATGATCAGCAATTAAAAATTCACATGCAGAGAGATGACACAGCTATTTTTACTTGGTTCACCACTAAGGTCTACGTCCAAGGAGCATACGCCGACAGGTTGTCGATCGTACCTAAATCCACTATGCTTCACTAGCTGTAGATTACAAAGGTTCGGGTACAGTCACTATGTCCCAGGCTCACTGCCTTTACAATTGTTCAGGGATAGCTCACTGCGTCCCTCGGGTCACTCCCGTTGACTCCCCCTGGCTCACTGCCGTTGGTGAAGTCCCACTCAATTTATAGACATGAAGGTCTCTTCAATAAATGTGCATTGATGTTCTTTGTCTCCTGTTCAGCATGAGACTTTGCTTGCATCAGGGATCAGAGTTGATGCTATTTATAGTTCAATATTTCTTCTTTAGTGCAATGACTGAATGCACTAGATCCCCTTTTCTTTGTTTGCCTGAATCACAATCACTTATGTGATTGCTCAACAAATGATGTTCAGCTTACTCGGCATTCGTCAGAATCAATTCACCATGTATGCATGAGATCATGCACGTATCATTTAGATTTCTTCTTCAATCTCGCTTTGCACCGAAAGTATCAGGCAATCTTTAGCTCTTGTGCAGCTCCAGAAAGGCGGGCGTGCTTCAACAATATTTGGCTCTCCTTTTCAAGCCCAGCGCGCAAGTCTCCATCTGGCGCGCAAGTCTTAGGCGCGCAAGTATAACCTGGTGCGCAAGTGTCTCCAAAGCACCTGCGCGACTCTTCCTTCTTGAACTTCAAACCTGCGCGACTCACTTCCTTCCTTGCCCAAATCACCTGGGGCGCTCAACCATCAGTCGGCGCGCAACCTATACTTGCGCGACCCAACTACCACTTGCGCGGTTCAACCACCTGCGTGACGAGAGCTCGAATAATCTCAAAGTCTTGAGCTCCGTGAGAAATGAGGATGGGTGGTCCAGTATTTATAGGCAAACTGGACCCCCTGCGCGGCGGCGCGCAAGTCATCCATCGACGCGCAAGTCTCGGCCCCTACTAGGCACTTGCGCGATCAACATCCAAACTTGCACGAACATCTTGCCTTTTACAAATTTGGATCTTCTGATCTCGAAAAACCATAGGCATGCAAGTTATAATGCATTCAAGGCGTCGGCGCGCAAGTCTCTTCCCGGCACATAATTCACCTGCGCGACCTCACCAAAACTTGCGCGACCCTTATCCCTTTGCCATATTTTGATGCTCTGATCTTCAAAAAAATATGGCGCGCAAGTTTCCTATCTTCCAAGAGTATGGCGCGCAAGTCACTTTGCCAAAATCACTCTTCTTCATTTGTTGATTTTGAGGCCCTGAAATTTGGCAAACACTGGAAAACGGCGCCACCTTGTATCTGCTCTTTTTGTACCGCCTCCAGATCATCCATTCCTCTGTCGATGTTCTTGAATCAAACATAGATCGTTGACCACAACTCTTGAACTCGACATGTCACCATGGAATCTCCTTTGTCAACAAATTTGTATGTCGTTTGTTTGCTTTGTCGACAAGCACGATCACCTCAACATCACTTCTTCTTGGTGATCTGTATCCTTCAACAACTCTTTTGCTTTTATCACAAACTCCACTATTGTGATATGTATTCTCTGAAGGAATAGCTTTAGTACCATTATCTTCTGATACAATGTGATGTGCATGGCCATCTCATAATTTCAATCTCCGCATGGACATCTCAGAAGTCAACTCATTGGCACATTGCCTCCTTCATCAACCGTCATGATCAACTTCATGCAAACCATGTGATTCAATCCGTCAAGAAGTCTCTAGCATGGTTCTCAGGCAATCATGAGTAATTGCATGGTCTTCATCAAAACCCATTGTTCTCATGCAATAATGAGGAATTGCATGGTCTTCATCAAAGCCCATGGTTCTTATGCAATAAGGAGGAATTGCATGGTCTTCATCCAAAAAAACCATCCTTATTTAATCATCCTTGGATGGATTACTCCTCACATTATTCATTTTTGTAAAAAATGTATCACCTTTGACACATGTTCTTTGAACTTAAGATCAGCACAACAATCATCTGAATCACTAATCCTCTACTTCATCGGAGTACTTCATGATCTCCTTCATTGTGATCTTCCATTCCTCCATTTTATTGGAGTAATTCTTGATCTCTTTCATTTTGATATTCCATTGACAACTATTGACAACAAATAAAACATTATACACAAAGTGGTTCCAACAAAAGGGTCACTCTTCACTTGACAATCAGCCATAGGATTCCCGCACTTGGTGTACTTGAGTTCCGTAGATTCTTCTCCTCAAGCCATTGGTCATACCTCAACTGCCACGAAGTTCCACAAATAAGTAACTTGAATAACCGTCATGTCATAAAGGTTCCAATGCAACAGATGACGTGTCAATCGGACGCCCGACCTGCAAGTTATAGTCATTTTAGTACCGAGGGCCCAGTTGGATTCAAGTTTGATCCAACCCGACCATAATCCAAATTTCTTCAAAACCCAAGTGAAGTATCTCAAAAGGATCACCTCATCCTAAGGGTTCTAGTTCTATATACGGTTCGTCAAATGGATGTATGGTTTAGAAGTTATGAACCTTTAAGCAAAACTAGGTCAAATTAGGTCTGGGTCCGGTCCGACCCAATCGGACCGACCCAACCCAACCCAGTTCGGGTCGACCCAACCCAACCCGGATCCGACCTGGACCACTGGGCTCAACCCAAACTGGATGGGCTCAGCCCGACCCACCCGGCTTGGCACGGCCCGCCAGGCTGTGGGACCAGCCCGACCCACTGGCTGGGCGCGACGAGCCAGCCAGGCGCAGTCCGCGCTCCCCTGAACAGACGTGGTCCGTTCGGGTCCTCCAACAATGGCACCAGTATGGCGCCACTTCATCTGACTGGTCTGTGTGGACCGGTCAAAGGTGGGACCCACGGGCCGTTTCGGCTGGATCCAGGTGCCTCCTTTGCGGCACACCGCCATCCGACCAACACGCAATCAGTACATGGTCGGCATCGCCGCGTGCCACCACTGCCGCTATCACCACCGTCGGCCCGACAAAATGTTCACCGGACCATCAGATGTGCTCTGGTGGTCTGTTATTCATCTCGTCTATGCCTACGGGCCTCCCGGGACACCACCTTCACTCTGTGGCCCTCGAAAACATGGAAATTAATCATTCAATACAAGATAATGATTAAACCCAAATCAATTCCCCATAATAAACTCCCACAAGTTTGCATGAACTATGGATCTACCTGTTAGTTAGTTGATCCGCGTTCATCGTAATTTGTCAAGAACGAGGTATGATGAATATTTAAACACTTAAAAAATATTGATTCCCCTTCCTTGATTTTGTTGGAAACTCTTGTGGAAGAATTGTTGTACCTATTGTACCCCTCATGGTTTAATTTTCATGATCACAATCACTCTCTCTTTTATCTAATCTTGTTTTAAGTGTTTTTGGATGATAGGCATGATTTCAGGTTGCCAAGGAATTGGGTCAAGAAAGTAAGAAGCCAAAAGTGGACTGATTTTCAGTCCACCGGCCAACCGGTGGATGACCACCGGCCAGCCGATGGAGCTTGGACAGAAGGCATCCCCTCTGTCCAGACCACCGGCCAACCGGTGTCCCGTCACCGGCCAGCCGGTGGAACCCAGACAGAAGAGGTGAGCTACTGTCTCAGCACCGGCCAATCGGTGGCCTCCTCACCGGCCAGCCGGTGGAGCCCAGACAGAATCCCTCTCCCTTTTTCCAAGCACCGGCCAACCGGTGGCTATGTACCGGTCAGCCGGTGAAGCCAGTCAAACTAGCCGTTGGGCTTTGACCAGGCTTGTCCACTTGACTCCCAACGGCTCCGAAGGCCTCTCCAACGGCTCCGAAGACTCCCAAAGGCCATTTGAGGGTTCCCCCTCTATAAATAAAGGACTAGGAAGCCCCGGAAACACAACCAAGCTCACGGTAGCCCACGGGAACATTGTTCAATCATTTGGCGAACCTCCGGCGCATTCCTTCAAGGATCCCCATTTTCTCCAACCCATTTCCACATCCAAGGAGCATCACCATAGAAGCTTGGGAGCGCTCTTCATCAACTTCATCAATCCATTGGCGCCCAAGACTTCTCCACATTACGGTTTTTCATTATTTATCATTTTGAGCTTCAATTTGGGTTTGTGCCTACAAACCCCTCTTTCTCTCATCCTCTCTTTTTTTGGGTTTTCACACCACCTTCAAGGTGTGAAGAGGTTAGTCAAGCCTTCCCTTTAAAAGGCTTGAGTCATAGGTGAGCTAGCCTTCACCTGTAAGAAGGCTAGTGGGTTCTTGCTCAACCATTAAAAGCAAGTGGGTTCTTGCTCAACCATTAAAAGCAAGCTGTAATAGGTTCTAGACTACCTTAAAGTCTAGTGGGTTTCTTTCTAAAACCATTAAAAAGCAAGCGGTAGTAAATCTCTCAACGGTTGAGTTGGGAGCGGAGACGTAGGCTTTGGTTTAAGCCGAACTTCGTTATCAAGTTTTGTGTCTTGCCTCTTTGATTTCCGCTGCACCTTTAACTTTGATTTTAAATTGTTAATTATTTTTTAAAAGGCAATTCACCCCCCCTCTTTCCATCACCTTTCCGGCCCAACAATTGGTATCAAAGGCAAAATTTGAGTAATACCCTAACCGGTTTCAAATTCAAGATCCATTGTGATGGCTTCAACTTCTTTCGCCCCCGAAGGCTATTCTTTGGGTCGTGCTCCATTCTTTGATGGAACCGACTATACCTATTGGAAAACCCGCATGACCACTTTTCTTAGAAGTATAGGTTATCCTATTTATAAAATTGTCATGCATGGTTATTCTCTTTCTTCTCCCGATGAATCCAAATGGACTCAAGCCGATATTAAAAATTTCGAGCTTGATGGCAAAGCCATGAACGCTCTTCATTGCGGCCTTGATCGTAATGAATTCAATCGAGTTTCCACATGCACCTCATCTCATGAAATCTGGAAACTATTGGAGGTTACCCATGAGGGGACCAACAAAGTTAAGGATACTCGATTGGACATGTATCGCCAAGATTTTGAAAGTTTCACCATGCACCCACACGAATCAATTTCTGAAATGTTTACATGTTTTACTGATGTTTGCAATGGGAGAAAGTCCCTTGGTGATGATGTGTCTGCAGAAATGATGGTCAAAAAGATCCTTTGGATCCTACCAAGCACATGGGCACCGAAAGTCATGGCAATCCAAGAAGCAAAAGATGTTAAGAAAATGCCAGTCGAAGAGCTCATTGGATCCCTCATGACCTACGAAATCACCATGAGGAGGCAAGCTGAAAAGGAAGGTAAACCGATCAAAGTTCCAAAGAACATCGCCTTCAAAGTTCAAAAAGAAGAAAGCTCCTCCTCCTCATCGTCTTCCTCTTCAAGCGGCGATTCAGAAATGGAGAATCTTGCCCGCAAGATGCACAAATTCATGAAGAAGAACAAAAAGAAGAAATCCCGCAAGGCTCAACCCAACGAAAAATCCGAGCCCGAGGTAACATGTTACGGGTGTGGCAAGAAAGGCCATTACAAGCCCGATTGTCCACTAAACAAGAAAAAGGCCAAGCAAAAGGAAAAGAATAAGGCATTCAAGGCCACTTGGAGTGATAGCTCCACATCCTCCTCCTCCTCCTCCTCAAGCGACAACGGTAAAAAATGCCTAATGGCATTTCATGAGGTATCCTCTTCTGACTCCTCTTCCTCTAGTTCTTCAAATTCTCTTAATCATTTATCTTATGAGGATCTCCAACATGCTCGAGATCAATTGGAGGAAGGTTTTCACGAACTTTCTTCCAAATTCACTGCCTTAAAAAAGAATTTCAAAAAACTTTATTCCGAAAAGGAACAACTTCTCAAAGAGAAGGAAGAGTTGTCCCTCAAGATCCAAAATCTTCCCGATGTTGATTCTATGGAATCAACAATCAAGGATTTAAGGGAACCCCTTGCCAAGTTCACCCAAGGTGAACAAAATTTAACCAAATTACTTGGTTCCCAATGCATATCTAGAACCACCCAAGGGCTTGGCTATTCCAAGCAAGCTTCCTCTTCCCATGCTCCAACTATTTTTGTAAGGGGGAGCTCCCAATATAAATTTTGCAACTATTGTAAAAAACCTGGGCACTTAATTTATGAGTGCAATTGCAAAAATGCCCGGTATGGAAGGCCCAAAACTTTTTTCTTTAACGATGAATTTCATAGGAGAAGACCCGCCACTAGACAAGTATGGATTGAAAAATCCCTTTTAGCGAGTCTCTCCGGGCCAAAATTTGTCTCGGTTTCAAAATCCTCTCCCCGGTGATTTGTTGTTTTTATTTAGGGGGAGTTAGGATCGTTTAAGCCTTTTTGCGTTTTTCTTTCAAAACTTTCAATTCAAAATTTTCAATTCAAAATTTTCAATTCAAAATTTTCAATTCAAAATTTTCAATTCAAAATTTTCAATTCAAAATTTTCAATTCAAAACTTTCAATTCAAAACCTTCAATTCAAAATTTTTCAATTCAAAACTTTCAATTCAAATCTCAAAAATTTCAATTAGTTTAAAAACTCTATCTTGTTTTTCAATCCTTTCCCTCAATCAAGTTTTATGCCCCGTGCTATTTTGATAATCACAAAGGGGGAGAAATTCTTGGTTGATTGGGGGAGAAATCTTTCTCTCATGCTTTGCTTTACTTTTCAATTTATCCTTTAAAGCATGCCTTTCATTTCAGTCTTTTTCATTGTTTGTTTTGGTGATTGTGATCATCAAAATAGGGGGAGATTGTTGTACCTCTCGTACCCCTCGTGGTTTAATTTTCATGATCACAATCACTCTCTTATTTATCTAATCTTGTTTTAAGTGTTTTTGGATGATAGGCATGATTTCAGGTTGCCAAGGAATTGGGCCAAGAAATCAAGAAGCCAAAAGTGGACTGATTTTTAGTCCACCGGCCAACCGGTGGATGACCACCGGCCAGCCGATGGAGCTTGGACAGAAGGCATCCCCTCTGTCCAGACCACCGGCCAACCGGTGTCCCATCACCGGCCAGCCGGTGGAACCCAGACAGAAGAGGTGAGCTACTGTCTTAGCACCGGCCAACCGGTGGCCTCCTCACCGGCCAGCCGGTGGAGGCCAGACAGAATCCCTCTCCCTTTTTCCAAGCACCGGCCAACCGGTGGCTATGTACCGGTCAGCCGGTGGAGCCAGTCAAACTAGCCGTTGGGCTTTGACCAGGCTTGTCCACTTGACTCCCAACGGCTCCGAAGGCCTCTCCAACGGCTCCGAAGACTCCCAAAGGCCATTTGAGGGTTCCCCCTCTATAAATAAAGGACTAGGAAGCCCCAGAAACACAACCAAGCTCACGGTAGCCCACGAGAACATTGTTCAATCATTTGGCGAACCTCCGGCGCATTCCTTCAAGGATCCCCATTTGCTCCAACCCATTTCCACATCCAAGGAGCATCACCATAGAAGCTTGGGAGCGCTCTTCATCAACTTCATCAATCCATTGGCGCCCAAGACTTCTCCACATTACGATTTTTCATTATTTATCATTTTGAGCTTCAATTTGGGTTTGTGCCTACAAACCCCTCTTTCTCTCATCCTCTCTTTGTTTGGGTTTTCACACCACCTTCAAGGTGTGAAGAGGTTAGTCAAGCCTTCCCTTTAAAAGGCTTGAGTCATAGGTGAGCTAGCCTTCACCTGTAAGAAGGCTAGTGGGTTCTTGCTCAACCATTAAAAGCAAGTGGGTTCTTTCTCAACCATTAAAAGCAAGCTGTAATAGGTTCTAGACTACCTTAAAGTCTAGTGGGTTTCTTGCTAAAACCATTAAAAAGCAAGCGATAGTAAATCTCTCAACGGTTGAGTTGGGAGCGGAGACGTAGGCTTTGGTTTAAGCTGAACTCCGTTATCAAGTTTTGTGTCTTGCCTCTTTGATTTCTGCTGCACCTTTAACTTTGATTTTAAATTGTTAATTATTTTTTAAAAGGCAATTCACCCCCCCTCTTGCCATCACCTTTCCGGCCCAACAAGAATAAGAAGAAGAAGAAGATCTGCATACGTTGTTGTTTGTCGTCATTCGTCGACCTCCGAATCGATTCCTCAACGGGCATCGTCAAAACTCTGTTCTTCATTGGAGGAAGTCGTCGTCAATGCTTCGTCAAAGATTTTTCCCATGGTTTTCAAATCCCCCCTCCAACAACAGATTGATTAACATTTTAGAGTTAAAGAGTTTAACTCTTTTCTCATTAATGTGGTTCATTAATGAATTAATTAGTGAAACCATTAATTACCCAATGGTGTAGTTACACAACCAATTGTAACAGGCTATTAAATGACTTCATTTAATGACCTGTTAACTCTGTGGTCCCACCACTGTTTCTCAATAGTTATAGAAAGAATAAAATAAATTTTATTTATTTTATTATTATTTTTCTAAAAATTCCAAAAATTAACTTTTTCATCTGACCCTTTCCAGTCAAAGTTAAGATCCACCTAAGTGAATCTCAGCACTATGAATTCAACAGTGCCCTCAGATTTTCAATCTGAGCACTGGTTCAAAAGATAGAAATCCCTGCTCTCACGTTTACTGAACGTACCTTATAAAAAAGTTAAAAAAAAAATTTTAGGCTCTTCAGGCCTCGAAATTACATTCCGTCAATTTTGGTAGTCTCGTAATAATTCCAAAATTTCTAAAAAAAATTATACAGAATTTTTGGGTCTTTAAACTTTAGGTTAACTTTGTGAACACTGGGAATTTCTTCAATAATTTTCTAATTTTTTTGGAGTACAACCTAGTGACACCCATGGATGAAGAATCCAAGACCTTTTCCAATCTATATATGCTCACCACTATTTACTCTTACATTTTTAGACTTAGCCATTTTCATAGAAATATTCTCAAACCACATTTTTCTATATTACTTAAAAATAATTCCAAAGCTCCTCCAAGTGAATCTAAGGCTAATACAAAACTATAGTAACTAGGAATGAAGATAATCCAACCCTTATCCACCATATATTTCCCTATATTTCTTTAGTGTAACCTGTAAACTCCATTTCTAGTAATAATATTTTCAATTAACAATAAATATATCAATATAAGTTGCGGTTCCAACATTCCCACCATTATATTTTGTTATCAAGACTACTCTAAAACTTCACCATATTACTATATATTCGCTCCCCTACATTTTTACTCTCCCCTACTTCCATTCTCCCCCTTTGACAAGAAAATTCAAAGGAGTCCTTGGTGGGGTCAGGTCACTTAAAAATCTTCTTGAATGTACTATATTTTATCAGTATAGGGAAAAGTGTTATTAACACATTCTATAAGACCATGTGAGCTAAGTCCATTTATAGAAAATAAGAGAATATACCAATATCCATAATGTTGTCCATATTAAAAAAGATAAGCCTCTAATCTTTTGATATCCCCCATGGATAATATCTCCCCTACCTTATTACAATTAACAAAATATGATCACCTACAATGAACACACATAAAACCCATATAAATAATTATATATAATGGGGAGGGGGAATTTCCCAACCTCCTCAAGCCGAGAGAGGTGGTTGGACACCATTCTTCAACTGATGCTTCTCGAATATTGAATCAACCAAGGGATTAGTCATGATATTTGTCACTTGTTGATCATTTTCAATGTACTCCATCATGATTACTCCTTGCTCTACCTTTTCTTTAATGAAATGATATGTGATTTCAATGTGTTTGGTTCAGGAATGCTGAACCGAGTCCTTTATGAGTTCAATTGCACTTGTATTGTCATAAAAGATCACTATAAGTTGTTTCACTTCTTCGCCAATATTTTCCAATTGTCAACTAAAGCTATGTACTTGACTTGGTTACTGCAATATATTCTGACTCATCCATATTGAGATATGTACTATCTTGATTCCTACTTATCCATCATACACACTTAATGCTAATAAAAAATTCATTGCCGCTTGTGGACCTTCAGAACTCACATCACCAACTTAATCAATATCAAATAAGGATGATAATTTATGTTTCTTTTTATATAAAAAACAAACCATAAGTGAGAGTACCTCATATGTACCTCATAATTCTCTCCACTGCCGTAACATGACCCTTGGGATTTATTTCAAAATGGGCCACCAAGCAAGTTACATAGGCAATATTTGGATGAGTTTCTATCGGGTGCAACAAACATCCAATGATACTCATGTACAAGGTAAGATCCACTGATTTTCTATCCTTATACTTCTCAAGTTTGGTTGCAACTGCAATCTATGTTGAAATGGGTTTTGAATCATGCATGTCGAACTTCTTCAATAACTTTTTCGTATATTTTTATTGTGATATAAAAGTGTATCTCTATTTATAAACCACCCACAACCCTAAAAAACAAGTAAGTTTTCCAATCATGGATATTTCAAATTATAAACTCATTTGACTATAAAAATCCTCCATATACTTTCATTTTCTCCCACCAAATATAATATCATCCACATAAACCAGCACTATAATCTATTCTTCCTTGGATGTCTTTACATAAAGGTTGTGATCAACACCACCCCTTTTGAATTACAATTTATTTAGATATGAGTTGGTCTGAGAATACCATACACATGATGCCCGTTTCAAGCTATACAAGGCCTTATTTAACCTACATACCATATTTTCATCATGTTGACTAGAAAACCTACTAACTATTCAATGTATAATTCCTCATTTGTAACACCATTCAAAAACATCATCTTTACATCCATTTGAAAAATACTAAAACCTCTTTATATTTATACTGCTATGAAGAGTCTGTTTGAATCAATCTAATCCATTACTGCAAAAATTTATTCAATATCCACACCTTCCATTTGAGAATAGTCTTTACATACCAAACACGATTTATTTCATATGATACTGTCATGTTCATTGAGTTTATTCTTAAAGACCCAATTTGTGCTGATCAAATTATGATGCTTAGGAATTTCCATGAGATCCCACATTTGGTTTTTGTCATTATGGCCTACCTCTTCATTCATGGATCTAACCCATGAATCATCCTTCACAAATTCTTCAAAATATGATGGCTCCACCATTGAAAACAGAGCAGCACGCTCTAATACCCTCATTCTCCATGTCTGAGTTGGTGCATCTTTATCTCCAATTATATTAAATAGACCAACTTCCATCCTCCTACCACTTCCATGAGAAGAAGTATCTCAAACATAAGCATAGAAATCATAACATATGTCAAGTTTAACCACCGAGACATCCATATCATAATGTAATTGGCTAACCACCTACCCATAACATAGTGGTCTTGAATTAACCACCTATTCCCCATGACATTTTAGACTTGGGATAACCACCCATGTCCCATCCTAATCTCATAAGATATAAAACTTTACCTAATGTATTAGAGGGATATAATAGACCCAAATATCAAATAATGATAAAAAATATATGTGTGTGCCACATGAACATGAAAACATTCATAAATCCCACCATAACTTAATTAACTTGTGAGAAATAAATGGGCTTCATAAAGATTTTCAAAAAACATAGTCATAAGCCACACAAAGAAAGAAGGTGGAAGGTATCATAATAGCATATCCCAGTGAATCAAAATAAACATTAAAGGATATTGAAATAGATGAAAAACACTTTATAAGAGAATTAAAAACTAATTTAAGATATAATAAGAGATATCATTTATATTTTTGAAAAATTTTATTTTAAAAGAAAATAATATATAAAACAAAGGGAATAAAAATTACCTAGGAAAACCAAGAAAATATGGAGAGATAAATATTTGAAGAAAATTGAAGAAGATGGAAGGAAAATTCATTTATATTGAAGATATTAAAAAAATATTTCTTTCACACTTTTGCAAAGAAGGTCAAAGTAAATAAAAACTGACCCATACAAAAAACATTCAAAAAATATTCCTCTGAAACTTTTGTAAATAAAGTCAATGTCAAAAGAAAATGACCTTAAACAATTATATAATTATAGAAAATGACATTCCTAAAAGCATATGAAAAACATAGACATAGAGAAGAAAGATTCCCAACTGAAAAGAAGAGATAAGGTCGAGTTCACATACAAGCATTATTTCAGGTGAATTATAAACCAAAGGGAAGTGAAATGGTAAGAAAACATGTAAAATCCAAAAATAACTAGAGGATAAGAAAATATATTGGTTCTAGAGATAAATAAAATACAATTTCCCCTAAAGTAAACTTAGACATAAAAAACATTGATTTCAAAGTGAGTTTGGAAAGAAGCCCTTACGGCATTGGTAACTTTTGAATCAAAATCCCATGAAAGAGTGAATCTAAGATAGATTTATAATTCCCTTTAATTTAATGATAAGTATGATAAAAATACATTCATGGGGTATTATATACACCGCATAATTTTTTTGACATAGTGGGTACCTTAGACCCAACTATGCAGTGTTTTTTATTACCATATCGTGTATACAGTTAACTATACATGATGTTTGCTTACCATTATAGTAAAAAAAATTCTGCATCCACTATTGAAATGGTAATGTCCATAGATTAATTGTCATATCGAAAGGTTATAACAGATCCCATGCTGTAATGAGAACCTAGAGATACTATGAAATTAATCTTGAACAAAGGTCATATGGCCTAGATACATCTTACTGACTGGACATAGTAGATGTCTGACTGTCAGGTGTTGGGGGCTCATAAGCATTGAGACTTCTTCTCATGAAGTTTGCACTTGGTGATCTCTAGTAGTGAGATCATGAGGATAGACCCATCAATAGGAACATCACATGTTTTGGGTGTCATTGGATGTTCCTATCTACGGACATGTGTAATGGTCTCCTGACGTGAGATCATTATCAATGTATGTTATTTGACTGGGTACTTTGATGCAAGGTGAAAACCATAATGATGAAATCATGGTGAGGTAGCTTATGTTGGGTGCATCTTTGGTGGCATGACACTGGTTGAATAATCAATAAAGGATTTGTCGTTTCTAGGTTTAGAAAGTAATATATATCAGGCCATGTTGATCAGGATGGTAATACCTTCATAAGACCATGACCATGGTAGCCGAGGGTAAATCTGTCTAGTTGGATCGATAAACAATAAAGCAAAAAAGGATGATGATACAGGTGTGCATCATGCTTTATAAGATATTAAAGATAAAAATATTATATTACACAGTACGTGTTCGTAGGTTGGTTGTCACTGCTGTGACAATCCTTATATCTTTAGGAGCCATGATGGGTTGCTAGATCCCTCTATTGTCATGTGAATAGTATTCACCACTATCAAGATAAGATTTTAAAGGGCCATACACAATAGCGTATTCAAGAATCTGACCTATTCAGTTGAATATGTATATCGGAAATGGTAGGCCCCACCGCTGGGGTCTGGGATTTGTCCAAGGAGAAACGATCACCAATGCAATAAATAAATTCACATTATTCAAGTTAAGAAAAATGGGCATTGAATTTATTTATTAAATGTATTTACAAGTTTTATGTAAATACATGAAAAATATTAATTGAATGAATATTAGTTCAATTAATATTTGCGGGAGTACGATCCAAGTTAATGGCTTTGGTATTATCATGTAATATATTTATTATATTATAAAAAAAGTGATAATAATAATAAATGATATTTATGACTCAGTATAGTAGTCGTAATATCATTTGTATAGTGTGTTAATTTTTCAGAGGTTGGGTTGACATTTTTGAGTAATTTCATTTCACGTTATAAATAGAGGAGAAGAGGGTTTTTTCCAAGGACTCTTCATGGGATTTCTCTATCTTCTCCTCTCTTCCATGTTCTAGAAAGAGAGGTTTTGGATCCAGGAGCTCGGATCGAGCTCTTTCTCTCAGGCATCGTAAGCAAAGTGATGCGGTGATTGTCGGAGTGTTGAAGGCATCGTCGGATCTCCACGCTAGCACCCAGATTTCGATGATCGGCACCCTCATAGTTTCTTGAAGTGTGTGTGGATGATATAGAGTAATTCAGCTTCAGATTCTTCACGCAGCGATCGTCAACGACAAGCAGATGTCGTGCACAGTTTCAGATCTGAACTAGGTATTTTTACGGTTTTAATTTTATGCTTAATCTTCTTCACATGAGATCCTTGGCTTCAACCAGGTAGCAACTCGTCGATGCCCGATGAGTTCATGTCATACGGCGGTGAGAAAATTTTAAAATCCCACCTTTTGGGGCTTTTGGTGCGTGCTTGATACCTTTAATTGGTATCAGAGGCTCGCGTGAAAAATTTAAGCCAATGAAAAATTAAATTTACATTAATCTATGAAGAGAGCATCGTTACGGTCCTATCACCGCAGACAGATCTTAAATCCGACATCAGATGTTCAAGTTACAACCATCATAAGTTTTAATATGGATCAAAATACTCAATTTTGGGTATTAAAATGACGAACACATATTTATTTATATGTTAATTTTATACCCAAATAGTAGTTGTGATATTAAAACACGATCACCGATGTTTTTTTGATAACCGTAATAGTTAATTCGGACCACCGGATTTTTTCCAATGGTGAGTAACAATAATTATTTATTATAATAATACTAATTATAATTTTTATTATAATATTTTTTTTCCAAAAAGATACTCAATAGACAAAGATTTTTTTATGTTAGTGGGCTGGCCATGGAAACAAATAAAAAAAAGGATGACCTTCTTTGAGGGTCAAGTTATGACACAAATAAAAAAAAAGGAATGAAGGGATCAAAAGTTGGGGGGCCGAGCAGCCCCCTTGTCCACCCGCGACAGTCCCTTTCTGAGATGCCTCCTCTGGAAGCGTGTCACCGCCGGCCACCCCAGTCGGCGCCGCTACCCGTCACCTTGGAACCGCGGTGTCCCCCCTTCCGGAAAGACCGAGGTCGCGCCACCACCAGTCACCTTGGAACCGCCGCCTCCGCTTCACGCTACCCAGCTGCGGATGCGCCCCACCCAGCGACCTCCTTCTCAGGCCGGGGCGCCTCCTTCCTGTCAACGGCACCCCGACCACAACACCGTCGAACAACCCAGATTCGGTGATCAGGATCAGGTAACCCCTACAATCCCTACTATAGGTTTATTAGGGCTTGATTTGACCTGAAACAAGTCCGGACAGGTCTGCTCATCTCAAAACAAGTTTAGGCAAACCGGTCTGCCCCAGATCAACCCTGCTCAGGGTTGGGCCTGCGTAATTGAATTTAATCAAAAGTCAATGAAATTAATTAATTTAATTTTGGTTGAAAATTAAATTAATTAAATATTATTTTTTGGTTTATAAGGTAATGTGGCATAAATTAATTTAGTTTGGTGCTTAATTAAATTAATTAATTAATTAATTTTTTAGTTTTAAAAATTAAATTAATTAATTGGGACCGAATGACGTAAATATTGAATTAAGGATATGGGTGAATTTTTAATTCGATAATAATGCCCTTGAGTATAATTTAATACAAATTTAATTTTAATTCTGCATTTATTTTTAAATACGCGAGTTAATGCGTATTGACTGGTCATGAGCCGTGAACCGACCAATGCATGTTTGGTGCATGTTTATTTATTTATTTAATTATTGCATGCTGGTTTGTAATAATTATTTAATAAATGATGACCTACATACCATCTCTAAGTCATTATATGTATAAGGGTTTGGATGTCCACTTTAGAGTTGTATTTTTACTCCCCAATTCCCCTTGCCTGCGTGTGAGTTTTTTTTTTCATAATGACGAGACGAGGAGTGACACACTTCACACCAAGTGGTGGCGACACACCAGACATGACCTTGTGGGTGGGTAGACACTGAAATCCAAGTTTCAGACGACGTGACTCAAGGTATATCCCATAGGGTCTAGGTTGATCCATTATTCACTCAATGGATCAACCATTAGAATTGGATCATGATCAGGTTTTCATTTTATTTTTGCATTGTTTATTATTTTTGTGAATGTCTAGTTAATGCGCGATCACATAGAAATAATAAACGAGCATGAAAAGATAAAATGAACATGTGACGTGATGAATATTTTCTATTGCATGGTCTGTTGTGAGTGAAATCACATAATACGTGCTAATAAGATAGAAAATGATTTCTTTCGTCACATTAATAATACAAAAAAACCCTCAAAGAAATATTAAGTCTAAATCGCCTTCCATCATTCGACTTTGAACAAAATTGGCTGTTCGGGATGCTCGTCATGCCAAAGTTGAGAGTGTCTCTTACTATCTGAGGTGTTCTTATAAGAATGATGGGCCGACTTAACTAAAGTTGCAACAAAGAAGTAGCAAAATCTAGCTTGTTCTAATTTTAGAGGCAAGTGTTGAGAAAATCAAGTTATGATTTAGGAAGTTGTGACTTCACTCAACATATTAAGAAACCGCGAGTTAATGTGGTTGGCCAGCCAAACGCCTACCTTAAACCCTCCAAGTAGTGGCATCTAAAGCTTGTAGACTATGATGGGTGGTTCGATGATCATTTCCACTAGAATTCTAAAATGATAGAGTATTCTAATTCTAGAACTGAGGGTTTCTAGAATTCGAAAAAATAGTGGGAGACATTTAATGATTTAATTAATTAATCAAAAGGTCTAAACTAATAATCGTGAAAAAAATACTAATCTGCTAAAATTTTATTTTGTAGAAAAATAGAAATTTATTCCACAATAAATAAATTGTGATAAATAATGGACAAAGTAAATGTCCTCACTGGTATGAGTATCCAAGAATAGTATGGGCGCTTCCGCATAATACTATGATATATGAAACTCAAGGTGCCATTATCCCCAACACCTGTTAAACTACCTCAGGAAGCAAGGATGAAATTGCTTATAGGATACTAATGTATATAGCATATGATGGTTATGTCATTATGCTTTCATCAATGTCTGATGTTAGTTGTGGTCGCTACATCATGACATGGATGATATTATATGTAGTCTCATCTACGAGAAGACTACGAGGAGAAAGTGAAGAAATAATATGAATAGGTAATGGTTACACTGGATCTGTGTAAATTGAAAGGAAGGTTATGATCTTTCAATATATCCTATTCAAATATAATTTTCACCCATTTACTCAAGTTTCATTTTAAGATACAAAATGAACAATTATTGAGTAAACGCTTCATCACCTTTTAGGTAAGGTTCGCCAAGTGAATAAGAATATCAAAGATAGTTTCATCTTCAATTCTTATGGTGAATAAATTGAAAGGCAAGGAGAAAAAGCCAAAGGCTAGTAACTCCATAAGCACATTCACACTGTCCTTCAATGAAAGTGGTATTAACATGAGGTTATTTTCATTGCATATTATGAAATAATACTATGTAAGTTTAATCATAATAAACTAAATTAAAGAAGCAGGTTGCCACTTCTTCTTAAGGTTTATTCATCAATGTAAATTGTAATGTTCCAGTTTTACTTCTTGGGAATTAAATACAATACGCCTTTCACATATGTGTATTGAAATACAGTAACCAAGTGATTACATCAACATTATTATAATTCAGGTGTATTCTCCAAGTGGTTGAGAAAGGGTGATACCTAAGCCAGTGGTGAGAAGTACATGAATTCTTCATTGACAAGTGAAATATTTATGTAGAACTATTATTGAGTATAACCACAAACATTCATCTCACATGTGCTTTTGGATATAAGGAGTTATTATTCCAGGTTTTGAAATGAATGTTGATTGTGGTGTATCATACTCAACAAATAGTTCACTAATACATGAATCATAGGCAATAAATGATGAATATAAAAATGTAAGACTTATACCTAGTTGTGGAAAAATAATTCTTTGTTAAGTAAAACTAAAAGAGGATATCAAGTTTATACCTAGTATGGTATTTAGCTTCGACACATCTAAACACCTTTGGTATTATCGACATCTTTAGTTTTGACAAAAAAACCTTTAGAAATAAAGGTATGTCACAAAGCTTTTAGAATTAGTCCAGCAAGTGAGCATGAACGGTTTCAAGAGAAAGCTAGTGGTAAAGAGACTTCATATGATTCCTTTAAGAAATCAAGGGATGGAAAAGTGAAGTAAGTTCATGTTCAGAAGATAAAAGTTGGTTCGAGATAGCATGTCGAAGAATATCTTGACCAAGCATTCATCGATCATGATAATGGAGCATGGAGTAATTCCTAAATGCACATTACCTTATCTACATCACGACATTGACGTTAATAAGGAGGATCAATGATGAAGTCTTACATGTTAACATGGATCAACAAAATGTAGCATGAAGTAATTCCTAAATGCACATTTTATACATCAAGGTTATGATGTAAGGAGTATTAATGTTACAACCTGCAGTAACTTCCATTGTATTTCATGGCATGCTTTACAAATAATGATGATATCCCATAACCATATGTCAACTAAAATGACAAATGGATATCATGAGTCATAGTATGATGAAAATACATTATGTTATATGGACATGTGTTTGGATGCAAAGAGTTTTTTAGGACGTAAACAAACTTGCATCAACAACAAACACATTGGGCATCCACTATAATGATCCTAACGGTTGCTTAGGATATTAAATAAATCCCTAAGATAGAAAATCGGTATTCAAGTGATAGACTACACTTCTATATAAGGGCGAACATCTCTATTAGAGATAGTGGGAGCAAGGTTGACTTGAGCTTAGACAATACTTAAGATGCATAAGTAGTCGGCATAGGAATTGGTTCCACAAGTGCATGTAGAACTGGTATATTCCAGAGAAACATAATACGTAGGAAGAAAAAAACCATGGTGATGGTTTTGAGTTCACTACGGGCGATTATACATTATTCATTATGAATAATATTTCCTACAAGTGATCAATATATGGTAATTAGATAAAATTGTCAAGATCAATTAAAATTCAATATTGGATTCCATGCATCAAAGTGAAAAGGGGCTTATTATTTTGAATACTATGGTGGATATTTAAACGAGATGATACATGGATAGTACAAGTGTAGTACCAATAAGACTCGATTGGTAATACCAAGTCGGTATGCCCAACTCCATTAGAATTTTACTTATCATAGCTAATATCTATGATCATATTGAGCATTATGTCACGGGACTTAGCCTTCTCCCAAGCTCTCGTGCGGCACCCGACTAGCTTCCCTTTCACAAAGCCTAGACGAGTTCAGCCTTTCGACACTCACAACGGAAGTAAGGATCGTAAGGGAAGTGCTTGACAAGCTCACAAGACACAAGTGCAAAGAATCTCTCAAATGCTCTCAACTTCTGTGTTTCCTTACAAATGAGGAGCCACTCCCTTTATATAGGGCTTGGTGGCAAAGTCTACAACATTCTAGAATATGTACACATCCACATGATTCTAGAGTATTCTAGCCTACTCTACTAGAATATACATGGAGCATTCTAGAACCCGTTGAGATCCACAACCTTCCATGGAGGCCTAGAATGTTCCGGACCCTTCAAGGCCCAAGGGGTGTTCCGCAACACTCCGGAGAAGTCTGGAATATTCCGGAACTTGGTGGAGATGTAGAGAACTCTAGAGGATTCTAGAGAACCTCACCACCGGGTCTCCTCTCCAGTTGGCGGGGCGTGACATCCTCCCCCACCTATTCTGGCGACGTCCTCGGCGCGTCCATGATGATACTCCTCGATTGCCTGCGCGAACTGCCACAAGTTGTCTGCAGGTTCCCAGGTTGCCTCGCACTCTGGTATGCCCTTCCACTTGATCAAGTACTCCTTGCTTCGTGGCACTCCACGTCGCCGAACAATCCGATCATCGAGTATGAGATCCACCTGCTTATCATACGACTCGACAACCGCGGTAGGTGCCCTTGTAGACACCCCTCTGCTCGGGTCCTCCACGTCTTCATGATATGGCTTGAGCATGCTCACATGGAAGACTGGATGGATCTTCAGCTTGGGAGGCAACTCCAAGCGGTATGATACCTCCCCGACTCGGTGCACGACCTCGTATGGTCCCTCATATCGCCGAATCAGGCCCTTGTGCACCCTCCTGAATGCTTTGTGCTGCTGAGGCAAGAGTTTCACCATCACCTTGTCCCCAGGTTGGAAGCTCACATCCCTTCGCCCTTTGTCGGCCCACTTCTTCATCCTCTTGGCAGCTTTGTGCAAGTGGGTTCTCGTCATGTCGGCCTGCTCATGCCACTCCTTGGCCATAGTGCAGGCAGTTGGGCTGCTTCCTTGGTACTTCTCCCCAAGTACCGCCGTGTGAGGAGTAAGGGGTTGTTGTCCGGTCACCACCTCAAATGGACTCTTCCCTGTCGACTCACTCCTTTGCAAGTTGTAGGAGAATTGAGCCACATCAAGCAACTTGGCCCAATCTCGCTGGTTGGCACTCACAAAGTGCCTCAAGTAGAGCTCCAATAAGGCATTCACCCTCTCTGTCTGCCCATCCGTCTGGGGGTGAAAGCTCGTAGAGTAGTGGAGCTTCGATCCCAACAATCCGAAGAGCTCGGTCCACAACTTGCCCGTGAAGCGTGGATCCCGATCGCTGATGATGTGTCGTGGTATCCCCCAATACTTCACCACATGCTTGAAGAGTAGCCTTGCGGTGAGCTCTGCCGTCACATCTGCTGGAGCGGGGATAAATGTGGCATACTTCGAGAACTTGTCCACCACCACGATGATGCTCCCATACCCCTCGGACTTCGGCAATGCAACGATGAAGTCCATGGTGACTGTCTCCCATGGCCTCTCTGCAATGGGCAATGGCTGCAACAATCCTCCAGGCAACTGATTGTCCACCTTGTCTTGTTGGCACACAAGACAAGTCTTCACATAAGACTCCACATCATCCTCCATCCTTGGCCAATAATATGCTCCCTCTAGCAAGGCCTTGGTGCAGTGCTGCCCTGGATGTCCTGCCCATCTCGAGTCATGACACTCCTTGATGAGATCCCTCCGCAGGTTCCCCCACTTTGGGACATATATCCTCCTCCCTGTGGTGAGAAGAGTGCCATCCTCCTCCCAAAATATCCTTGTCTTGCCCTCTGCCGCGAGAGCCAAGACGTTCTTGGCTATAGGATCATGCGCCATGCCTTCCTTGATCCTACCCAAGATCCCGTCATCCACACATGACAAGTGGATGAACACCATCTTCCTGCTAAGTGCATCAGCCACCACATTTGCTGTCCCTGGCTTGTACTCCAAAGAATAATCAAACTCGGCCAAGAATTCCTGCCATCTTGCCTGCTTCGGAGTCAGCTTCTTCTGGGTTTGGAAGTAGCTTGTGGCAACGTTGTCGGTCTTTACCACAAACTTAGACCCCAAGAGATAATGTCTCCATGCCCGAAGACAATGTACCACGACTGTCATCTCTTTCTCTTGAACAGTGTACCTCCTCTCAGTGTCATTCAGCTTCCGGCTCTCAAAAGCTATGGGATGTCTTTCCTGCATGAGCACACCCCCAATAGCAAAGTCTGAAGCATCGGTGTGTACCTCATAAGGCTTGGTCGGATCCGCCAAGCTCAAGACCGGTTCCTCAATGACCGTCTTCTTCAAGCCCTCAAATGCCTCCTCGCATTTGACATCCCACTCCCACGGCTTGTTCTTCTTTAGAAAGTCGGTGAGTGGAGCCGCCTTCTTTGAGTAGTCACAAATGAATCGCCGATAATAGTTCACCAACCCAAGGAAAGATCTCAACTCGGGAACCTTGGTTGGCCTCTCCCATTCATCGATAGCCCGGATCTTCTCATGATCCATCATGAGCTTGCCTCCTTTGATCTTGTGCCCCAAGAAGAGAACTTCATCCCTCGCAAAGGAACACTTCTCCTTCTTCACATATAACTCTTTTTCCCTCAATACCTTGAACACGGTTTGTAAGTGTTCCACATGATCCGCCATTGTCTCACTATAGATGACAATGTCGTCCAAGTAGACTACCACAAACTTATCCAAGTATTGGTGGAAGACTTTGTTCATCAAGGTGCAAAATGTCGCTGGGGCGTTAGTCAAACCAAATGGCATAACAAGGAACTCATAGGATCCGTACCTTGTCACGCATGCGGTCTTCGGCACATCTTCCATGGAAATTCGGACTTGATAATACCCCGATCTCAAGTCCAGCTTGGTGAACACCCGTGCCTTGCCCAATTGATCAAAGAGATCCGCTATCACTGGGATAAGATACTTGTTCTTCACTGTGACTTTGTTCAACGCCCGATAGTCCACGCACATCCTCAAGGAGCCATCATGCTTCTTTTGGAATAGAACGGGCGATCCATATGGCGACTTGGATGGTTGGATTTGTCCCGCATCCAACATCTCTTCCAACTGCCTCTTCAACTCCTCCAACTCGGGTGGAGCCATACGATAGGGTGCCATGGATGGTGGCTTTGATCCTGGCACCAACTCAATTTCATGATCCACCTCCCTCTTGGGTGGTAGCTTCTTGGGCAACTCCGGTGGCATGACGTCGCTAAACTCCCTTAGCACGCCCTTCACCTCCTTCGGCAACTCATGGTTGTCGTCCACCGGCCCATCCTCTTTCAAGGAAACCAAGTAGGTCTCCTCTCCCTTCTTGAAACCCTTCTTCACTTGCATGGCAGAAAGTAAAGACAAGTCATGATTGCCACATACCTTCGTCGTCACCATGCACGGGCTTCGCTCCTCCATGATCACCATTTGCTCCAAGTGAGGTGTTGGTATGGCCTTGGCTTTCTTGAAGAACTCCATCCCCAACACTAGCTTGAAGTCATCCATGGGAACCACCGTGAGATCAATAGCACCCCTCCATTCGCCAATGCAAAGGGTCACTCCACGGACAATGCCACTCGCCGGTTGAGGTGTGGCATTCACGGCTTTCATGCGACTAGTTGTCTTGGCCACAACTAGCCCAAGTCTTCTCGCCTCATCTTCAGCCACAAAGTTGTGTGTGGCTCCTGTGTCGAGCATCGCATAGGTGGACTTCCCATTCAACTCCACCTTTGCATACATCAACCCATCCTTAGGTGGCGCCTTAGGTGGGTTCTTCACCTCCAACGCATTGAAGAGCCTTAGAGTCCCCATTTGCCGCTCCTTGGGAACTTCCTCCTTCTCTTCAAACATGGAGTTGAGTGCCTTCCGCTTGGGACACTCCTTCCATGTGTGAGGCCCATCACAAAAGTAGCATCCTCGGGGCTTGAATTCCCTTGAGAAGTCCTTGGTGTGCTCCTTGGACTTCCCCTTGTCATGGGCATCTCGGTTCCACCTCCTCTCTTGGTCTCCCCCACCTTTACCCTTGAACTCCTTCTTGGGCTTAGGGGGTTCAACCTTCTTCTTGTATTCCACCAAGGACTCGGCAATGGACACAGCTTCAGTGAAGGTCTTAGGCCGTCGACCTCGCACCTCTTGTTGTGCCCATGGTTGAAGACCTTTGATGAAGTCATACATATGATCATAATCAGGCTTGCCACGTACCTAGAGCTTTAGCGAGACATACTCCCGAACATACTCATGGATTGTCCCCGTATGCTTCAAAGTTCGCAGCTTGTCCCTTGCTTCCCAATCAGCTTCCTCGGGGTAGAACTGAGCATAGACCCATTGCTTGAACTCTTCCCATGATGGAAGTGCCTTCCCACCTTCCTTGAGCTCTTGGTGCTTCATCCTCCACCATAGAGATGCATCGTCACCAAAGTAAAGAACGACGGTCTTCACACGGCTCATGTCTTCCATCAAGCCTATCGCCTCGAAGTATTGCTCCACTTGCCAAAAGAAGTTGTCTACCTCCTTGGCATCCCTCTTGCCATTGAAGTGTTTGGGACGAGGCGCATCAATCTTTGGTGTGTCACGCACAAGCACCCCACTAGCCAACTCGCCACGATAATTTGACCACTCCCTCTTAAGTTGATCAAGAGTTTGGTCGTACCTGGCCATCGCATCTCCATGCTGTGCTAAGATCCCCTTTGTCCAGTCCATGAAGGCATCTTTCTCGGCAGCATTCTCCTTGGCGTACCTCTCAACTGATGCCACTCGGTCTTGGAGAGTGAAGAGCGCATCACGTAGGCCCACGACGCCTAGTGCCCCTTCCTCATCGTCTCCCTCGACATACTCGAGCCTTTCTTTCACATCAGCAAGGCACTCCTCCGCCCTTAAGAGACGCTCCTCAAGAGTCGCCACGGTCTCACGAGACTTCCCGGCCTTCTTCTTAGGAACGGTCGGCATGGTCTCCTTCTCGGACATAACAGGATCCTCCACATTCGAGCCTGCCATCGCGAACACTTGCCTTGAACACCTTTGATACCAACTGTCACGGGACTTGGCCTTCTCCCAAGCTCTCGTGCGGCACCCGACTAGCTTCCCTTTCACAAAGCCTAGACGAGTTCAGCCTTTCGACACTCACAACGGAAGTAAGGATCGCAAGGGAAGTGCTTGACAAGCTCACAAGACACAAGTGCAAAGAAGCTCTCAAATGCTCTCAACTTCTGTGTGTCCTTACAAATGAGGAGCCACTCCCTTTATATAGGGATTGGTGGCAAAGTCTACAACATTCTAGAATATGTACACATCCACATGATTCTAGAGTATTCTAGCCTACTCTACTAGAATATACATGGAGCATTCTAGAACCCGTTGAGATCCACAACCTTCCATGGAGGCCTAGAATGTTCCGGACCCTTCAAGGCCCAAGGGGTGTTCCGCAACACTCCGGAGAAGTCTGGAATATTCCGGAACTTGGTGGAGATGTAGAGAACTCTAGAGGATTCTAGAGAACCTCACCACCGGGTCTCCTCTCCAGTTGGCAGGGCGTGACAATTAGCTGTCATGACCACCAAACATGGAAGGTGTCTATACAATGAAACCAGAAGGGGATGGTCACATCACAGAATGATAATAAAGGTTGAAAGTTACTGAAATATAGTTTAAGATTGAAGTAAACAATAGGATCATAAAACATTCATTTGGAATGAAAGTTTTCCATGTGTCTACCAGAGGTAAGTGAGAGCTCCAACGTTTTCTAAGATAAATATGTTCGACAACATATGGAAAATAAATATTGGTCTTATAGTTAGTTAAGATCAGTATAGAATCTATTATCCAGTGATTGAATTAAAGTAGTAACTTAAGTTCTAGGGAACAAGATCTACTATGGTAGATCTATAGGTTGCTTGGACCTAGTCAATCTTACATATAATGACATGGAATTGAAAAATACAAGATGAAACAATTCAAGAGAGAATTGTTACCTATGTCACATGGCATAAATCTCTCCAGGTCGACATATTTGGGACATGAGAGGAGATAAATGTGGTGAGTTGAAGTCCATACGCTTAAGCGATGGATCAATCATGTATGCCATGATATGTAAAAAAACTGATATTTTCAAGATATGGTTTATAGTAGGAAAATATAAATTATATCCAAGATCACTACAAATGTAGCAGTTAGAACTATCTAATTGTACATCAGAAAGTATAAAAGATATGTACCTGGTAAGTGGAGAAGAAATGATACTAGTTTTGAGGGGACATAAACTAGTCTTCCTAAGATTTGTGTGATCTAGTATCACAGTTAGGCTAAGGTGATGAGAGAGACAAGCTCATATAAGTCAGTGGTATCCACACCTACAAATACCAAGTTTGTTGTAGCTTCTAAGACAACTAAGAAGAAGGTGAATGCAATTATTTTTTCAATTCTTGGAATCACACCTAGTAAGTAAAGCATTGTCATAATGTCAATTATGATATTCTTACTAGCCAAGATGTCAAGCTATGATAGTGGAAAAAAGGGATATACTCGGGGATACCATCTCTTGAGAAGCTTTACTTAAGGAGATGAGGTTGCAAATAGAAGTATTGCCACGTGGCAGAATTATGGCAGGCCCAACAACTAAAGTTGTGACTTAACATAAGCATGATTTTTATCATGTGAGTAGATCACAAGTTTGGTTAGAAAGTTGGCTCTAGTGTAAGTGGGAGTGTAAAAATAGTAGGTGCCCTAGAACCAACTATGAAGTGCTTTTAATTACCATATCGTGTATACAGTTAGCTATACATGATTCTTTCTTACCATTATAGTGAAGATATTTCTACATCCACTATTTAAATGATAATGTCCATAGATTAATTATAGCATCGAAATGTTATAGCACATCCCAGGCTATAATGAGAACCTTGAGATACTATGATATTAATATTAAACAAAAGTCCTATGGTCTAGATACATATTACTAACTGGACATAGTAGATGTATGACTATCAGGTGCTAAGGGATCATAATTATTGAGACTTCTTCTCATGAAGTTCGCACTTAGTGATCTCTAGTAGTGAGATCATGAGGATAGACCTGCCAATAGGAGCACCACATGTTTTGGGTGTCCTTGGATGTTCTTATCTATGGAAATGTGTAATGGTCTCCTAAATTGATATCATTATCAATGTATATAATTTGATCACATACTTTGATGCAAGGAGAAAACCATGATGATGAAATCATGGCGAGATAGCTTGTGTTGGGTGCGTCTTTGGTGACATGACATTGGTTGAATGATAAAGAAAGGATTTGTCACTTCCAGGTTTAGGAAGTAATATATATCGGGCCATGTTGATCAGGATGGTAGTACCTTAATAAGACCATGAACATGACAGTCGAGGGTAAATCCGTCTAGTTGGATCAATAAACAATAAAGTAAGAAAAAGATGATGACACAGGTGTGCATCCTGCTTTATAAGATATTAAAGACAAAGATATTATATTACACAGTACATGTTCGTAGGTTGATTGTCACCACTGTGACAATCCTTATCTCTTTAGGGGTCATGATGGGTTTCTAGATCCCACTCTTGGTCTGTGAATAGTATCCACTACTATTGAGATAAGAGCCTAGAGGGTCACACACAATAGCGTATTCAAGAATATTCCCTATTCAGTTGAATAGGTATACCAGACATGGTGGGACCCCCACTGGGGTATGGGATTTGTACAAAGAGAAATGATCACCAATTCAATAAATAAATTCATATTATTTAAGTTAAGAATAATGGAAATTGAATTTATTTATTAAATGTATTTACAAGTTTTAAGTAAATACATGAAAATATTAATTGAACGAATATTAGTTCAATTAATATCTGCGGGAGTACGAGCCGAGTTAATGGCTCGGGTATTATCACTTATTATATTTATTATATTACAAGAAAAGTGATAATAATAATAAATGATTCTTATGACTCAGTATAGTAGTCATAATATCATTTGTATAGTGTGTTAATTATTCGGGGGTCAGGCTGACATTTCTGATTAATTTCATTTCACATTATAAATATAGGAGAAGATGATTTTTCCAAGGACTATTCACGGGATTTATATATCTTCTCCTCTACCATGTTCTAGAGAGAGAGAGGATCTAGATCTAATAGCTCGAATCGATCTCTTTCTCTTAGGCATCACAAGTAAAGTGATGCGGTGATCGTCGGAGCGTCGGAGACATCATTAGATCTCCGCGCTAGCATCCAGATTTCGATGATCGGTGCTCTTGCAGTTTCTTGAAGTGCGTGTGGAAGATCTAGAAGAATTTGGCTTCAAATTCTTTGAGCATCGATCACCAACGACGAGAAGACGCCGTGCACGACTTTAGATCTAAACCATGTATTTTACAGTTTTAATTTGGTGCTTAATCTTTTTCATCTGAGATTTTAAGATTCAATCGGGCAGTGAATCTCTGATGTTGATGAGTTCATGTCATACATCAGTGATAAAATTTTATAATCCCACCTTTTGGGGCTTCTGATGCATGCCTGGTACCTTAAAAAATAAAACAAATGTTGAATATGGGGTATATCTCAATGAATGGAAAATTGAGATGTGAAACCCTTACCTTTACTCGTGACTTTCATGAAAGTGCTTTAACCACATGTGTAATAAATATATCCATATTAATCACTTATTTAATAACCTTATTCACATATATTACCTTTTATACTCTTCATTTATAATCATTTACTATGAATATATTAGTTGGTTATTTTTTATTTTCATAATCAAATGATAGTAATTTTGATTGTTTCATACAAGTTTCATAATGGTGATGTCAATCCTTATTTGTTGATAACAAGTTCATAATTTCTAGATTATTCAAGGTAGCAGAATCATTAAGTTCCAATTATTTATTCAATCCCATGTTCATTTGATGTAACGTATTGGTATGGTTTGTTGGAATGGAATCCACATTGAGCATGTTTTAGGTAATTTACCGATAAAAACCAGTTACTTTATAATGACCATTAGTTTTTATTTCATCCTTACAAAAATATTCATAACATAAATTACCATTTAATATCATATATTACCAGTATTAATTTATTTATACTTATTCATGATGAAAATGATGACGTTGTTATAAAATCATTTATGTAGGCGGTCGAACCGACCCAAACAAGAACATGTTATACTAATGAATGAGTAAGAGTTTAGAGTTATATAATAGTAAAATCATTTTAATAGAAGAATAATTATGTTAATAGAATATAATTAGAGTAGATAATGATATTTATAATGATTTTAGATGATAAGGTAATTAAAAAAAGTTACAGAAAAACTTAGATACATTGATGAATTCACTCTTTCTTGACACGAGTTCCTTTGGAACAAAGGATTTAGGCTTCCTTCTTGGAATCAGAAGTTACCAAAAACTTAAGAAAGATTTAGGAGAGAAAAATGGTTAGGGATTAAATAGATAACCAAATTTTTTAATTAGTTTTAAGGGGGTATATGAGGGGTCCTTTTATAGGTGAGTTTTGAGTGTCATTTCCACAAATACTCATTTCCTAAGGTGTAAGGTTGTAATTTTTCAGGGAAAGTGGATCTAAAGTGAAAAAATAATAGATAAGGGTCATTTATCCCATAATAAACACACTTTAAAGACAATGTTATATATATTTTAGGCCTTTTGACCTTTGTTTACCCTTATTCAACTCATTTTACCTTTACCATGGAAACTAAATTTTTACCACAATAACTTTTTTTATGTCTAAAAATGAAATTGAACTTCTTACCTAATTTTTAAATGATGATTGAAAATTTGAAATTCATTTAATATAATTTAATTTCAAAATATAATAAATTTAACTTTTAATTAAAAAAAAATATACAGAAAAATTGTTTTTATAAGAAAATGACTTTAAATATTAAGTACTTTTAACCCTATTTAATATCAATTAATAATTAAATGATTGTTAATATAATTGTTTATACATTGAATAATTTTATTATAATCATTATTTAAATTTGGTCAGTTTAATTTATTAAGATAAAAATACACAACACTTAAAAATAATTCTTTGAAAAATATCCTCTTTTAACATTAAATGATTTTAATAACACCCCTTTAAAATTAAATATTTATATTCTAACCATTCAATTTTATCCGTCCATTATTATTAAAATATTTATTTTAATTTTAGAAACTTATAAAATTATTCTTTTATAATAATAATAATAATATGTAACAAATATAAATAATATTTTTTAATTAAATAAAGTCTTTTTATTTCATTCAAAAATTATGTATTATTTTTGGATTATATTATTTTTAATTTGTTACTAATAATTACATAACTTTAATGGATCTTCTATTTTGGAACTGCCAGGGCATCGCGAACCCTGACACAGTCACTATGCTTAAAAGACTTATTTTGATCCATAAACCTAATTTTTTTGCTATTACCGAACCAAAAATCAACTTCTCTAGAAATTTTATGCATCTTTGTGCTTATGGTTATAGCTTTATAGGTTCTTGCAAAAATGGTACTGCTACTAATTCCCTTTGGATATTTTATCATGCTGATTTACAAAATGTTAATGTCTGCAAATTCTCTTATCAAATGTTTACTTGTGATTTTTCCATTGATAACTTACATTGTTTTTGTACTATGGTATATGCCAAGAATAGATATCAAGACCGAAGAACTCTCTGGCATGATCTTTTTGAATTATCTAACATCATTCATGACCCCTGGTTTGTGATAGGCATGCTATTCTTTATCCTAGTGAGAAAATTGGTCCTTCACACTCTCGTATCTCCTCAAGAGAATTTAGATCATCTGTTGAAGATTATAACCATATAGAAATCAATCTAACGGGTGCTAAATTTACTTGGTATATAAGACACTACAACAGGGTCATAGCGAGCAAACTTGATAGGGCCTTCACGAATAACCCAGCTCTAGATAATTGGGACACTATCTCTAGCACGACTTTAACTGAACTAAACTCGGACCATCACCCCATCCTTGTTAGTCTTTATCCCAAAAGAACTAAGCCAATTCTTCCATTCAGGTTCAACAATGCTTGGTCTGCTGACATGGAATGTTCAAATCTCATAAAAAAATGCTGGGCATCTATGAATCACCACTCGGATGCTTTTTTCTGTCCCACTAAGCTAAAACATCTTAAACAGTGTCTCAAAGATTGGTGTAGGAAGAAATCAAAACAAATGGACAAGGATATCTCCAACCTTGAGAATGAACTTAATCAAATTCAAAATATTAACACTCACTCTGATTTCTCTTTTGATACTCAAAATGAAATCAAAATCTCTATAAAACTCAATTCTCTCCCAGTTCTTAAGGACAACATTCGTAAACAAGTTTTCAAAACTAAGTGGCTTTTAGATGGTGATAGAAACACTAAGTTCTACAATTCCCTTCAAATAATTAGAAAAGTCTGCAGACCTCTCTCTGTCCTTAGGGACAATGACATTCTCCTTGATTCTGAGGTGGCCATTGCTAATCATGTGGTCCCTTACTTCAGTAATATTTTTAATGGTCCAAATGTTAACAAAGACCTCCTCCCTGAGGTCATTCCGGTTATGGTTCATGCTGATGACAATCACTTTCTTTTGAACATTCCTCTTGATCATGAAATCAAAGACACCGTCTTTAGTCTCAACCCTGATAGTGCCCCAGGCCCCAATGGTTTCAACATTGGTTTCTTTCAACAATACTGGGAGACCATCTACATTGATGTTTGTAAACTTGCCAAATCCTTTTTTTCTAATGGTTTTCTCCCTCATGGTATTAATGCTCAATTTCTTACCCTAATCCCTAAAGAGGCTAATGCCTCTGAAATTCATCTCTTCCGACCTATCGCTCTCATTAACTCTCTTTACAAAATTATCACTAAACTTATTGCTAATAGACTTGCTCCCATATGTAATAAAATTATATCTTGGAATCAATTTGGTTTTATCAAAGGTAGATCCATACAAGACTGCATTTGTCTTGCCTTAGAATGCACCAATTCCCTAAATAAAGTGTCCAGAGGAGGAAACATTGCTATTAAACTTGACATAAGGAAATCCTTTGATACCATTGATTGGAGCTTAATTTTCAAAGTTCTCCAGAGTTTTAGTTTCAATGATACTTTTATAAGTAGGATAAACTCCTTATTTAATTTGTCCTCTATTTCCATCCTTGTTAATGGATCCCCAAAAGGCTACTTTATATGCACCAAAGGCGTTAGACAATGTGATCCCTTATCTTCCATTATTTTTTCTATTGTGGAAGATTATCTTAGAAGATTTCTCACTCGCCTGGTTGACCAAAGCAAACTCAAACCCGTTCAGGCGGCCAGAAACCTCAAGGTTCCTACGCATCTTCTATATTCAGATGACATAATTTTGTTCTTAAATGGTGACAAAAGAAATATTCAAAATTTAAAAAATGCCTTGGATTATTACGAAGATATTTCTGGTCAAACTATTAGCTAGAACACATCTTTTGTGTTCTTTGAGAAAAGCTTCTATCTCAGTAGGAAAGCTAGCATTATAAATAGCTTAGGAATCAAAGAAGGATCCTTCCCTTTCACCTATCTAGGAGTTACCATCTTTTGGGGAAGATTGAGATCCATGTACTTTAATGCTGCTGTTGACCAGTTTATCAATCAACTATCCTCCTGGAAAGGTAAATCCCTCTCCATGGCGGGCAAGATCGGGTTGGTGAAGTCTACGATTGTCTCCAAATTGGTTTATTCGCTGATGGTCTATAAATGTCCTACCAGTCTTCTTAATAAAATTAATGTTTACATCAAAAACTTTGTTTGGACTGGAAGCATTCTTGAAAGGAAGCTTGTTACCATACCCTAGTCTACCTATTGCAAACCTCTTGAGAAAGGTGGTCTTGGCATTAAAAATCTCAAACTCTTTAACAAAGTTCTTCAAGCCAGATTCACTTGGAGATTATTTAATAATAACTCTAATTCCATTGATTTTCTCAAAGAAAGATTCCTCATAAAGCTCAGGAAGGGTAATTTGAGCTATGTAAACTCTTTGATATGGCCATCCATTAGACAATCTTTTTCCAACATTATGAATAACTCTAGATGGATGGTTATCTCGGATTCTTCCATGAAATTTTGGATGGACAACTGGACTGGTGCCCCCCTTTTATCCATGATCCCTCCCAATTCCCATCTGGAAAACATCAATTGCACTATAAAGGATGTGATTCAGTCTAGCAATTTCAATTTTCCTGACAGCATCATGCATGTTGTTGATAATTACCCTTTCTCTAATACTGGTGATTTTCTTATTTGGGAGCCTTCCCACAACGACGTGCTTGACTCAAAAAGTTTTTACAACCATAATTTCACAAATTCAGAATCTAGCTTTGGTTGGTTGAAACATTTTGATAAACCCTAGATTAAACCCTCAAGACTCAATCTTGTTTGGCGCATTGCTCACAACCGTATTCCTTCCGAGGTTTGTCTTCAATATTTTGGTATCCAACTCTGCTCTAAGTTCCACTTCTATCACCAATATAGAGAGGATACTAACCATCTTTTTTTGTTTTGTGGTATGGCTTCTGCTCTCTGGAATTATATTACTAACATGTTTGATTGCAGATGGTTATTACTTGACTCTATTTTCTTGCAATTAAAATGTTGTGTGGAGCTTGAAACTTCGAAAAAAATCAAGAACCTCTTATTAGCAGCCGTTTCTGAGCTCCTTCACGTGATCTGGTATGATAGAAATGACATTATTCACAACAATTGCTAATTCAATCTTAATTCAGGTTCGATGCAGATTCTCATCACCATTAAAGATGCAACCTCGATTCAGAAAGCCTATTACAACAACACAGTTGGAGACTATGTGATCCTTCATCGACTTAGGATTGATGGTCCCTACAGACCTCTGAGGCACACCCTTGAGGTGTTCTGGAAATCCCTGCTCCCAGGATGGATCAAAATTAATATTGATGGAGCTTCCAAAGGCAACTCGGTACCTGCGGAATGTTGTGCTGTCTTCAGAGACTTTCTTGGCCATTGTCAAGGATTCTTCTTCAGCAGTTGCGGTGTCACCTCTGCGTTAGAAGCGAAAATGATGGTTGTTATTCTTGTGGTTGACTTTTTCAAACAAAAGGGCTGGAACAACATTTGGATTGAAAATGACTCAACCACTATTTTCCAAGCTATCTGGAATGGTATGGTGCACCTTGCATGGCCACTCACTACCCGCTGGATGAGCTGCCTTGCTTTGCTTCTGAAGATCAGATACATTGCCACTCATGCCTTATGTGAAGCGAACTTGGTTGCTGATGGTCTTGCCAATAAGGGAATCAACTAGGACATCACTTGGATGGATGATCTGCTGGTCGATCTTCTCCCTCTTTATGAAAAATATTGTAATAAAATCCTCTCCTTTAGACTTATGTAATTTCTTTCTTTTTATTGAATAAATTGTGTCTTGGTCTTTGACCGAGTCACCACCTTTAAAAAAAATAGCCACATGTCCAACGACCATACATCCAATGAGCACATTACATTCTTATATATAGCCTTACATACATATATGGAATCATTCAACCTTTTAATTTACTCTATCAAAATGTCTATTATATTTCTAATATTTTTCCTTATATAGTTATAATCAAAGTTATGATATTTAATGCAAACCATGAGGATAAGGATTTTATGTTCATGGTCTTTTTTTACTTATGGTTTTATTCCTCTTGTAGTTTTCTTAATGATGTTTCATATTACATTATCATAATGTATTAATGTTTATCTTTCATTGTGATATTTTATCTCAATAAAATATATTGTGGTTTTTTATAATTTTGTGTTTCATGTATTACAATCTATTGAACACATAATTTTTATTTAAAGGGAAATACAAACTAAAATCTCAGTGTGTTACATTCTACCCCCTTAAAATAATTTTACCCTTAAAATTTCATTACTCATATGAAAAGATGAGGTTAATTCTACCTCATTACATCTTTGGGTTCCCATTTGGATTTCTCAAAATTATTATTACTCTAGATAACTTTAACTAGGCTAGTGGTGTATCATAGTAATTTATCTCTATAATCCAAGATTTCTACTGGTTGTTCCTCATAAGAGATATCATGTTTCATTTGTGCTACCCATGAGTTCAGTACATGTGAATTTTTAGGTATTTACTTCCTCAAAAGAAATACATAGAACACATCATGCACTTGGGAGAGGTTTAGTGGAAGTGAAAGATGACAAGCTACCATCACCACACAATTGGGGATTTTGAAGGGGTCAATGTATTTAGGGATCATCTTTACCTTCTTCCAAAATCTAATAACCCTTTTCCATGGTGATATTCTAAGGAATACCTTGTTTTTAACTTCAAACTCCAAATCTCATCAACGATTATTAGTATATCACTTTTTTGACTTTGTGTAGTTCTAATGTGTCATTGAATGGTTAAAATCTTCACTAACATTTTTTAAGCAAGATTTGTTCTAGAAGCTTATGCTCTTTAACATCATCCCAAAATGTTTTAGTTCTACAAAACTTCTTATAAAAATCCTCACATGGTTCCATTTGAATGCTAGAATGAAAATTATTGTTATATGAGAACTCTATTTGGGAAAGGTATTGATCCAAACCTCCTTTGAAATCCATTGACCAATATCTTATCATATCCTATAGAGTTTTAATAGTCCATTTAGACTGATCATCAATATAGGGATGGTAATTTGTGATAAATATCTACTATATATTCAATTCTTATTGAAGGATTCTCCAGAACTTTGAGGTAAACCTCAAATATCGATCTGATTCAATTAAGAATGGTACTCCATGCATCCTTACCAATTCCTTTATGTATATCTTGTAAAGTTGATTGAGTGAGAAATATTCTCAAATAGAAATTAAATTTATTGACTTCGCAAGGTGATTAACTACAACCCAAATAAAATTATAGAATTTAGAGGTCTTAGGAATACCTATAATGAAATCCATTGTGTTTTATCCCATTTTCATACAGGTATTGGTAATGGTTGCATCATCCCCTTATACTTTTTATGTTCAACCTTAACATATTAACAAACTAAGTATCAATGTAATGACCTGTATTTTTGATCCAAGGTGGAATTCCAAGGGAATTTTAATTTTAGCATTTAGTGGATGGGTCGTTCTTTGAACTGAGCTTCATAATGTAATTTCGGGAGTCATAATAATTTAGTGAATTGTTTGTAGACTTGGTTAAAGGATTGAGAGTTTTCTTAGGTGGTTCTCAGAGTTTAGAGAGCACCAGGCCCTGAAAACTCAAGCTTTGGAGAAGCTGAATAGGGCGCATGATTTTTTTTGAAACCGTGCGATCCTCAGGTGAAACCGTGCGACCGAACTCAGAGTAGAAACATGTGTCACATGGGATGCACATGGTTTCCCAAAACCATGCACCTATCTTGCACTCTTAGTGGCATTTGGTCAGCGTGTATGCACTATTCATCATAAGGTTAGCACACGGTTGGTCAAACTATGCGGGACAACCATGCGAGGTTAGTTTTCCTAAGCAGTGGGAGCCACATGGTTGATGCACGGTTTGAAAAACCATGTGACCAAACTATGAGACCCAGTTTTGAGGGTGAAATTACCCTTTTCCCTTTAATTAAATCTTAAAACCTATTTTCTTTCTTTCCATCTTCTTCTTCTTCTACTGTGTGAAGCTTCTCCCTTGCACCGTGGGTTCCTCCTCCTCCCTTCGCTTGGATTTGATATATCTCCTCCTTGTGAAGTTCGATTTGAACATTGTTGGTCACGTTGGATCCGCATAGGTATGCTCTCAAATCCTCTTGCTTCCTTTATAAGTTTATCTTCTAATATATTGCACTATTTTGGTGCAATCTCATTCACCCTATATTCAGGGAAGATGTCCATTTCATCAATTTCTTCCAAATAGGATTGAATCAAACCTCGATATTAGACAATTAGATCATCCTAAGCATAAGGTAGGTGGTCTATGTCTCTTTCCACAAGTTTCCATTGTTTTATAAATATTTCCATTGTGTTGCGCACCGACCTTTGTCATGCGTTTCCCTAAAATTGATTTCTTATTTTTAAATCATCGTACACACCTTATTATACACTTTTTGATCATTTTTATGTAAATAGAGGATGTCCAACTCAAGAATGGACACCCCTTAGGTGTGAAAACATGAATTTACCCTTTTTAATTAACCAATTATAATCCTAGAATTCCTTCTAAGTGTTTATCTTGGATTATAAATGGAATTTCCCTTGTAGGTAATTGACCAGTTGATCATAGAACCTCATAAGTGCCATGTTGAACCATGTAATTGTTTTTTTCATGTTTGGAAGATCTTTGAAATTCCCCTTTTGAGTGAATTGATTTATACCTCTTGAATATGAATCTTGATTAAGCTAAATGAATTTCTTGTTAAACAATGTTAAGTTTTATAATAAAACCCCTCAGATTAGGTGCACTATCTTTTAAACTAAAATGTAGTGATTAGTTATTTTAATCATGTTTGGATTTATTACATTGGTGTTCTCCCATGAATTTATGTTAATTATTGATTTGTGGCATGATTAGTACATGGCCTCTAATGAAACTCTTGAATGAATTGAGTAACGAGCATGACTTTCCTTATGTATAATTATTTCAAAGACTAACCATATTCTAAGTGGGCTGTCCGGGCTTAATTAGACCTTTACCATGCTTTGATAAATGATATGGTCTAATTAAATTGAATGTTCTAATTTAAATGGTATTGAAATGGGTGGTATGACCACGCCACTTTCTATATTTTAAGTAAGCATGGTTTATCTGAAATGTATTAAATGGAATGGATGGTTCATGATGGTTTGCCTTCCTTGAATGAATTAAATGGTTTAATTGAAATGACTTATAAAAGGTGGAAAGGCCACACTGATTGTTGCTTGTTTTATTAGATGTAATTATTGAATTGTGATTACCTTGGTTATATTTGGGCTTGATAAATATAAAGCATGAGAGGTAATGCCTCATGCCTATTACATTATAAATATGAATATGCCTTGATATATGCTGTGGAACAATGGTAACGGTTTTGTTGATCATGGTGGTATCAAGCTCCCTTACATCGGGTGTTGAGCATGACGTCTCACACCATTGACATTATCTAGATGGTGGACATGATGCACCATGTCCATTTCTTGAGTGTTGACATGATGACGCACTCACTTCTTCGAGTATTAACATGATGATAGACTCACCATCTTGAGTGATGAGCATAATGTATCCCACTCTTTATGAGATATAGGGCATATACCCTCTATTTGAGCTTATAGGCTCATTCAGATTGGTTATGGATGTCTATGTTACGCCTCGGTCTTTCCATCACCTCATATTCTAGGTATATGGCCACTTACGTCCACACGTACTTGGTCCATATACATGGATGAAATATATAACTAAACTATATATATATATATATATATATATTATTACTATATATATAGTTATTGGTCAGACACACTTTCCGGCCATGATTCAAAGCAGGTAGAGCCTCCATGTTTCCTTCAAGAACCTGATCAGGTTGGTATTTATTTATTTAGTTTTTTTATTATTTCTATTACATGCACATTGCTTTATCTTATATTCATAGATTGGTTTTAGTAGTAGACATTGTGGGTGATGACATACTAGGATTTTATCTCACACCCTACACAGACCGCCATTGCACTAGGGTACCCGAGAAGATCTCATGTTCACATGACCATAGATTATTGCTTGTGATGTTATGCTTATACTTGGGAGTTAGGAGAAAAGGATTGAGCTGGAGCTTAGGATGTTCATGGAGATCACCCTTGGGGATTTTTGTTTCTTTCCTTGTTCTTGTACTATACTTTAGCATGTTTCCTGCTGTATGTCTACTATTTCGGTTTATGTATCATCATATGGACATGAATGTTTTGTTTTATAGTGTCATTGGCCATCGCTTATCCAGTTTATATTATTCTTCCATTGCTATGTATTTCATTTATTACTACTTTTGTTTTGGTATGTTCTTTATTTTTTGATATAGCATTATGATACTCTGATCACGGAGGTATGGTCTCCCAAATTTCTCCTCCTTAGACCATCGCTTCTAGTCGGCAGCCTCTAGCATACGAGGATGCATGCTTGAGGCCTTGTAACGACCGTTCCGGTTACCAGTTTAGTGGTCAGTTGGGTTGGGATTTTACAAAGTGGTATCAGAGATGATTTTTCCTTTATCTTAATATTTTGGTCTAGTAGATACCAAGAATGTGTAGGTGCTTGGTAAATAGTCATGATTGGGCATGATCAACCCATGTATGGGGAAAAGTCTTAGTGGCTAGGGATGTGATTATTGTTCATGTTGTTTTCTATTACAATTGATTATTATTTCACCTAGAGTGATTGGTGTACTTTCCAATGCTTATTGATTTATAAAATTTATGGTATTTTTCCCTTAGAACGATATGGAAAGGAAGTAGAATTACATGCCTCATTATAGGCACATAGATATTCACATTCCATGCATATTCCATGCCATGTAGTTACATTTGTAGGTCACCTTCTGATTGTGATGATGTGTCTTGTGCGTTTTTTATCCTAGTTATTATATACCATGTTAGATATTTTTAGTGACATGCTTAGTTTTGTACCTGTTTAGGTAGTTCTTTAGCATGCCTATTTGTATAATATGTTGGGGTGATTTATTTAGCATGTCTTGCGTATGTATCATGCTTTTGTGCTTATTAGCACGTCCCTCTATGTTTATTGCTTGTGATAACATGCCTAGTTATGATTTTGATATAATTGGTTGCATGGGATGAGCATGTTAGTTGTGATTAAATGGGATCCAGTTTTCAATTGTAAAGTGTATGGGTTCCTTATAATTGGGAAAAGGTAACCCATGTATTCAAACCATCTTCCGAACTTGTACATATATCTAGACCATTGCTAAAATGTAAAAGCTGCTAAAGTTCAAATTTTAAAGTGAATTGGTTTTAATTAGATGGGAGCTAGTCTGTGGTTTATAAAGTGTACTGGCGCTTTATAGATTAGGAGAAGGAAACCCATATAATTGAACCATTAAATATGACCATGGTGTATTTTGAAATGATTATAAATGTAAAATATATTTAATTTTGATCAGAAATGAATTAGTTGCCTCTATAAAGGATTGCGACTCTATCACATGGGCATGAAGATCTATATAATTACCTTACTAAATGAACAATTGAATCCAATTATGTCATTTAGGCCATGTTTCTTATGAGATAACCCATTAAGGGTGTTTTGAAACTTTAATAATTAAACTAATATTGGGTTGCATTCTGATGAACCCAGGTTGGCTTAACAAAACCCTCATAGGCCGCCTTACCTTTTACCAAGTGCTTTTGTTTTATAATTGTTACTTGATGTTCTGTTTTAAAACTTTTAAATGTTTAAATATTGAATGCGAATAAATTTAATGGCTTGAAAATGGAACATTAGGTGGTATCCTTAGTTTAAACCCTCATGTAAGGGTAGTTTAAAATCTTCTTTGGGTCACCTTGGAATGGAAACATGAGAGTTTTTTATAGGACTTTTTCCATTTATGAAGAGCTTAAATGATAGGCGTAGGTCCCAATGAAATCTATTTGATGTGACCTAGTGATAGGGTAAACGCTTGCGCTTTTGTAAAGGGATAGCCCAAGGTAGGTAACACCCTTAGAGATTAAATGCCTTGCTAAATTCCACGAGTTTTCTAATGTATGGTACTGTTCGGGTGCTATTGTCCCTTTTAGGAACATTAGCTTCTAAATTAAACTCGTGTTTGGATGGGTGGTCATGGTATCCTCAACCTTTTTTTACAGGTGTGAGCATCAAGCAATGCTCGGTTTCAATAGGTTAGACATGCCTAGGGCATGGTCGACCGCTTTGTAGGTCGTGTGACCCTTTATCCTCCTTAGAGGTGGAAGGCTTGGTACATCATCATCCAGGTGAATGGTCATATGGGACAATACAACTCTGGGATAAATCTCTTGTATGAACCACCTGATACTTGGATGCATAGGGCAGATAACCTGTGGATAGTATCAAGGGTGTGTCGTCTTGCTTCTATAATCTCGGGGTAGTGTGCGTTTATATACATAGTACCCATTGAGCTTTTAAATGTTATAATGAACTAGTTGAGTTCAGCGGAATCGTTGATCCTCAAGCTATTAAATACATTCTTAGGTTATCTATGGAGTAGAGTGACCTGGGTGTTAAAGGAATCAAGTTTGTCCCAATACTCGGGATAGATTTACAAGAGGATTGAGTATTTTGACATATCAGTCAGGTTAGTTTTTGTTTTCATGCCAAATTCTATGACGTATGTGATCGTGACTTGAAGAAGTGTGACTCTTGTGTTTAAGGTGAATTTGATATCGCATGCTCATGAGCGGCTATTCTATCTCTCCAATTTGATGATTAGGACACTCTTAAGGTGGGGATTGTTGCGTTGGTTCTAGGGAATACGCGCCCTTCCAAGTAGAAGGAACACAACCAAGAAGGACCATTGGAAATGGTTGATTTTTCTTGAATTCCCTTGAGGCTTGCAAGTTTTGGTCATGTTGATGCTTACAAGGTAGCACAACATTGGAATGGTTGGCTGTGTACACAACCTCTTGAAATGGAATTCATTGGTAAATCTTGAACAATCTTGGGATGCCTCAGGTGGTAAAGTCTTGTGATCGGTTAATGATGATGCATCGTCAGGTGAAGCCGAGCTTCTTCTAAGAAGTTGACCAGTAGTGGTTAAACTATTCTTCCTTCCGATGGTTGGGTATGGTCAGTTGAAAACCGTACCGAGCACTTTGTCTTGGATGTGATGGAAGTGTCTTAAATCTTCTTCGTAATACTCGGGTCCTCTTAGTGTACTCTTATTTAAGAGACAAGAATGTCCCCTATATTGACGTCATCCTTGATGCACTAAGAGAGTGTCAATTATACATCAAGCTAAAAGTTTCAAATGTCATTTTGTTTCAATAAACATGCTTTATCAGAGTTGTGTGCAAGAAATGTGGTTATGATCAAGGCATGGTTAGTCCCGCATGATACCTGGGTTCCCGTGTGGGAATACCCTAGATGAATTCCTAGACACCAACCATTTTCCTCTGACTTGAACACCAGGAATATCCCACTCTGGGATTAGTCAATGATCCCATGTGGACATTTTAGCCTTGCACCAATGTGTCTCTTGTAAACATAGAGTATCGACTACCATGGGTTAGATCTTTGGACTCCAGTTTGGTGAATCTGAGGTTATCTCAAACTTGTTGTCGGGCTTAGAGGTGATTTTTTAAAGGGTGATGATTTCAGCAACCTGGATCTGGGTTACCCTCTTGTTCATGCTGAGGCACGATGGATTAAATGGCCAGGTGATGGTTTGATTAGGGAAAATCATCTGACATCAGGTATGGACTTCAGTGAATGTGATCATAGTAAAGGCTAGATGCCTCGGTAGAGGGTATTGCAGTTCAGTTTGTAATACACCATATGTATAAGTTGAGCATTTTGAGAATGGTAAGTTGAAGGTGGCTTGAAATTTTATCCTTCTTGTTCAATGTGTTCAGTTGGGAGGAACCGATTTAAACACATCATCAGTTTAAGGTGGGTGTGGTGTAAAGGTTGGCTGTATATTTCAGGGAAAGCTTATTCGACCAGTTTAGGTTTGGTCAATCGGGATTCAACCATTTCTTTATAGTGAGGTCCCTGATATGACCTTAGAGGTAATTGGGTTCATCTAGTTAAAGAAATCACACCAAGAGTGTCATTAGAATTCTTAGGAAGTGATTTTTAGGAAATTATGATGGTAGAGGTACCATGGTTCAGATTTGGCCCCTTTTGATGTTGAAACATATGGTGGGGAGCACCATCAACATGATGTTTAAAGAGACGATGACGTGATCATGTCTCTAGCTAAACAAGCTTGGGTAAGCACCATTTTTGTGTTTCAGTTGGAAAACGAGCATTGTCTTGGGTTTTCATGACTTAAGTGTCATGTGATTAAGTAATGCTTGCAGGTGCGTTGGGCGTTGGAAATTCAATACGACCATTTGAATGAAACTTCACAAAACTTGTGGGTCGAGTGATGCTTCCATTATTCCCAAAGACTTATTGGATATGAGAAGTTCTAAGGTGGGGAGGTTGTAACGTCCCATGTTTTTGAGCCAAGGTAGAATTCCAAGGGAATTTGAATTTTGGAATTCAGTGGATGAGACATTATTTGAACCGAGCTTCAAAATGTAATTCTGAGAGTTAGAACACTTAAGTGAATTGTTTTTAGACTTGGTTAAAGGTATGTGAGGTTTGTCGAGAACAGACACCCCTCGAGTGTGCTGGCATGAATTTACCCTTCTTAATTAACCAATTAAAACCCCAGAATTCCTTATAAGCATTCCGATTGGATTATAAATGTAATTTCCCAGTTGATCATAGCACCTCCTAAGTTCCATGTTGCACCATGTAATTATTTTTTTCATGTTTGGAAGATATCCAAAATCCCCCATTTTAGTGAATTGAGTTACACCACTTGAATATGACTCTTTATTGAGATAAATGAATTGATTATTTAACAATGTCATGTTTTATAATAAAACCCCTCAGATGAGGTGCACTATCTTCTAAACTAAAAAGTAGTGATTGATGATTTTAATCATGTTTGGCTTTATTTCATTTGTGCTCTCCCATGCCTTTATGTCAATTCTTGATTTATGGCATGCTTAGTACATGGACTCTAATGAAACTCTTGACTGAATTGACTAACGGGCATGAAATTCTTTATGTCTAATTGTTTCAAAGACCAACCACCTTCTAAGTGGGTTGGTCAGCTTTGATTATACCTTTTCCATGATTTAGTAAATGAGATGGTCTAATTAAATTGAATGTTCTAATTTAAATGGTATTGAAATGGGTGGTACAACCACGCCACTTGCTATATTTTAAGTAAGCATGGTTTATCTAAAATGGATTAAATGGAATGGATGATTCATGATGGTTTGACTTCCTTGAATAAATTAAATAGTTTAATTGAAATGACTTATAAAGGTTATAAAGGCCACACCGATTGTTTCTTGTTTTATTAGTTGTAATTATTGAATTGTGACGCCCTTGGTTATATTTGGGCTTGATAAATATAAAGCATGAGAGGTAATTCCTCATGCCTATGACATTATAAATATGAATACGCCTTGATATAGGCTATGGAATAATGGAAAGGGTTCTATTGAGCATGGAAGTTTCACAATCCCTTACATTGGGTATTGAGCATGATGTCTCACACCATTGAAACTATCTATATGGTGGGCATGATGCACCACATCCATTGCTTGAGTGCTGGCATGATGACACACTCACTTCTTTTAGTGTTGAAATGATGACACACTCACCATCTCGAGTGACAAGCATGATGTCTCCCACTCTTTATGAGATGTAGGGAATGTACCCTATGTTTGAGCTTATAGGATTATTTAGATTAGTTATGGATGTTTAAGTTAGGACCTGGCCCAAATAACACCTAGTATTCCAGGTATATGGCCACTTATGTCCGCACGTACTTTGTCCATATAGGTGGATGAAATATATAACTAAACTATATATATATATATATATATTATTACCATATATATAATTACTGATTCGAAACTCTTTCTGGCCATGAGCTGAAGTAGGTAGATCCTCCAGGTGTCCTTCAGGAACCTAAGTGGGATGGTATTTATTTATTTAGTTTTGTTTATTATTTCTATTACCTACACACTGCTTTATCTTATATTCATGGACTTGTTTTAGCTGTAGACACTGTGGGTGGTGGCTTACTGGGATTTTATCTCACACCCTACTTGGGCTTCCATTGCACTGGGATACCCGAGAAGATCTCATGTTCACAGGACTATGGATTATTACTTGCACTGTTATGCTTGTACCAGGAAGTTTGGAGAAAAGGACTAGTTGGAGATCAATATTCTCATAGAGATCACCATTAAGGATTTTTGTTTATTTCCTTGTTCTTGTATTGTACTATAGAATGTTTCCTACTGTATGTCTACTATTTTAGTTTATGTATCATCATCTAGACATGCATTCTTGTTGTATAGTGGCATTTGACATCTCTTATCTAGATTATATTATTCTTCCACTGCTCTGTCTTTCATTTATCACTGCTTATGCTATTTTCTATTATTTATTTTATGATATAACACTGTGATACTCTGATCATAAGGGTATAGTCTCCCCACTATCATCTTCTTATACCCTCGCTAGTAGTTTGAAACCTCTGGCATACGAGGAGGTGCGCTTGAGGCCATGTGTGACCAGTACGCCTATCAGTTTAGTGGTTAGTCAGGTCAGGATGTTACAATCAATATATACACTCAAATATTCCTATTTATGTTGTCCTAAAAAAACGATTCTTGATATCTCTATACATATTTGTGCTTATAATATGGATAAATAACGACGAGCTATGTGCATCATCCAATAACTCTTTCTTCAATTTTGTTATTGATGGAACACATATTTGTTTCCCAAATATTATAATTCCATCATTGTCAAAGTTGAACCATGGAATATTCCTTACCTTCTTTTTATCTCCATATCCCCCTTCTATACCTCCTTGATCTTTACATGGATGGATAGGTGAGTAGTAATTTTGGAAAAATATTTCTACCCTCTACTTATGATTTAATGGTTTATCCTTTTCAAATCCATGAGTAACAGGTCTCTTTCATTCTCATTATAGATAAGATAACATGATCCTTCATGATTAGATTATCAACCACCATGTCCACCTTCCTAGGGTAGTAATGTATTGATCAATCATAGTCTTTAATCAACTCTAACTATCTACTTTAATGCATGTTTATCTCCTTATATTTGAACATATACTTTAATATCTTGTGATCAGTATACATTTCAGAATTTTCACTATAGATATAATGGCTCCATATATTTAATACAAATATACTAATGCTAGATCTAAATCATGAATCAAGTAATTTTTCTTATGAACCTTTAATTTATGTGAGGAATACACTACCACCATGTCATTTTGCATGAAGACACATCCCAATCCCTTATCCACTACATGATAGTGTGAGTATAGGTGCAGTGACCAACATTATCTTACAATCCTTAAAATTTTCTTCACATTCATCTCTCTAAAGGAACTCGACTCCTTTCCAAGTTAACTTGGTTAGTGGATTTGATAGTCATAAGAAATTTCTCACAAAGCATTGATAACATCCAACCAATCCAAGAAAACTATGGACCTCTATTAAAATGGTCAGTCTAGTCCATTCTTTAATCACCACTATTTTCAAGGATCCATAGATATACCCTCATTTATGATTACATGACCCAAGAGTGGTATTTTTTGTAGCCAAGATCCACACTTTCAAAATTTTGAATATAGTTTCTCCTTTCTCAAGGTCTTTGGAATAATCCTCAAATGATATTCACAATCTTCATTTCTCTTGGAATATATGAGAATATCATCTATAAATACCACAAAAAATCAATTGGGGTAATCTTTAAAGACTCTATTAGTGTCCATATCTTGTATGAAAGGTTATCTTAGGTACACTATTTCTTTTCAACCTTAATTGATGATATCCAGATCAAAGGTTAATCATTGAAAAATACTAATCCCCTCATAGTTGATTGAACAAGTCATCAATTATAATATTGTTAAGTTCACAAAAATAAATGAAAATAAGCATTGATCCATCTTTCTTCTTTATAAAGAGAACTAGTCCACCCCATAGTGAAGAAATTGGGTGTATAAATCCCTTATCCATATTCTCCTAGATTTGATTCTTTAATTACTCCAACCTAATCAAGACAATTATATAAGGATTCTTTGGTATTGGAATAATATCATGCATAAGTTATATTGAAAATTTAACCTCATGATCTGAGGTAACACTAGGAAACTCTCCAGAAAAAACATTAATTTATTCATTTAGAATTGGAATATCCTCAATATTGAGTTTATACCTAACTTTTTGAGCTAAATACCCCTCATTATTGGGTATTAAGACACATATAATGGAAGTAATTTCCATAGTGAGTTCATAGTTATCCTTGCATAGATAAATAATCACAGGTTGATTCAGGATATGAAATGTGACTTCCCTATCCTAGTAATTAATATGGGATTTACGTAGAAAGATATAATCCATGCCTGAAATCACATTAAATTACACCAAAGGGAGAATAATAAGATTTGTAGGAATAACATTCCTACAACCTTCTATTATAGAGGAGTTATATACTTGGGATGAAATCATCATACCATTCATTGATAATTAAATATATATCTGTTGGGGTGTTAATTTTATGATCTTATAAAAATTATCAGATTTGAATGAGTGGGTAGATCTAGAATCAAATAATACATTTTCAGTTTTAGAGTGGACGAGGAGTGTACCTTTCACCACTTTATTTTCATGACCCACTTTACCAGTTGTAATTGCATTGGCTTTCCATTTCTCCATTGGATTTGGAGGTTGCTAACATGGATTATCTTCATTAACCCTTCATTTGGTTCACTTGTTGGTGTAATGTCCATACTCCTTACAATTGAAGTGTTAGAGTGTGAGTGATGCATTATGTTTGTCATTATTTTCATTATTCACATCCCTTTGAAATTCACGTGATTTATGACCTTATCTACCACACTTGAAGCATTTCCCCATTCATTTTATTTAATTACCCCATGATTCTTCCTACATCATTATCATGTAGGAAGATGAATCTTCTTTCCTCCATGGATTTTATCATTTGAGTCTCCACTATACTCAATTTTCCTCTTATTTTCCCCAAAACCATGATAATAATGGCGGTTTAGAATTTCCATTTCCAACTTGAGAGCACATATAATAATTTATTCATATCTACCAAAGTCGCTTATAGACAACGCCTTTCAAAGAATTGGTTTTAATACATTAAATAAATGGTTTATTTTGATTTTACAGTCAATGATAAAATAAGAAGCATACCTTTCAAGTCTCATGAAGTTTTATTTATAGGTACCAATAAATTCATCCTCCATTTTCTTTAGATCTAGGAATTATCTCTCTATTTTAGCATGAAGAGTTTGAGGAAAGTACTTATTGAAAAATATATTCTTAAAATCCTCCCATTCCATGAAGTCAATTTCTTCCTAAATTGAGTGTTATTCCTTTTTAAATTTTGGATTTCAGAATGGTTCATGTTATTTTTCATATCTTGATAAAGTTGGGTGAGGATCACTATGAGAATTTTTACTCCATCACCCATCCCATTTTATTTCTCATTGGTGCAATCATTGCATTTTCCATTGCGCTTTTTTTACACTGTTTCTCTTGGTACTATCCAATGAACAAAACCAAAAAGGATAGTGTAAGAATAAAGAAACGATAATTAGAGGAAACAAACCTTTGATAAGGAAAATAAATTCTAATATGTCCTAAATCATAACACCTTCATTTCAACTTATGACATTTTAGGTTCATCCTGCATCACTTTTGGTTCATCATAGGTTGTTTGAGGTTATATATTATTATTCATAACCTAATCCTTGAAAATAATTAAACCACACTATGATATAAAATAATACAACCCGATCACATCATACATATATAATACATCATTTTACATGATTATTCATTACATCTCACAATAAAACAAACCCCAGAACTTATAGGTTTAGTATCTTTGGAGATTAAATACATAATTAACTTATTTTACAACCATTATTAAATATATTCCACAATAATTATTCACATGTGATACCATTATAGATGTATCATATGTAATACTATTCTTCATAACCTGGGGAAATATAAACATAAGAAATGGTGAGATCAAATGCTTAGTAAGGGGAAAACATAAGAGATATTAATGGAATATCATAAGTGTGCATGAGATAAACATGATGGTATGAGAGAAAAATCAAGGTATATGATCATAATCTAAGTAAATAATACCCAATAAAACATAGATAATAAAACATGATTCATGACATGTGGATTTTATTATAACATAATAAATGAGTCATAGGGGTGTGGAAACATGAGTCTATACTCATGAGTCATGACATATGTATGTTTCATAGAATAAGAATGTGGCACAAACATAATCATAAAAGTAATTACATATTTTAAGGTTAACAACCAAGACATTCATATCATAATGGACTAGGCTAACCAGCTACCCATAACATAGTGGAATCGGGCTAACCACCCACACCCTATGTTGCGGAATCGTCGAGAGTCACAACGACAAAAACGAGGAAAAAGAAAGAAAACAAAGCAAATGACACAACAATTTATGTGGTTCGGGAATAATCCCTACGTCCACAGGAGAGGCAGAAATTCACTACTTTGGGAGCACAAATTACAGAGGATTTTTCAGTAGAAACCCTAGCCCGAAAATGGGCTATAAAACAATGGAGAAGACGATCACTGTTCAAAAAAGTGGTCCGCGTCGCTACAGTGAACGACGACTGGCTTTGTCAAAAGAGCTACAGTAAAGTTTACCCCGAAGTCCGCACCGCAACAGTGCCTGTCGGTGTCGGTCGGTCAGCTCCACTATAGTGGTCAGCATTGCTACAGTACCGAAAAAAATTGGACCGGGGGCCTTCGACCCCCGGACCCCCGGAGCAAGGGCGCATTGCCCCCTGCAACCCCCAACGAGCTCACCGCGGAGCTCGACCCGTGACAGTTGCGGGCCACAAGCATTCAGCCTAACCAGATCGGGCAACACCAATCCAACACCCTATAAAATTTTTTGACTTGGGATAACCACCAGTGTCTCATCCTGATCTCATGAGATTTAAAACTTTAACCAATTAATTGGAGGGATATATCATACCTACCCATCATATAATGATAAATCATGCATATGTGTTCCATATAAAGATGAAAAACATTCATAAATCCCATCATGGCTTAATTAACCCATGAAAAATAATTGGGTTACATGAATATTTCAACAAAACATGGTCGTAAAACCATACAAAGAAATAATGTGGATGGTTTCATTATAGAATATTATTGTCATTGATAAATTAATTCCACATATTTTTCCACAAAATCCATAGCACAATCCTCTTCCAGAAAAACAGAAGTCAAGTTTGGAAAATAAGTATTTCTATACCCAAAAAAGAAGCAAATTAGATCTACATGTGCTGCATGATTGATCACACATCGAGGGATGAAGATTCTTAAAAAATGTTTCCCAATATAGTGGCTGGTGGTGAGAACCTCCTACTTGGAGTAGGCCACACATTTCATTCATTGTTGATCAAAAATGTTGTTGAAAACATGAAACCCATCTTAAAGGGTCTTCCATATGCTTTTTTTCCATTTACAATACCTTCTATGATAAATCCTTATATCTAGTGGTGTATTTCATTTCATAATATTTGATTTTTCTTCATATGTATCAAAAATAGACTTACAAATAAAAATTTACGGTCATTTGAAGTTGGACTTCATTTCATGAAAATGAAAAAGGAAATTTCATCATGAGATTATTTCACGAACTGTAAGATCACTTTGTGGGCCACAAGATCACTTCATAGACTATGATCTAACTTCATGGATAATGAGATCTATTCATAGACTACAACCTCTATTCACAGACCATGATATCCATTCATAGAGCCATTTTTATTATCAGTATTATAATAATGATTTTGTACCCATTGTGAAATCATTTAGAAGAGCTTAGTCCATGAACTTCCTTCGTGATGTACCTTCACAAAAACTATTCATAAACAAACTTACTGATAATGTGGACCCTTTTTTGACTCACCATGTGGCCACCTATCACCCCCACATGATGATCCCTTTCAGAGATTAAGTTACCCAACACTGCCTATACTGACTGAAAATTCATTTTTTATTATAAAAACACTTTTAAGGACAAAGTGAGAAACCACCATTACAACAAAACAAAAAAAACCCAAGCATAACCATGCTCTGTCTCACCCCAGCAAATCCATCGTGTCAATAAACCATCACCAAAGCTTGACCAGTTGACAAGCAGTCCCGTGCGAAATGCACGGGCACAGAATCGATGGCATTAGCCATACCCTCTCAAACGTCCATTCAACTGTCAAGCAAAAGTGGCAGCCACATGCTCTGAATCCTATCTGACACAGAACCAAGTACTGTTGGGAACCCAAACAACACCTCAAGCCACACAAAGATTAAACCAAAAGCAAACTTCAAACGAACCCGAATGATTTTAACCCAGGACCAAAACCTTCAAAGTTAGCAAGGGGCATTAAAAAGTAAACTGATATTACCTGAAACTGTCTCCCTGAACAACTTCCATGAGATAGAAGTAACTTTTCTTGGAGACACCATCATCATATTATCAATCTTCGAGACCATCCGATCCCAAGACTGTATGTACTCCTCAATGCTAATCACCCCTCTGTTGAAGCCCCCGAAAAGAATACTATCTTGCTTGTCAACCCAAGCATATTGCTCCTCATTAAGGGACGTTCTTAAAGGTCTCCCCATAATTTTAGCTGCTTCCTCTTCAGACACATTAAGCATTAAGATCTGCTCAAACGCTTCCTCTTCAGAGCATAAAAGAAGCTCCGAGCATTGATCTTCCTAAACCCCTGACCTTTGGGTATCCACATCTTGATGGACTTCTTTTTTGGAGTTTGCCTTTCTAGCCGATCGGGTCTCCAAAGGTGGAGGTAAAGAAGAGTAGTCCTTCATACCCTTCCTCCTCCTATTACCCCTACTAATTCTCGGACTTGCAGCTTCACCAGCCGAGAGGCAATGAATATCCTCTCTGCATTCTTCCACACACACCCCATCGGCCTCCGAGGAGAGAGCATGAGCATCGCTCAGTCCTACCTCAACCAGCCCCTCGAACCTGTTGCTTAAATGTATAAGAGATCGGGTTCCTGCATCGGATCCCCCTGGAATTCCAGCTTCGCTTAGTAGGGCTGTCACCATACCAAGGCCCTGCCTCCCTCCCCATGGATTATCTCTGTCTAAGGCAATCTCCTCACTGTCATCCGTTCGCACCAAAGCAAATTCACCCCCGGTTTCCTTATGGCCAACACAGAAGTTGTCCTGATTGGTCCCGCCTTCCTCCCTCACTCCATCGGTGCAAGAAGGTGGTCCGGCCAAATCCTCCCTCAACCCGTGAAACACACTTGCAACCGATGGATTTATTTGACAGGCCCCCGAAAAATGAACACCATTGTCCAGACCCGCTTTTGCCTCACTTGGCGCAACACATGCTCCTGATATCCTGGCTGATTCCCTATCCTCCCGATTCAGACTTCCATCGAGTTCGCCTCTGCCCGAATCATTGTTCAAACTTGGAGGCTCCTGCACCATCCTCTCTGTCTCCTCAAGGACCTACGCCTCTCTACCACAATCATATCTTTTCCTCGAGGCCTTCAGCTCCCTTCAGCAGTAGGATCGCGAATGTCCCAGTCTCCTGCATCCCGCACAGAAGTCCATCCAACTTTCATATACCACTCGCTATTTGCAGCGGTACTCTTCTCCCACCGTAATCCACACAAAATCAAACGGGACTCTAGAAACATCCATCTCAACACATATACGTGGATTAACAGGATGACAAAGGGCCGTAGTGCGGCTATCAGAACACATATACCTACCAATGAGGTTTCCCAACATATGAAGAACCGCAGGATTTTGAAACGTAAGAGGGAGATTTGGAAAACTAACCCATGTCTCCATTGAAGGAAGATCACGCTTCATGTGCAAATCAAAGGACCAACGACACAAAAAGAACCTGAAGCCGTTGAAGCAGTGAGGTGCGCTTGACCAGGCCTGGTTGAGGTCGGTTTCCGATGCAAAACGGATCATAATTTGGCAACTATCCAGAAGGCCCACAGTCGCCCTATCTTGCAAAACCCACACACTGAAGACATGTCTATCAAAGGAATCAATCTAAGGTCATCTCCGGTAAAATCTAGCCACCAAGATATGCTTCAGTAGGTCCGAGGATTCCGAGAACTCCGCTGTAGACAACGATAGGTTATGGAAGCCGTCGAGTAACTCCGAGACCTTCGGGCCAATCGAGATTTAAGGGAAAGGGGGAAAAAAGTCGGGGTTTGAGAAAGGTATGAAGGAAGGTTTAGCTGTGAACGACGAGGGTCCCCCCCCCCCCCCGACGGTGGGGGAGGGACCGACGCAGTAGCCGCCATCGACATAGCGGAGGAGCCCCTTAGGGTTTAGGGAGGAGCCCCAAAGGAAGATCGCGATTCCCCAAACAACACTGCCTATAAAACCCCCACAACTATCTCAATTAGTGGGGACTTCAATCTGGAGGTAACCTTTTAACTCGTGATGACCAGTCTGTAAGGGCCAGTCCGTGAATGCCCATATGAGGGGTTGAATTCATAAAATTTTCTATGTGAACTACCTATGTATACATCCCTCTAAAAACTTACTTTGTGAGACCCCTTTCCATAAACCCACTTCATGATACCCCTATGGGAAAACTCACTTCCTGATACCCCTATCTATGAACTACCCATGTGATTCTTTTTTTTGTGAGCTCCCTTAATAAAGCCTCTTTGATGAGATCCCTTCATATATTGCCTATAAAGGTAACTTAAATATATTTTAATTATCAATTTCTACTCAGGACACCAACCTTGGATCCCACCCATCTATATTGCAGGGGCTCCGCCCTGCACCCCCAATCAAGATCATCGATGGGTTGTGATATTGGCCCTTTGATTTAGTCCCTTCACTTTCATCATTTATCCCCATAAAAAATTGAAAGATAAACCATGAAATTTTTAGGTTGGGTCAGCCACAATTTATGTTTCAATACCATCAACCACAACCCTCATTCTAAACAGGCCATAAGTTGAGATACTCCACATGGTTTCCAAAAATACCTATAGTAGAGATTCTACTCTTAGTTTGTTTCAAATAATTATATCTAGATACTCCTTTTGGTTTCAAAAATAACTTGAGTTGATATACTTCTTTTGGTTTCCTTATACTTGGGCCTCCTCTTAGGTGTAAGTCATAGCTCTTACTTATAAGGAACTGGACTTAAATAATCTATAAAATTGATTATTTAGACAAGAATTAATTTTCATGCATTCCTGAATATATTTTAGGTTATAGTTTTATATAATTAGTTTATATCCCTTACATAAATAAATATTATATAAAAAAGTGGAAATTCCACTCAGTATCCATTTTTCCCATAATACAAAACTTTTAAGATATAACAAGTTTTCTTTTCATGAAATATCTTCATAATTTTTATCTTGAACTTATCCTTTTCCCTACTCATCCTTAAAAACTTGTGAGAAACATTTGAAAACATGGTATGAACACAAAATTATTAGTAAGGGACATATAAAAAGAAAAAAATAAACTTGTTAGTCCATGAATACTTTAAATTTTTTTCTTTTTTCAAAATAAACTTTGAGCTAAAAATAAACATTTTATTACCCAAGAAATCAACTTCACTACCAAAATATTTTCATAAAACATTTCATAATAAATCTTAATGGTTAAATAATACTAATAATGGTTTCTTTTAAATAATGAAAAACTCTTGATTTTTTTAAAACTTATACATTTCACCCTTAAGAAATATAATAAACTTCCAATTAAACTTAATATCATTAGCTTACCTCATGAAATCATAATATTTCCATAAAAACACATAGAAAGAATAGATAAATCATATATGAAACTTGGTCCATATTTTCATATCACTCTTAAAAATAGAATAACCTACCCAGTAAATTCCAATAATCTCTTTGGAGAAACCTAACTGGTTAAATCCGTCCCTTTAACTAATGTATTGGAGAGCTATATCAGGCTCACCCATCATCATGATCTATATCAGACTCACCTATCATCATAAAAAATTACCAAAAAACATAAATAATCATAACTCATGAAATCTTGCATACTTATAAAAATGTTCTTTGCACCCATAAGTAAAACATTTCTAGAGATTGAAATATCCATTCCATTTAAAACCCTTTTTAAAAATACCCATAATAAAGGGAATGAGGGTTTTTATTTGAATAAAACATGAAATATTATAAATAAATCAAAAAAAAAATAATGGTTATAATAGTGGAAAAACCATTGACACCGTATATGTTAAAATAGAATATTCCTTTTTTCCTTTTTGTCAAAACATTCCGTATAAAATACGTAAAACTACTCATTCTGAAAACATCTGAAAGAAAGTAAAAAGTGACATAAAATATCCTCTGTAATTAATTTATTTCCATATAAATACATCTATAAAATAATTTTAATAATATTTACATGGACAAAAATTATTTATAAAATAAATCTTTTAAAACATTTAAAACGAGGTTTTAAGGGAAAGTATCCCTTACCTTGAGTCTGAATCGTCACATACATTATTTATATCCTATATAATAAACTTTTATCAATTATTTACTTTCTTAAGTTTTTTTTGGTTTAATAACTTAAATTAAATCATTTATTTCATTTATTTAAATTTCACATTTAATTACTTAATCGGTTAAGTTCACGTTCGGTGTTTTGATGATATTTGACTCATAGGTCCAAAATAACTTTGGTAGGTTGACTATGGTCAAAGAGATCATTAATTCATCATATCTAGAATAATAATCATGAAATAATTATCATTTTTAAATATTAATTATACTTTAAAAACCAACCATGAAATATGGTTATGAAAATGAATTACATTATAAACATGGAGACAGTAGGCCATATGTAAGCGTGAGTAAAATTTTCATTTTTCAAATAGAATTAGGGAAAGAAGGTAAGTATCATTTTATATTTATATAATTATTATTATAACATAAATATAATATTATATATTTAATTAAATTTATATATACCCACCATGTGATGTGGTGATGAAAACGAATCATATCGCTTCATGGAGGTGGTAATCTACACGTACGCACAAACAATGTTATCATTTTTAAATGGATGGAAATGTAAGAAAATAGATTATATATTATCTTTAAAAAATTAAAATTATTTAATGAATATCTTATGAATAAATTAATTAAATCATTATAACCATCCATGAGAGGCGGTGATGGAAAAGGAATTATATTAGTTCACGAGGTGGTAGTTCACTGTACACATGAACAATAGTTTCATTTCACATTTGATGGAAGAGGAGATGAATATAGGTTATGGAATTAACATAATAAAATATCAGTATATTGAATATATTGATGTTATTATTTTATTATGGTTGAAGAATATTTTAAGGAGATAGAGGAAGAAATAAAATAAAAATGATCGTTTAAGAAATATACCTATTCTTCAGACAAGCTCTTTAGGTTAACACCTATAACCTTATTAGGCTGGTTTTATGATCAAACCAAGGACTCAATAATATGTGTAAGGATTTTATTAAGGGATTTGGGAAGGTCTTTTATAAATTAGAGTTATCAAAATGTGTGAGGAGGAGAGGAGAGGAGGTTCCCTTTTATAAGTGAGGGAAATGACACACTTGAAATTACTCAAAAGATTAAATAATATATATATATATAAAATAATCATGTAAAGTGGAGCCAAGGAACCCCAAATTAAAATATAATATGTGATAGGGTATAAATAAACTAAAAAAATCACATTTAGACAAGTTCTGGATACATTTTATGCCTTATCTTTCAGTTAACCCACTTTAAACTTATTTTAACATCAACTGTGATAACTTAACTTTTTACAATGATAACATAATTATTTGAAAAAAATAAAAGTCGAATTATAATAAAATTTGAACATGATAATTAAAAATTGTGAATACATTTTATCACGATAAAATTCTAAGTTTGGAAGAAATTAATTTTAATATAAGAACACAAAACACATGAAAAACCGTTTTTAGAAAAATACCCGATTAAGAATAAAATTTTTTTTACCTTGAAATAAAGTAATAAATTTAGTTCCATAATTTTTTCTGGTTAGATAATAAAAAAATGATGGTTTTAGAATTTTTGAGAAAGGAAAAACTAAATGTAATCTTCCAACCATTCCATTGAATTCAAATACACAAAAATATTTTTTTTAATTTGAATAAAATACAACTTATCTTCTCAAAAGTCAATATTGGGTCCAAAAATTCAAAATAATATTTTAAAATACATTATTTAAATACTTAAATATATATTTTATAAAAAAACACTCATAAAATTGGATAAAGACAAGTGTTTAAGTTATTCTAACCCTTATATCTTTAGTTTAACCCTTGATAAATTAGTTCTAACCTTAACCGTGACAATTTTTTTATGGGTTTTACTTTTCATTATAACCAAAAAACAATTTGAACATATTACCTAATATTAATTTTTACAATTAATAATATGGAATCCATTTTATCAAATTTAATTCATAAAAGTGACATAATTTAATTTAAAATTAAATTAGAAAAACTCGATGAAAAATAGGTTTTCAGAAAAAATGTCTTTTTAAGTATAAAAATGTTTTTATACCAAATTAAAATATAACATTGATTAAAATAAAATTTATTGGATTATTTTTAGTCTAAAGGAACTAATAAATGTTTAAAAATAATCCAAAATAGATTGTAGCTTTCTAAATAGTTGAAAATAAAAGAGGGTTTTCAATAAAGAACAATATTTTTTCACTATTCATTTGGAAAATCAAAATTTTCAGAAAATTATCAAAAATTAATCCTAAGATAATTTTGACATGATATATTAAAAAATTATATCTTTTTTTAAAATTAAAATTCTATAATTTAGAAATAAATCTTTTAAATAAAACAATATAATACATGGAAACCCAATTTAGTTAGAAATAAAGATTTTTTCCTTTTGATTGAAAAAGTACCTAATATTCTTATAATGAATATAAATTTATAAAATATAATTAATTAATATTAATAAGATATGAAAATAATTTATCTTAACATTTCCTGGGTTGTTACATTCTTCCCCGCTTTTGGAAATTGTGTCCTCATAATTTTATTCATTACTTAAACAAGTGGGGATATATTTCCTTTATATCATTTCTGATTCCCATGTTACTTCTTCCATCATATATTTTTTTACAAAAAACATTAACCTATTAAATCAATTTATTTTGCAAAACTTTCTCTCCATGGTCAAGAATATGTACTTCCCGTTCCTTATAATTTTTTTTTCTTCCAACTGAACTACTTTAGGACTCAAAACATGAGATGCATCCGACATGTATTTTCTTAAGAACAAAACATTAAATACATAATATAACTAAGATAAAATCAGAAGAAGGGACACTTGGTAAGAAACTTATCTAATATTATTTATAATTTTATATTGTCTAATGAATTGCGAACTTAACTTTCCCTTTTTACCAAAATGTATAACACTTTTCCACAAGGATAATTTAAGAAAAACATGATCGCTTACCTCAAATAAAATATATTTCCTTTAGTTATCGGCATAAATTTTATTCATACTCTAATCCATCCTCATGTACTACTGAATCATCTTCACCATCTCAAACATTTCTTATACCAATTCCAGTCCCAACAACTTTGTTTCCCCGACTTCATCCCAACAAACTAGAGTCCGACACTGCTTTCCATATATTGCCTCAAAAATACCATATGTATACTGAAATAGAAACTATTATTATAAGAAAACTCAACCAAAGTCATATTTGGATATCAAATTATCTAATAATCCATTGAAAAATCTTAAATCATATCCTCCAAAGTCTAAATCATTTGTTCTGACTGGCCATCGAATTGAGGATGGAAGGCTGTAATAAAATTTAATTCAGTACCCAATGACTTCTAAAGCCATTTCTCAAAATTAAAGGTGAATTTGGGATCATGATTAGAAATAATGGAAAGAGGGACTCCATTTAATCTAATTATTTATTTAACATAAAGTGGAGTAAGTTGATCCAAATACATATTATCTCAAATGGGAAGAAAATGAGAAGATTTAGTTAATTGATCAACAATTACCCAAATCAAATTATTAACTTGATATGTATTTGGTAATCCCACAATGAAATATATGAATATATTCTCCCATTTACATTCTGGCACTGGCCAAGGATGAAGCATCCCTTTTGGTAATTATCATTCTACTTTAACCTATTTACAAGTCAAACATTTCATAGTAAAATAAATAATATTTTTCTTTATCCCTTCCCACCAGAAATGTTCCTGAAGATATTTATATTTTTTTGTGCTAACTAGATGAATCAAAAATGGAGATCTGAGAGCCTCACTCAATAGTTCCTTCTTTAACTGACAGTCACATGAAACACATAACCTTTTTCTAAATCTCAAAACACTTTCATTTTAAATATTAAATTTATGAAACTTAAATTTCTTAACCAATTATACTTTTTCTTGAAAAAAACTATCTTCGTTCTAATCTTTCTTAATAATGTTTGACAAAGTTTATTGTACTAATAGCTGAAAAAAATAGATTGAGTTCCTGCATGCATAATTTCTAAGAAAACATTCATCAAATCATTAACCAAAATATAATTTTCCAGATGTAACATAATTAATGATTCATTTTATTTCAAAATCAAATCATCAACTAATCTATTTACTTTACCTTGATGGTAAAGAACCATGAAATCATATTCTTTTATCAATTATAACCATCTACTATATCTTATTTTCAAATATTTTTGAGTGAATATATACTTCAAACTTTTATGATTAGTATATATTTTGCACTTTACTCCATATAAATGATGTCTCCAAATTTTTAAAGTAAATACCATTACTGATAGTTTAAGGTCATATGTAGGATAATTTTTATCATGTGGTTTTAATTAAAGTGAAGCATAAGAAATTAACCAATCATTTTATATTAAAAAAACTCAATACCTTAAATGAATAATTTTTGTAGATAAAAAAGTCACCATTTCTAGATGGTAGAGCCAAACTGGAGAATTCACTAATCTTTTTTTCAATTCTTAGAAACATTCACCACATTCATTTATCTAGAAAAACCTAACTCCTTTTCGTATTAACGTGGTTTGTGGGATAGATAAACATGAAAAGTTTTCAAAGAAACTACTGGTAATAGCCTACTAATCCAAGAAACCTATGAATCATGGTAACATTTATAGGTCTTTTCCATTCATAGACCAATTTAGTTTTAGCAGGATCAATAGTTCTACCATCTCTATTTACAATATGTCCAAGGAATGGAATCTTCTGTAGCCAAAAATTACATTTGATAAATTTTACATATAAATTATTTTATTTCAAGGTTTATAGAATAATCCTTAGATGTTTTCAAGATCCTGATTAATTTTATAATAAACTAAAATATCATCAATAAACACAACCACAAACTTATCCAAATATTTATAGAAAACTCTATTCATAAGATCCATGAATATAGCTTGAACATTCATCAACCCAAAGGGTATTACCACAAACTCATAATTCCCATATCTACAATGAAACACTATCTTAGGGATATCATCCTCCCTCCCATTCAGCTAATGGTGCTCAGAGATGAGATCAACCTTCAGAAAATACTGATCTCCCTAAAGCCAATCAAATAAGTTATTGATATGAGGTAATGGATACTCATTCTTAATAATGATTTTGTTCATTGCTATATAATCAATGAAAATCCTCATGGAATCATCTTTCTTTTTAGAAAATAAAATAGAATCACCCCATGGTGAAGTACTAGGATGAATGGAGCCTTTATCAAGAAATTCTTGTAACTACCTTTTCAATTCCATAATTTATACTTGAGACATTCAGTAAGGAGGTTTTTATATTGGCTTAATATTAGGAACTAATTAAATATTAAATTAAACTTCCCAATTAGGTATAATACCAAACAAATCATCATAAAAAACATCCAAATATTCTTTCACTATCAAAACATCATTAATCAGAATAATTCCCTTATTTTTAACAATATGATCAAGATAAATTTCATTTCCATATTTTATAAGTTTATCATCTTCATGATATGTTATCAAATGTATGAATTCATTCTTATATACAAACTAAAACTCATTTAGGAAAATAACTTCTTTGTATCTACAATCTATCTTAGCATGATAAAATCAAATCCAATCCATACCTAAAATAACATAAAATTATAAAATGGGAAAGAAAACAAGGTTTTTAGGGAAAACCCTTCCATAGATGATAATAGAAATATCATTGTAAATTCATTTTAACTTAATACTAACCCTATTCATTTTTACCAAAAGTCTCTAATTTATTTATTGAGATGAAATTTTCATTTTACCATGAAATTTCATAGAAATAAAAGAATGTATATACCTTGAATAAAACAAGACATTAGTATAATCTAAAAAAACAAGTAATGTACATGTTACAACTTAATTCGATGGATCAATATATTCTAAAGTAGTTTAAAAGGATTTCACCAAACCCTTATGATTATAGTCTTTTTGATTCTCATCATTCATGATTTTACGACCCATATCATTATATTTAAAACACCTTGTTGTCTACTTATCAAAATTGGTCTTACCACTACTAATATATTTTTCTTTACAATCACAAGCCATATTCCCAAACTGAACATGTCAAAAGTACTTCCCATATTTGATAATACATTCCCAATGGTACATTTTACCACACCTATCACAAACTGAAAAATTGATTTTATTACCTTCAGATTTTTTTGATGGATTATTCCCATTTTCCTACCACCTAGACCTCTTTTCCTTCTTGTTGTCATAAGAAACATGATCATTAGAAAACTGCATTTCCACCCTATTAGCACAATGAATAAGTTTTTCATTAATTTTGAATTTAAGATAGGCCAAATATATTCAATATCTTTCCTTTAATCCTGAGTAAAAATGATTAATTTTACTATTAATACCCCAGATACAATTTGGTGCATACCTTTCCAATTGGGTGGAGTTTTCTTCATACACAGCCACTGAATCTTCCACCTTCTACCTAAATTCCAAGAATTTCTTTTCCAACTTAAGTCAAACAACCTTAGAAAAATATTTCTCAAGGAAAATATTCTTAAATGTGTCTCATTCCATGGAATCAATCTCTTCTATTTCTCTAGTATTCTTAACCATTAACCACCATTAACCGAAATCACCCTAAAAATGGTAAATAGCTAGAGTTACCTTTTAATGATCCAAACAACCCATGACTTTATATATCTTTTCTATGGATTTAATACACCCCTTAGCTACCAATAAGTTAGAAGATCCACTGAATTCTAGAGGGCGATGCCTTATAAAATTCTCCACTGTCAACATATTCCTATAAGGTAGATCCGATTTCACTCTAGAATGGATGACACCACCATTTATAGCCTATTTCAACTGATCCATCATAATAAAAAAACTATTCAATTATAATTACAACCATTCCAAGTTACTGATTCAGAAGAATATTGTCCTCTTGGTGCCTTATTACTTAATATTCTCTATTTCCTATGTGGAAAGCCATTCTAAACAGACATAACATAGATGAAGCGACATGGTAATCTTGAAATTATATATCATGATAACCATAAATTATAATCTCTTAAGTGGATTTACTTATATTATCCTAACCTCTAAAATTATCTAAACCTTTCATATGATACCAACTATAAGGACCCGACCTTAAAAAATCTGTAAAATTGATTCTTTAAATAATAATTCATTTTATTGAATTCATGAAGATATTTTAGGTTTATATTTTTATAGAATTAGGTCATAAACCTTATATAAATAAATATTACATCATAAAGTGGACACTTCTATCTAGTATCCATTTTTTCCATAATATAAAACTTTGAAGATATAACAAGTTTTCTTTTCATGGAATATCTTCTTAATTTTCATCTTGACATCATCCTTGTCCATACTCATCCTTAAAACCATTTTAATTTTTTTTGAAAATGTGGGATGATCACAAAAATCATAAAAAGGTACATATAAAAATAAAGAAATAAACTTGTTACTCCATGAATACTTATAATTTTTTTCCTTTTTCAAAATAAACTTTGAACTGAAAATAAACATTTTATTACCTATGAAATCAAATTTACTACCCAAATATTTTCATAAAACATTTCTTAATAAATCTTATAGGAAAAATAATACTCATAAAGGTTTCTTTTAAATCATGAAAAACTCATGTAAATTTTTTCAAAAAGTTATACATTTCACCCTTAGGAAGTATCATTAATTAACCTTTAAACTTAATATTATTAGATTACCTTGTGAAATCATAATATTTATATAAAAAAACCATAGAAATCACAGAAAAATCATGTAGGTAACTTATGACATCATTTTCATATCACTCTTATAATCACTCTTAAAAATGGAATAACTTAACCAGTAAATTTCAATAATCTCTTTGGAGAAATATAACTGGTTAACTCTATCCCTTTACCCAATGCATTGGAGAGCTATATCGGGCTCACCCATCATCATGGGATATATCAAGCTCACCCATCATCATGAGTTATATCAATCTCACCTATCATCATAAATAATTCCCAATAACCATAACATAATCATAGAATAATAAATCTTGTATACTTATAAAAATATTCTTTTTCACCCATAAGAAAAACATTTTTGGATATTGAAATATACATTCCATTTAATTTTTTTTTTGAAAATTACCAGAACAAATGGAATGAGGGTTTTTATTTGAAGAAAAAATGAAATATTTTAAATTAATCCAAAAATAAAATAATGGATACAATGGTGGAAAAAACCATTGACGTCATCATATACATTAAAATAGAACATTACTTTCACCTTTTTCTCAAAACGTTCTGTATAAAATATATAAAAAGATTACTTTTGAAAACCTATGAAATAAAGTCAAAAGGGACATAAAATGTACTTTATAATTCATTTATATACATATAAATACATCCATAAAATAATTTTAAGAATATGGACATGGAAAAAAAATATTTATAAAATAAATATTTTAAAACATTTAAAATGAGGTTTTAAGGCTAAGTGACCCCTACCTCGAGCCTGACTCCTCATGTATGTTCTTTATCTCATATATAATAAAGTTTTATAAATTATTTAATTTCTTAAGAACATTTTCCTAGTTTAATCCCTTATAATTAAACCATTTATTTCAATGACATATTTAATTACTTAATTAGTAAGTCCATATTGAGCGTTTTGATGACATTCGACTCATAGGTCCAAAATGACTTCGGTAGGTTGAATATGGTCAAATAGGTCATTATTAAATCATATCTAGAATAATAATCATGAAAAATAATCATTTTTATACATTAATTATACTTTTAAATCCAACCATGAAATATGGTTATGAAAAATGAATCACGTTACAATCATGGAGACAGTAGGCCGTACGTAAGCATGAGTAACATTTTCATTTTTCAAATAGCATGATGAAAAGAAGGTAAATATCATTTTATCTTTAAATAATTATTATAATATCATAAATGTCATATTATATCTTTAAATATACTTATATATATAGACCACCCATGTGATGCGATGATGAAAAATGAATCACATCGCTTCGTGGAGGTGGTAATCGAGACGTACGCATGAATGATGTTATCATTTTTAAATGGATATAAAGGTAAGAAAATATATTATATATTAAATTTAAATAATAATACTCATTTCATTAATATCATATAAATACATTAAATCCATCATTATAAACATATTTGAGTGCTGGTGATGAAAAACGAATTCCATCAGTTCGCGAGGCGGTAGTCTGCGATACACATGAAGGATGGTTTCATTTCCCATTTGATGGAAGTGGGTATTGATATAGGTTATAAAATTAACATAATAAAATATTATTATATGTAATATACTTATTTTATTATTTTATCATGGTTTAAGAATATTTTAAGGTGGTAGAAGAAGAAATAAAATGAAAACCTTTTTTAAGACCTATACCCATTCTTCGAACAACCTCTTTAAGTTTATACCTAAATCATTACTAGGTTGGTTTATTGATGAAAAAAGGGAATCCATAACATGTATATGGATGTTATTAAGGGATTTGGGTAGGTATTTTTTGAAATATAGTGCATAAAATGTGCAAGTAAGAGAGGATAAGTGGTTCCCTTTAACAAGTGAGGGAAAAAAACACTTAGAATTACTTAAAAGATTAAATAATATATATATATATATATATATATCATAATCATGTAAAGTGGAACCAAGGAACCAAAAATTTTAGTATAATATGCTATAGGGTCTCAATAAACTCATATAATCACATTTAGACAAGTGGTTGATACATTTTAATCCTTATCTCCTAGTTAACTCACTTTAAACTCATTTTATCCTTAATCGTGATAACTTAACTTTTTTTCCATGATAAATTAATTATATGACCAAAAATAAAAGTTGAATTATAATTTTATTTATAAATTATGATTAAAAATTTGGAATCCATTTTATCAGGTTAAAATTATAAAGGTGTAAAAAATTTGTTTTAATATAAGAACAAAAAATCCACAAAAAACATTTTTTAGGAAAATACCTGATTTAAGCGTAATAATAATTTTACCTTGAAATCAAGAATAAATTAGTTTCCATGATTTTTTAGTTAAATAATAATAAAATCAATATTTTTATACTTTTCAAGTAATCTAAAGCCAAATGTAATCTTCCAACCATGCCATTAAATGAAAAGACCCAAAAATAGTTTGAAATTTTAATAAAATATAACTTATCTTCTCAAAAGTCAATCTTGGGTTACCAAATTAAAAATAATGTTTTAAAATAAATTATTTAACTCCTAATATATATATTTTTTTATAAAAACACTCATATTATAGTATAAAGTCAGGTTTTTAGGTAATTCTAATCCTTTTATCTTTAATTTAACCTCCGAAAAACCTATTTTAACCTTAATCATGGTATTTTTTTACTTTTTTTTCTATTAATTATGAACAAAAATTAAGATGAAATTATTAAATATTATTTATCATATTAATTAAAAATATATAATCCATTTTATCAAATTCAATTCACATAATTTGATGAATTTAATTTAAAATTAAACCCGCAAAACATGACGAAAAATAGTTTTTCAGAAAAATTTATTTTTAACTATAAAAATGTTTTTATACAAAATTAAAGTATAATATTGATTCCAATAAAATTTATTGGATTATTTTGAATCAAAATTAACTAATGAAAATTTAAAACTAATCCAAAATAGAATGAAACTTTATAAATAGTTGAAAATAAAAGACAATTTTCAATATAAATTAGTATTTTTTACTATTTATTTGAAAAATTAAACTTTTCATAGAATTATAAAAAATTTATCCTAATATAGTTTTCACATGATGAATTAAAAAATTATATCCTTTTTTTAAATTCAAATTATATAATTTTGAAATAATTCTTTTAAATAAAACCATATAATGCATGAAAACCCAATTTGGTTAGAAATAAAGCTTCTTTCCTTTTGACTAAAAATTACTTAATATTATTATAATGAATACAAATTTATAAAATTAAATTAATTAATATTAATAATACATAAAAATTATTTATATTAACATTAATTGGGTTGTTACATTCCTTACTTCACTTGAGTCACTGATCAGGTTAGGGATCTTAGGGCAACTCATACATAAGGCTCACTCAACCCCCTATTGTGCACTCTTATACAATACCACTGATCTTCTATATCTTGTTTCTCACACCAAGTATTATTCATGTGGGATTATAGGTATATTTGAACATATCATTATCATAATTGAGATGCATTATACGAAATACCATGTCTTAGTGGTATGACTCGAAACTATATTGCGTATATCCTTACCGTATGTTGTAAAACTGCATGGGATGGTCCCATCACATGACCTTAAACTGTACAAATCAAACTTCATAGGATTTTATTACTAATAACTAGTATACATAGGTTGCCTCTCTATGTTTCAATCCCAACACCATCAAACATACTTTTCTATATACGACAATCATGTGATTTATTTCCCATAAGCCTAAAGTCGAGATTCTCTATTTAGATTCCATTAACTACATTGGGTTGAGATAATCCTATTGGTTTTTTGAAATTACTTGAGTCGATATACTTATCTTAGTTTCCATTTACTTGTGCCTCCACATAGGTGTAATCCCTAACCTCATTCAGATACCTATTATGTGACAATCATAAGAAACCTATGCGATGATTATATGGTCTCTTTATGTTGATGAGCATAAGGTGAATCATATTTCTTTGGTGAAGAGATAGTGATTCATCTGGTTATGAACCATGGATATATCTAGTGATGATCTAGGTATACCTATGATGATGAGCCAAAGTTTCCTATGGTGACGAGCCAAGGATGCCTTTGGTGATGAGTCAGGGATGTCCCTAGTGATGATTCATGGATGATCTATCACCTCTCATGTGTTGAGAAAGATCTTACTTCATGAAGAGACATAAAAAAGATAGTATGGGCCTCTTATTAGGTGAAATAGATAATTATACATTTCTATTTTTTAGTTACTAACAAAAGAGCTGAACTAGAAATGGATTCTCATGCGTAAGTCGCATGCCAACCATTTCTAGGAACATTTGTTCTAGTAGTCCACTCCACATGAATTTAAATTACTTGGAAGTGTTGATGGTTTAACAACCTTAAAAGGCACCATGAAGATACTTATCACATGAACTTAAAATTTATTTTGTGTCCTATTAAGTGGCACCAAACTATGTGGGTTCTGATTCTCATTATATGGATATGTATGAAGCCCTCTTTATAAACTCGATCCTAGCATCACAACACCTTCCACCTCCCTGGAGGATGAAAAATTTTAGAGTTCCATATATTTTAATTTAAACCAAAGAATAAAAAACTAATAAGATAAGGATGGATAACCTATAATACACACAAATGTTCACATTGACACATGTTTTCGATCATATCATTAGCATAGGGGTAACCACTCCTATAATGGGATTTGGGAAAGAATCACATATATATCTTAAATCTATAAGAGAGTACAAAATTAGGTATTAATCCCCCTTAAAAGGGTATTATGATCTCAAAACCCCATCCTCTCGACTAACATATATTCCGTATCATCTCTAATAAGAACCCTAATGACCGCTTACCATTAGAAAGTAGGTCCACAATAGTATTCACACCAAAATGTCATAGAGCAGGATGATGTTAAGGTTTCCTTCATAAAAATATCCCTATTTAAGTATAAGAAATATTACAATATATTTACATAGATGGAAAACAATTTATAATAAAATTAAAAATTACTTTGAGAAATAATAATAAACACCCTTTACATTTTTGATAACTTTTATTTTTAAATAAAACAATTTATAAAAAAATGGGAATGAAAATTACCTTGAAAAACCATGAAAAATTAGAGAATAATATTTTTGAACAAAATTAAATAATACTATGGGAAAATTACTTCACATATAATATGTTAAAAAAATATCCCTTTCACCCATTTATAAAAAACATCAAAATAAATTAAAAATGTCTCATTTAGAAAACATTAAAAAAGACTCCTTTATTTTTTTTCCCAATAAATTCAATGTAAAAATAAAATGATCTTAATAAATTATTTAATTATAGATAATTACATCCCTAGAATAATATAAAAAGTTTAGACATGGAGGAGAAATATTCCTGACTGAAAAAAGAGATAAGTTCAGTTTCACATACAAAGATCATTTTGAGTGAATTATAAACCAAAGGGAGTTGAAATGGTAAGAATAAATTTAAAACCTATAAATAACCATAGGATAAGAAAATATATGGGTTTTTAGAGATAAATAATATACAATTTATCCCAATGGAAACTTAGTCACAAACAATATCGATTTTAAAGTGAAATTAGAAAGAAAATCTTACGGATTTAGTAACTTTTGAATCAAAATTCATTGAAAGAAAGAACCTGAGATGGTTTTATAAATCCCTCTAATTTCATGAGAATTATTATAAAAGTAAATTTATGTGTAATTATATACACCAAACAAAATAAAACAATTTTTGAATATGGGGTATATCTCAATGAATGGAAAATTGAGATGAGAAATCCTTACCTTTACTTACAACTTCCATGAAAGTGATTTAATACCCTGTATAATAAACATAACCATATTAATAAATTATTTAATAATAATATTAATATATATTTAATTTTATACTCTTAATCTATAATCATTTATTACACATATATTTGTTATTTATTGTTTATTTTCATAATTAAGTGTTATTAATTTTGACTATTTCCTACAAATATCATAATGGCGATGTCGATCCTTGTTAATTGATAGAACTTTAATCATTAAAATATTATTTAAGGTAGTGGAATAATTTTTTTATTCATTTCCATGTTCATTTGGTGGAAGTTATGGGTATTTTTTTGGGAATGGAATCCATAGTGAGCATGTTTTGAGTAATTTACCGATAACAACAAATTACTTTATAATGATCATTAATTTTTGTGTCATCCTTCCAAAACTATATTCATAAAATAAATTACTCATAAATATCATATAATACTACTATTAATGTCATGATACTTATTAATTATAAAAATTATGATGTTGGTATAACATCACTCATGTTGGTGGTTGAATCAACCCAAATAAGAACATGCTATACTGATGAATGAGTGAGATTTTAGAGTTATATAATAGTAATATATTTTTAAAAGAAGAATATTGATATTAATAGAACATAATTATATTATATAATTATATTTAAAATTATTTTATATGATAATTTAATTAAAAATTTATACAATAACTTAGATACATACTTTGATTAATTCACTAATTCTCGACACAAGTTCCTTCAGAATGAATAATTTAAGCCTCCTTCTTGGAAAATAATCTACCCAATGTCTAGGAATTATTTAGGATAGGAAAAATTTTCAGGTATTAAATATATAACTTAATATTTTGAGTGGTTTATAGGGGTTAGAGGAGGGGTCCTTTTATAAGTGCGTTTTGAATGGTATTTCTGCAAATACTCATTCTCTAAGGTGTAAGGTTGTCATTTTTCATGGAAATTACATCCAAAGATGAAGAATAATATATATGGGTAATTTATACCATCATAAATATAATTTATAGATAATTTTATAGATATTTTAGTCCTTTTCACCTTTTTTACAACTTTTACCTCATCTTACCTTTATTGTGGTAATTCAAATTTTACCTCGGTAATGTTTTTTATGTCCAAAAATGAAATTGATCTTATCATAATATTTTAAAATGATAATTAATTTTTTTGAATCCACTTAATCTAATTTAATTTTTAAAGATGATAAATTTAACTTTTAAATGAATATATAAAATATATAGAAAAATCATTTTATAGGAAAATGACTTTTTAAACTTTAAGTGTTCTTCATCATATTTTCTATCAATTAACAATTAAATGAATATTAATATATTTTCTTATAAATTGAAACGTTTTATTAGAATAATCATTTAAAAGTTTTCAATTTAATTTATTAATATAAAAACACACAACACTTAAAAAACAATTCTTTAAAAAATATACACTTTTTAACATTAAATGATTTTAATCACATTCCATTAAAATTAGTTATTTATCTTATAACCATTTAATTTTATCAATCCATTAGTATTATAGTATTTATTTTAATTTTATAAACTCATCAAAATATTATTTTTAAATAATAATAATAATAATATATGATGAATAAAAATATTAAAATATTTTAATTAAATATTATTTTTTATTTAATTTTAAAATTATTTAGTATTTTTAAATTATATATTTTTTTAATTTTTTATTAAAAATTATATAAATTAAATGAACCTATTGGATTCTAGTATATACGGTGACCATATATCCAATAATCATATATCCAATGACCATATGTCTAATAACGACATGTCCAACAACCATATGTCTAATGGATATATTCCCAACAACCATATTAAATTCCTATATATATCCTTAAATACATCTATATAATAATTTATCTAATTTATTTACTTTTTCCTCAAAATTTATATTTTATTTTAATGTTTTCCATTCTTTTTATAGTTATAATCAAATATATTATCTTCAATACAAACCATGTGGATAAGGATTTCATATTAATGGAATTTTTATTTACTTGTAGTTTTATTTATCTTATATTTTTCTGAATGATGTTTCATATTGAATTATAATATTTTATCTCAATAAAATATATCATGGTTTATTTTAGTTTAGTGTTGTGTGTATTACAGGCTATCAAACACACAATATTTATTTAAAGATAACATACTAAAATTTTAGAGTGTTATAGAATCAAAATGGGAATTGGGTATTTTTATCATAAGAGTATCAAGAGAATTCCACAGTTCATTAGAATTTCATTACTTAAGTTTTTGACATTGTTTCACCACTCAGTAAGATTTACCTCGATTATGTCAAATATAAATTTTAATTATGTTTGTTGATAATTGATTATCTATAATTCTTAATGATATAGGGGACCATATAAATTAATAATGGTTGTATTGAGAATGTATTATTTATGAGAACATCATAAGGCAGGTTTTATTTGGTACTTTCTCTTGTTTATATGAAGTTTTATGTGTTTTATGTTATGCAAGTGTGGGAAAGTGAGTGTAACAAAACTAAATGGGAATAAATGGGGCCTTGTGAGACATGGAAATATATGTGAGGCATATCAAGACCATTGTGAAAGTTCTATATGCGTTTCCTTGAATTTAGAGTCACTCTATGACTCTTTTGAGTTTATAAGACTTCACTAAAATTGAGAAAGGATCCTAAGGAGGGAGTCCCACACTGCGTAATGACTCGAGTGACCTAGTGAGGTCCTGTGAGATGATATATAATATTTTTAGAGAGAAAAGATCTATATGTGAGATTAGAGATATGCTTACTTGAGAAATATTATACGAATTGGGGTTTCCATAAGGGGTGACTTATGAAATGGAATTGGGATAATCCTAAGAGACCTCAGGAATCCTCGTATGTTCATGAGGCATATTTCACCAAGTTTATATTACATAGTTAATTTCTTGGTGAATAGTTTTCCTAAGGGGGGTTCATGTATGGTAATATTATAAATGATCATTAATGGCCATGTTTATTGGGTTTTAAAGGATCTAATGACACTCATTAAATATAGTCGAAGTAATAAAGAACCCAAATCTAAGATCGACCATGAAAAAATCCGAAATCCTGTGTACTGTAAATGAATAAACCTATGAGTGTGTACCTTAGAACATGATAATTATGCTATAATATCCAAATGAACATGATTTATGAATACCATATAAGGGAATCCATAAACCCCCCCATCTATGTGAAATATCCATGGGTTTTATTAGATCACTCATCATACAAGTAGAAATCTTCCACCCTTCATGATATGTTAGTTCCATACAATATAAATGATGTTGGAGAAGAGAGACATGGGAAGGAGGGCTTCATATAATGCTTTTCCAAGCTTGCATAATCACCATCTCATGGTGAATTTCCTTTTACAAAACCCTCAAGGATATTCTATATATGAACACGAATTAACTCATATGTTATGAGTTAATGTATTCATTGGCTATAACCATTAACTATGTAAACTTTACTATCCATTTCATATTATTAAATGGATAATAAATGATAGATTATGTGTATAATATGTGAGTGTCGACTTGTTAACTCTCTATTGAATTTGGTAAATTATGACAATGGAAAAGGAATCGTACTATACGATTTATAAAATTGTGATTCACTCTATCATATAAGTCTTATACCATGTGTATATCATAATCTATGATATAAAATATCATACCATATGACATCACTTGGATTTAGGGAATATTCTCTTTAATCTACCACTTTCACTCAATCCTAGAAGACTTATGTTCCATTTCAAAATATATCATAACATATATGATAAATCTTGAAAGCATATCCAAAACTCATTTTAGATATCTTCCAAAATACTTTTGTAAAACTATCATCAACTTCACCATGTATCACATCATATGAAATACCTTGTGAATATCCATGAAAAAATCTTTTGGATTAACTCTAAAACACATTTAGAGTATATATTTGATTCAAACTTAATTCCCATTAAGTCAAAAAAACATGTGACCCCATAGACCTATGTAGAATTGGAAAACAATTATAGATCACTAAATCCATAAATGTAAACAAAGAGTGGCCTATATAAAATCATAAATGATACTCAAGATGCAAGGGAATCTAGCATGATCTCTATCAAACACATGTATCTCTATACCTATGCCCACTAAATACATCATATGCAAGCATGAATTCTCATATGATCCCTTTTTATAAGACATTGAGTGACCATGGGACATGAAGTATGTCAATTTCATATATACCAATTAAATATTGTTTAATCTTTGAGTATAAACTGACCATGTCGATGAATACATCACATGTCAATCACCTTTATGGATGAAAAAAATCACATGTCCCTCACCCAAAATAGATAAGAACATAATATTTACTCTATAGGCGTGGAAACACACTACTTCAGTATATCTCAATCAAGGGCCCAAATTTCACACTTGCCATACAAGAGGAAAAATCCCATCTTAGTTGACCTCCAACTGAAAACATGTTCAACAACATATCCAACCACCCCTAATTAGCTAAGAATCAAGGATTTCATAAGAAAGGTATCAAAGTATGGAGGTTCTCATGATAGGTATCTCTCCAACCTCAGGTAGTGGGGACTCTAAATATAATCCATACACCCTTAGTATACTAAATACATAGTGTATGACACTCCATGTGGTATACTTATTAGGTTATCTAGTGCACAAAACTCATTTTGTGCATAATGATAATATTATATATCAAGATACATGAATCATACTCATGATAACCTTAACATTTTATCACAACCTATAATACTCCATGATGAATATTGATTAGGGATAACTCAAATACATACTTTGAGAGGTCAATTATCATTTCAATTTATGAAACGTGTATCAATATATACATATTTTCACCCAATGTGAAAGAATGATAAAGTGGGGATTTCATTTTGTATAAAATGATACATTTCATATTATTAAAATTCTTAAGAATACTTAACCAAACCATGAATAATCACATGTTTAACATATCACATATGATATACCACAAGATTATCCTTATGTTTGCTGCACTTTTAGAGATTTTATTAAATTATTTCCTCTATAAGTAATTATTTCCATATATCTATGTGATCATATGATAAAACCCTACCACTAAACTCTTTTGTGAGTAACATCCATGAAGTAAGCCAGATTGAATTATGGTGATACTTAGGAACTATATTCTTATTGTTCAACTCATTGAACATATTCAGAATCCTTAAATATACAACATCAAATGCTAGGATTTCAACTTCTATTTTTGACTTAGAACTCTTTATAAGTACATCATCATCATTCTTAGAACCAATTCCATCAAAAATATTCTTTGAAATATTTTGGTAGATAATGTAACTATTTAAATTTTTACTTATCAACACATCCTAAATTACTTTAGTATAAATTATAATTCACTTTATTACAATGAATTAATATAATCCTTTATTATTCTATTTACACCCATACCCCAAAATATTTTAGGATAGTAAGTGGAATTAACTCTAAATTTTAACTATCATAATATTTTATTTGTTAACTTTGAAATTCTCTGAGTTCAAATATTCCCCCACTAGCCTCTTAGAGACTATATCCTTATCAAAATATCATGACCAGATGCAAAAAACTCCTTTGTGTTAAGGAAATAACTCTTCTTTTATTCAGTAGTAATATTTAAGAAAAAAACTATCATTTCCATATCTTATATGGGATTCTACATGTTTTTATATTTTTTTGAAAAGAATATTATTCATTAAAATATTACATTGATGGTGGTGGAATATCAATTCCTCATATTTTAACAAATATTTGGATAAACTCTTTTATCTTCGATAAAATATTTTTATACTTATCTCCTATTAAAAACACTTTATAGAATATAATGAATCATAGACCATGTGTATTTAATCCATTATCTCATATTATTTAGAATAATATTTTGTTAACAAACAACTTCCCTTATCATATAATAGAGATGATCTGAATATAAAAATCCTTTACTTTGATCCATTAAAGCTTGATATATTTTCCTTTTCATTCAAATATTTGATGCAACAACTCTTTACTTCATAAATTGGATGAAAACTACCATTTGTATCAATTCTTCCCTTGATTTTGAACTAATGTATGTAAAAAACTTATAAATTATATATTTGTATCATATACCCTTTAAAACTGAAGAATATATTTCTAAAACACTGATACCAAACATAGATATTCCTTAGAGTTTCATGAACCACTTCAGGTATGTTATACAATTCTATTCTATGAAACCATTAATACTTATTTCATAATTTTACCTTTAGGTTTCTGTCACACCCATGTCCTTTATTTAAAGTACTTTTTCCTCTTTTATTATTTTTCTAACTTCCCCCCCTAAGTTTTCCATTGGCCCCATTGAATTTGAAGGATTTTGGACACTTTTTGAGTGGACAAAAGGGGGCACACGGTTTGGGCGCACAGTTTGCTAAATCGTGCAAGAAAACCATGCGGCCTTGTCCAACTCATTAAAAGATTTGTTAAATTATATTTCTCTCTCCTGGTATTTACCCAAACCCGCAACTTTCTTCCCCTAGTTGACCATTACAACCATTGTAGCCTCCCAAGCACCTCAAACCATCCTTGGAACTCCATTTTGAAGGGGGATTTGGTGGAGAAACTTAAAACTTCCTCAAGTAAGTGAATTTCCTCCTTATTTCTCTCCTTTTTCATCAGGTTTCTTCCCTTATTCTTGAAGTTCCTTGTCTCTAGCAAGTAGGGTTTCGAACCTAGGGTTTGATCCTTGGTTTGTTGGTCTATTATTCTGGTTTTTGGCTTGATCTAAGTCCCTTATGGTGCGACGATGGTGCAGTTGGATTTTCACAAAATGATTCAAGGGTTTTAACTATTATGGTTGGTGATTACATGGATAATCAATTCTAGATGAGTTATCTTTATAGAATTTCCATTTTTAGAACACTTATTATTCATTATCCTTACTACAAAATCTGGTTTTGGTGACGTTTGTTAAGAAAATGACTATTAGGTGCCAATTTTATGCTAAATAGGGTGTTTTACATGTCTATTTCATGTTATGTCAATTGAGTTTGTTTTCTAACTCATATAATAGGTTTATAGAAATGTTTTGGGTGATGAAAATTCTATTTTTGTGGTATTAACATGGTTTTAAAAGTGGGATTTTAAAGGGATTTTGTGTGTAAAGCATTGTTAGATTTTGTGAAGTTATTTTATTGAAATTATAAAGGCTTTATTGAGTGGTGTAAGTGGTGAAAAAAAGTGTGTAGATACTGTTTTGATTTGATTATGACCATAACTGATGTGTTTATGTGATAATGGATTTTGGTATCATGAGATAATGGTTTGAGCACAAAGGGGGAAGCCCGAGTACCTAGGAGGGCTGATATGTACTAGTACGCTAGTGATCCAGATGAGTTTTGTCCCCATTTCACTGAGAAAAATGGATAATGACAACACTAAAAAAACTATATTGATGATGATTGGGGACCATTAGGTTATGAGTATGTTCCCTACTAGTGGCCTGTGCATGAGAACAAATTTTTCTATGGTTACTTTACATCGAGGTACGAGGTACATGGGGCCCGAGACTACCTAGTGCCTAGGAGTGTTCCCAAGTTTGGTGCTCATTGAATCATGTGTATTTATCATTGGAATATGGTGGTTTTTGATGGAAAATAAAGTATCCTACATGTTTTATTTGAATTTTCTCTTTCATGGAAAATTTCCTTGAAAAACTGTTTACATTTGAAAGTTTCATTCTTTAGAAATTATTTCCACCACTTCTTATGTATAAAAAATGGCATGATTTTTATATTATATTGCTTACTATATGGAATATATTGGTGGTATACTATTTGGATTAGGCTCACATACTACTTACTCTCCTTGGGTGTAAGTATAATTGGTCATGTTTGACATAGGAAAATGAAATGCTTTGGGTGATGGCGGTTCAGGGTGTTAGTTCCCATCCATGGTGCGGAGTTGTGGAGACAACTTGTGGGTGATGACCCCTTATCATGTGGAGTCCTTGAGGATGGTTTTATTCTGTTTTTATGTGTCTTTGGACCTCTTGTACTATGATTAGACCTATGTATTCAGTTCTGGATTTTTTATAAACCTTGTTTGGTATGAATTTTTCAGATTCAGTTTACCAATTGGTTTTGATGTTTTATGCTTCCATATTTAGGTAAATCATTCCCAAAACAAAATATATGATATCCGGGAATCAGTATTGCCTCCTGGTTCCAGTGCTATAGAAATAAAAGTGAGGATACCACAAATCATATCTTCTTTGATGTAGAGTGGGCTAAGGCCATGTGGAAGTTCTTTGGCGTCTTTACAACGGTCTCCACTAACAATCTTCATGGGTCATATTTTTTTGAGAGTTGGTTTTTGGGAACACCAGATAAAGGCCTGGAGAAGATGGAACATTCTCTGGTCTTTAGTGCTGGGTGTTGGTGCCTCTGGCATGCCTGCAACAAGGCTAGATTCGAGGGGATAAAATCAACAGGGAGGTCCATCATTGTGCGAACCAAATGTCTGCTTATTGATATGGTTACCCTTCTCAAGGATTGGCGAGAATCCCCCTCTATAAAGATGTTGTAGGCATGTCCTGACCTGGCTCCTCCCATGGATGGCATGTGGGGGTAGTGGGTAAGATGGAGTCCCCCAACAAATGGTCTTAAGATAAACACAATTGGCTCTTGTATCTCAGGTATCATGCGAGGTGGAGGAGTGGTTCGTAACTCGGGATGGAGTGTGATCCTAGATTTCATGGCCCATTTTGGTAATGGAAACGCTCTTCAGGTGGAGGCCAAGGCACTTCTCACTGCTCTCAATCTACGTAATGAGAAAAATATTTCCATCTTCCATGTGGAAACCGACTCGAGGATCATCCATGACTCCCTGCTGGACAGAGGCTCCATCCTATGGTCTATCACATATACCATAAGGAGATGTAACGAACTCCTAAGGAGTAGTATTCAAGTTACACACACATGGAGAGAGGGGAATAAAGTCTTGGAACACCTGGCTTCCCTTGCCACCCCTAGCTCCGATGTCACCTACTTTTCCAATGTCACCTCCTTGAATCCTGAGGGTATGAATTTAATTCATGGGGATGCCCTAGGTCTCCACTATTTTGGACCCCCTAGGACGGGTGCTGTTTTTTTTCTCAGTATTCTTGGTCTCTTGTATTATATCCTTTGAATAAATATATAACAATGATGATGATGATACACGAGAACTTTTTCAAGCCCGTGGGGATAGGGAATGACCTTTGGGCCTTGTCACAGACTGGGTTTGGTGCCGGTTTTGATTGTGACCATATTCAGTTCGTGACAAAATGGTATTAGAGGAGGCCAATGTTTTTGTGTTGTATTATTATTTTGGGATGAGTTGGGCTAGACAAGAGCTAGGACTATCGAGACTCAGAGTTTTGGTCATGAGTAAGGTGCTTGGCCCACACCTATCTTGGCATACCTCGAGTCACCATGGGACATTGGAATTGTTTGTTTTACTTCACTTCCAGGTGAGACGTGTGGGCTGCAGACTACACGTGGACATCAGGTGGGGGTGAAGTAGTAGTTTATTTTATTATTTTAATGTTTTTGGATTCATTATATTTTATTATATTGATGGAATTTTTCATAATTCTTGTACTGATTGTTTCTCTTGTGACTGTTTCCTTTTTGTAGCAATATGCCTCCCCAGAAAGCTCCCATGTGCCCATGGGAGGAAGCCGGAGAGAGTTCTCCCTCACCGCTTGATCAGAGGTTAGTAGAGGCTGTGGTTCGGGCTGTCCAGGCTCTAGGAAATGGACCAGATCCTGTACCATCTCCTATTAGAGAAGACGAGACTAGTCCTAGGAAGGACAGGGCCCATGAGTTCCTAAAAAATAAGCCTCCTACTTTTCAAGGTAGCATAGAACCCCAGGAAGAAGAGGAATGGATCGAAAAGATCGAGCACATGTTCAAGTTCCTGGATACACCCGAGGAGCTCAGGGTGAAGTGTGCCTCTTTTTTGTTAGAGGGTCCCAGTTGTAGGTGGTGGTAATCGGTACTTTAAACTGGGAAGAATGAGCAGATGCACTAGAGAGATTTCAAGTCCATCTTCAATGAACAGTACTGCCCTGAGGTCTTGGCATATGCCAGGTCCCAAGAGTTCATGGATCTTGTTCAGGGGGATCTTTCTATGATGGAGTATGCCAATATTTTTTTTGAGATGGTTCATTATGCTCCTAAAATTGTCTCTAATGAGTAGGATAAGGCCTAGAGGTTTGAGAAAGGCTTATGACAAGATATATACTACCAGGTTTTCTTGTTTAAGTTGAGGACCTATGATGAGGTGGTCGATCGGGCATGTGTAGTACCCCCAGTTTCTGGTATGTAACCCTTTCTTGATTCTTTTCATGGTTTTAAAGTTAAGGGTGTTGAATGGGAGAGTCGGGAGAACTTGAAATGATGTTTGGAGGCAAAGGGGAAGCCGCACGGTCGGCGCACGGTTTTTCGAACCATGCGGACAAACCGTGCGCAGTGGTTCTTAGAGGCAGTGGCTTCTGCACGGTTGGTGCACGGTTTGTCTAACCGTGTGGCCAAACCATGCGTGAAGGTTGGCTGAGGCAGAAGCTAATGCATGGTTAGCGCACAGTTTGTCAAACCATGCGGACTAACCATATGGTCACTTAAAGTTAGATCCTAAAATTGTGGATCTAACTCTTTTTTCCTTTAATTTCCATGTTTTAACCTCCTAAGCGGCCCTAACTTGGGATTACTCTCCCTTAAAGGTTGGAAGACTTCTACCAAGCATTCCGGAGGCATCCGAAGGCTTCCCTTGGTGAATCGAAGCCAAATTCTTAAGGTATGTGATCATTCTTTATCGGTTTCTTAGATATACTTAGATCTACTTCTCCTCTTCTCTCGTTTTCTTAGATCTACGCCCGTTATGGGTAGATCTAAGGGTGTGGATGCCAAATATGGCAATATTTGGTCTTGGTTGTGTTAGGATAATAGATCTAAGGAGGGTTTTTGGAGTTTTGACCTGGTGTTCTTGAGCGTTCTTCGTCCGTGGTTTGGTTTCGCCCAATTTGTTGAGGTAGGTGGCTTCACTCTCGATTACTCTTTCTTAGAACTTGAAGGCTTAGTTTCAATTTGTTTTCCTTGATTGAAATAGTTTGTTTATCTGTTACGAAAGAATAGTTGAAACCCATTTTTAGTAACGGGTGATGAAAATTGTGTGTTTTTGGAAAGTGGTTGTTAAAGTAAATTTAAAATGGTGATTTTAAATTAGCTATGGTTTTGATGATTGAAATAAATGGGTTTCAATAAAAATGGTTATGCTTTATTGAAAGGTTTTGAACACACTTGGTTTTGGGCATGGACTTGCATGGGTCGTGGTGTGTGTTTATATGCATTGGGATGGATAAGGGCGAGAATTCCCCCCATCAATAGGTTGGGATGGATAAGGGAGAAAAGTCCCCCATCAATAGGTTGGGATGGATAAGGTCGTGAAGTACCCCCGTCAAGGTAGTCCACTAAGTGACGACTTAGTGGAAGGATAACTCACCACTCGCGAGTATAGGGAGGTCCGGGTTGCATGCATGGTTGGTTGTGTGGATTGGTGAAATGGAACGAATGTGCCAAATGGAAATGCGAATGGAATTGGGAACTTTGCTTGGTTGCTTTTCTTGAGAAAGATGGGTTTTGTTAGAAAATTGGTTTTGACATGGAACTTGTCATATTGTGAACTGATTTGAAATTGTTTTATATAAATTGTTTTATATAAATGTGCTAACATGTTTTATCCTAGAGGCATGGGTTGGGAAGTCATCGGGGTAAAACCTACTGAGTTTCATTACTCACCCTCTACTTTAGCACGTTGGTGCTTTTGCAGATGTCATATACCGGGATGTTGGAAAAGGTAAAGTGTCACATGTTTAGAGCACTGCTTCGTGATACTTGGGCTGGTTCGTGATGTTAGAGCTTGGAGCTTGTGGAGCATGGAGTTGGGTTGTTGTCTTGTAGTCTTTGTGTTGTCTTTCCGCTGTTTACTCTGATGTTTTAGTGTTGGTTTCCACTGTGGTACTCTTGGTTGATTTTTTTGATAAATAAATGGTTGAGTTTTCTGAGTTTTATCATGCATCATTAGTAGATTTATTGGTTATGGTTGTTGGCTCTGTGGTATGCTCTTAAAGGGAAAATTGTCCACCACTAGTTTTGAAACCCTTAGGTATTTATTTCCAGCCTTTAGTGCCTTGGGGATGTTGCTTAAGGCCAAGTAATGACTCGTTACACTCTCAAGACAATGAGAATTGGCGGGTCCTTACAAATGGTATCAGCTTGTTCGGTCCTTTCCTAACAAGTGGTCATCGATGTTCTTGGTCCTGGAGTTGAAATTCCTTCTTTTCTATTCCTTGGGTGATCATCTTAGATAGGAGTAGGATTGTCAGAACTTGAAATATATAGCATAAAAGTACGTAGCTAACCTGTTTATGCTGAACTTCAAGTTACCAGGGTGTTGGGTACATAAGTGTTTTGGATACACTTCTAGAATGTTACAAATCTCATTATCATGGGTTTAGCCAATGAGATGAGCATGACATGCATTAGATGAATGACTTCCCACTAGGATGACATATCTCGTTGCAAAAAAAGATTTATGATTTTGGGAAAGGTGCAAATTTTTGAAAAATGCAGAAATTGATTTTCAAATGAAAGATTTTGAAAAATGGATATTTAGTATATTTTGAAAACGGGTGGATTTTCAAAAATTATGTGGCATGTTTTCAAAAATGGTTGAACATGTGTAAAAGCTTGATGGATGGAAAACAATGATGTGATAGTTAATGTGATAGGAATTGAAATGCTAAGCCTTCAGTTGCTAAGAAGTGAGACTAACGGTGTGCGTTGTTTGTATAGAAAATGGCACCCGTTAGGCGTCGTAGAAACTAACTCGAGGAAGCTGCGGAGAATGTGGTTGCACCTGAACCACGTGTGAACCAAGAGCTGGTTCAGAGTATCGTTCAAGCATTCTAGGCTGTGGGCACAGGTAATCGGAGGGATGAGTCAAGGCATGTAGACCATTCTGTCCAGTTCCAGAAGTAGAATCCACCCATCTTTTTGGGTGATTCTGAACCAGAATGGGCGGAGGTGTGGCTGAGTAGGATGAATCGTATCTTCGATTTCATCGGCACACCAATATAGCTGAAAGTAAAGCTGGCGACGTATATACTCAAGGATCTTGCATGCCAGTGGTGGGATTTAACAGTGTAGGCTAAATTGGATGACGACCTTACATGAGAAGATTTTGAAGAATTTTTTAACAAATAATTATATCCTCATACGTTCAAGATCCAGAAAATGATAGACTTTTTTAGCTTGAAACAAGAGAGCCTCTCTGTCCCTGAGTATGCGGCTAAGTTCATGAATTTAGTCCGTTTTGCACCAGAGGTTGCGGTAAGTGCTTCTTTGAAGGCACACATCTTCAAATCAGGGCTAAGGAAGAAGATTTGATCAAAGATTGCAATGCTCTGTATTATGGATTATATAGAGATAGTGAACAGAGCAACGGTTGCTGAACGTGATATCTCGTGATCGATAGGAGGAAGTATGATGATACCCACAGGAACGGATGGGAACTCTAATGCTGGGAATAAGCGGAAGAGGGACACCTACTTCCAAGGTGGGAGTGTGAATCAGAACCAAACGACTGGATCGGTGAATCTTCCTCCATGACCCATGATGAAAGACGAGTGTTTTCAATGTGGCTCGACTGATCACATAAAGAGAGAGTGTACAAAGCAACCTAGACAATGTCACAATTGTAAGAAGATGGGGAATCTATAGCGCTATTATAGAAATACTATGAGGTTGGGTGCGCGTGACACTTCCCAGGCGTCCAAGCATCGTATGCTTCGACATGACGAGGACAACAGAGTCAGTCTTGTCAGCATAACAGATTTAGCCATGGTGATTCTCGAAATACCATGACTCCTCAACCAAGGAAATATCAGCAAGGAAACAAGGAGAACAGTGCAGCGACGAAGCAATTGTATGGAGCAGAGCAGATGATTGTTGATGATCACACTGGACCATAAAAAGTAAGAGGTACGATTCTTTTGAATTATAACTTTGTGCAAGTGTTTTTTGATACCGTTGCATCACATTCCTTCATTGCTTCTCGTACTGTTGACTTGCTATGTTTAAAACTGGAAATGATGCCTTCTGTCTTGAAACTGAAAGCTCCTCTTGGTGAAAGATAATTTAAAGCCTTCGTGTGTAGAGCATGTGCTATAACTATTGATGGAGCTGAGCTAAAATGGGATTTCTCTGTGCTGGAGATGGATGTCTATGATATAATCCTAGGTATAGATTGGTTGACAAGGTTTAAGGCTCACATCGACTGTTATGGGATAATGGTTAGTTTCACGATTGAGGACGACATTGACCCTCTCTTTAGAGGAGAAAGGATAGTAAAGAAAGGTGCAAAGAGATTGTTGGAACCAATGGTGGGAACTATTTCTTACCAATTGGCAGCGTTGACTTTGGCATCATTGGAAGAGAATGAGGAAAATAGTTTTCCAACTGTGGTGGATCAATTTCCAGATGTATTTCCCAAGAACTTCTCAGGGTTTCCACCTATAAGAGAAGTGGAGTTAACGATTGATCTCCTTCCGGGAACCAGTCTTATCTCACTTCCATCTTATAGGATGGCATCAACGGAGTTAAAGGAATTGAAAGTGCAGTTAGAGGAGATGGAAAGAAAGGGTTTCATTCGGCCAAGCATGTCTTCGTGGGAAATACCAGTTTTGTTTGTAAAGAAAGCAGATGGAACTTTGAGGCTATGTGTGGATTATCGTAAACTTAACCAAGTTACGATAAAGAATAGATATCCACTTCCACAAATTGATGACCTGTTTGATCAATTAAGGGGAGCTCAGTGGTTCTCCAAAATTGACTTACGGTCAGGATATCACCAGTTGCGAGTTCGGAAGGAGGATATTCTGAAGACATCCTTTAGAAGCAGATATGGCCACTATGAATATGTAGTCATGCCTTTTGGTCTTACGAATGCACCAACGGTCTTCATGGATTTGATGAATCAGATATTTCAGCCATATCTAGATTCTATTGTTATGGTGTTTGTGGATGATATATTGGTGTATTCAAGAACAAGGGCTGAGCATGATCAACACTTAGAGATAGTGTTGGAAATCTTAAGGAACCATCAATTGTATTCCATATTATCAAAGTGTGATTTTTGGATACAAGAGGTATGTTTTCTGGGCCATGTCGTTTCTGAGAAAGGTGTTTCAGTTGATCCAGAAAAGACAGAAGCTGTTCTTTCTTGGCAACCGCCAAAGAATGTCTTTGAAATACGAAGTTTTCTTGGTCTAGCTAGTTATTACCGATGCTTTGTCCGTGACTTATCACGACTAGCTTCGCCTATGACAACTTTGACAAAGAAGAACAATGCATTTTAATGGACTGAGTAATGTCAGCGATCTTTTTAAGAGTTGAAAGATCGCCTTACATCTGCACCCATCTTAATCTTTCTAGAATAATGGCAAGGATACATGGTGTATTGTGATGCTTTGGGAACAGGGTTGGGTTGTGTTCTCATGCAAGGAGACCATGTTGTTGCTTATGGCTCAAGGCAGTTGAGAGTGCATGAGAAAAATTACCTAACACATGATTTGGAGTTAGCTGTAGTCATCCATGCTTTGAAAACATGGAGACATTATCTCTTTGGTGAGAAATTTACTATGTTTATGGATCATAAAATCTTGAAACACATTTTCTCATAGTGAGATTTGAATCTGAGGCAGAGGATATGGATGGAGTATCTTTAAATGTTCGACTTTGACTTAATGTATACACTGGGTAAGGGCAATTTGGTGGCCGATGCATTAAGCAGGAAGTCATATGTTCAATTGGTAAAGGAAGCTTTAGATGAATGGTAGTTGATGTCGGTCTTAGCCGACATGCATGTGGAATGTAAAAACCGAGGTGATTTTTCTATTTTCTTTTCAGCTACACTTGTTCCTGATTTGGTGGAGATAGTAAAGGAGGCACAAGCATCTAATGTTGATTGTGTTGCAATGAGTTCAAAACTCAATGGTGGGGAGACCATTGAGGGATAGAAGCTGGATGAGAGTTTAGTTTTGTGTTTCAGAGATCGGATGGTTGTACCTATGATTTCACAGGAATAACTCCTTCATGCTTACCACTATTCGAGATGGTCTGTACATCTGGGTACACAGAAGATGTATAAGGTGATAAAGGCGCAGTTTTGGTGGAGCGGCATGAAAAAGAAGGTGGCCGAGTTTGTCTTGCGATGCTTAACTTGTCAGCAGGTTAAAGCAGAGCATCAGAGACCAGCTGGTATGTTACAGTATTTACCTATCCCAGTATGGAAATGGGAGCAGATAGCAATGGATTTTGTTACAGGTCTTCCAAGAACGTTCCGGAAACACGATGCCATTTGGGTGATAGTGGATCGTCTAACCAAGTCGGCCCATTTCATCCTGATTCGTGAAACTCATACGGTGGAAGATCTTTCAAAAATCTATATCCGAGAAGTGGTAAAGAGACATGGTATACCAGTGTCTATCGTCTCAGATAGAGATCCGAGGTTCACATCTTGTTTCTAGAAATCATTACAGCAAGCCCTGGGGACTCAGTTGATGATGAGTACGGTGTATCATCCTCAGACAGATGGGCAATCTGAGTGGACAATACAAACGTTGGAAGACATGTTGCGAGCTTGTGTAATGGATTTTGGTGGCTCATGGGAGGAGCATATACCCTTAGTGGAGTTCTCATACAATAACAGTTATCAGGCCTCGATACACATGGCTCCATTTGAAGCATTGTATGAGCGTCCTTGTCATTCTCCACTTTGTTGGGTGGAAACAGTTGAGACTTCACTAGTTGGGCTGAGCCTTGTCCAAGAAACAATGGAGAAGATCCAGTTGATTAGAAAGAGGATGGAGATGGCTCAGAGTCGTCAGAAATCTTATGCGGATCATCACCGAAGACTTTTGTCATTTATAATGAGTGATCATGTCTTCTTGAGGATCTCTCCAATACTTGGACAACGTCGTTTTGGGAAGCAGGGAAAGTTATCTCCTCGATATATAGGCCCTTTTGAGATACTGGAACTGGTTGGTGAGGTGGCATATCAGTTGGCATTACCACCACGGTTCAGTGCAGTGCATAATGTGTTCCATGTATCTCAGTTAAATAAGTATCAACCCGATCCTGACCATGTGATCAGATGGGATCATGTTGACCTAGATCCAGATGCTTCATTGGTACATATCCCAGTACGGAGAGTGGATAGGCAAGATAAATTCTTGCATGGAAAAAGCATCGGTCTAGTGTGGGTTTTATGGTAGCATGGTCAGATTTAGGAAGAGACTTGGGAACGCGAGAAAGAAATGAGAGAGCAGTGACCAGAACTCTTTCAGTCAAGTGATGATTTTCTACTTTCCGAGGACGGAAAGGCCAATGGTGGGGAGAATTTAGTACCCCCGATTTCTGGTATGTAACATTTTCTTGATGCTTTTCATGGTTTTAAAGTTAAGGGTGTTTAATGGGAGAGTCAGGAGAACTTGGAATGATGTTTGGAGGCAAAGGGGAAGTCGCACGGTCGGTGCACGGTTTGCCAAACCGTGCGGCCAAACCATGCGCAGTGGTTCTTGGAGGCAGTGGATTCTGCACGGTCGGCGCACAATTTGTCTAATCATGCGGCCAAACCGTGCGTGAAGGTTGGCTAAGGCAGAAGCTAACACACGGTTAGCACACGGGTTGTCAAACCGTGCGAACTAACCATGCGGTCACTTAAAGTTAGATCCTAAAATTGTGGATCTAACTCATTTTGCCTTTAATTACCTTGTTTTAACCTCCTAAGTGGCCCTAACTCGAGATTACTCTCCCTTGAAGGTTGGAAGACTTCTCCCAAGCGTTCCAGAGGCGATCCGAAGGCTTCCCCTGGCGAATCGAAGCCGGATTCTTAAGGTATTCGATGGTTCTTGATCGGTTTCTTAGATCTACTTAGATCTACTTCTCCTCTTCTCTCATTTTCTTAGATCTACACCCGTTAAGGGTAGATCTAAGGGTTTGGATGCCAAATATGACAATATTTGGTCTTGGTTGTGTTAGGAGAAGAGATCTAAGGAGGGTTTTTGGAGTTTTGACCCGGTGTTCTTGAGAATTCTTCGTCCGTGGCTTGGTTTCACCCAATTTTTTGTGGTAGGTGGATTCACTCTCAATTCCTCTTTCTTAGAACTTGAAGTCTTAGTTTCAATTTGTTTTCCTTGATTGAAATAGTTTGTTTATCTGTTATGAAATAATGGTTGAAACCCCTTTTTAGTAACGGGTGATGAAAATTGTGTGTTTTTGGAAAGTGGTTGTTAAAGTAAATTTAAAATGGTGATTTTAAATTAGCTATGGTTTTGCTGCTTGAAAGAAATGGTTTTCAATAAAAAGGGTTATGCTTTATTGGAAGGTTTTGAACACACTTGGTTTTGGGCATGGACTTTCATGGTTCGTGGTGTGTGTTCATATGCATTGGGATGGATAAGGGCGAGAAGTCCCCCCATCAATAGGTTGGGATGGATAAGGGCGAGAAGTCCCCCCATCAATAGGCTGGGATGGATAAGGTCGTGAAGTACCCCCATCAAGGTAGTCCACTAAGTGACGACTTAGTGGAAGGATAACTCACCACTCGTGAGTATAGGGAGGTACATGTTGCTTGCATGGTTGGTTGTGTGGATTGGAGAAATGGAATGAATGTGCCAAATGGAAATGCGAATGGAATTGGGAACTTTTCTTGGTCGATTTTCTTGAGAAAGATGGGTTTTTTTGGAAAATGGGTTTTGAAATGGAACTTGTCATATTGTGAACTGCTTTTAAATTGTTTTATATAAATTTTTTTATATAAATGTGCTAACATGTTTTGTCCTAGAGGCATGGGTTGGGAAGTCATTGGGGGAAAACCTACTGAGTTTCATTACTCACCCCCTGATTTGGGACGTTGGTGCTTTTGCAGATGTCATATACCAGGACACTGGAAAAGGTAAAGTGTCACTTGTTTAGAGCACTGCTTCGTGATACTTGGGCTGGTTCGTGATGTTGGAGCTTGGAGCTTATGGATCATGGAGTTGGGTTGTTGTCTTGTAGTCTTTGTGGTGTCTTTCCACTGTTTACTATGATATTTTAGTGTTGGTTTCTGCTGTGGTGCTCTTGGTTGATTTTTTTGATAAATAAATGGTTGAGTTTTCTGAGTTTTATCATGAATCATTAGTAGATTTGTTGGTTATGGTTGTTGGATATGTGGTATGTTCTTAAAGGGTAAATCGTCCCCCACTTGTTTTGAAACCCTTCGGTATTTATTTCCAGCCTTTAGCGCCTTGGGGATGTCGCTTAAGGCCAAGTAATGACTCGTTACACTCTCAAGACAATGAGAATTGGCAGGTCATTACAGCATGTATGGTAGAGATTGACCAAAAATGGAGGGATGGTTTCTATGGGTCAACATCAGTAGTGGGAAGTGGCAGTTCTTCAGAGAATAAAAGGAAGTGGGAGGAACAGGTGAAGAAGGGAGGTGGTAGTTCATGCCACTCTTCCAGGCATTTTTCATCTGTGACTTATGAAGCAAGATCTGTCATGTGCCATCAGTGTGGGAGATCGGGGCACATCCGAAAAGCATGACCACTCCCTCTGAATCCATGTTATCAATGTGGAGGTATAGGTCACCTGCAATGCTTTTGCAGGGTGGAACGTCCACTTCAGAGTAGGGCAGGATCAGTGGTTTCAAGAGGAGTGCCAACACAGTCCGAGCCATCAAGGATGGGGGGATCTCGTTTTGGTGTCCATGGTGGTAGAAATGGGTCATATTCTGAGTAGATCTAGTTTAGGGAACATGCACAGACTAGCGCTCATCCTCAGGCAGAGACCGGGAATCTCCATGCGGTGGATCAGGCACCAGTAGGATCAGAGGCGGGACTGTCGACAGTTCGAGGTACCGTTTTGATTGCATCTTCTATAGCTACTTCTATTTTTGATATTGGTGCCTCTGTTTTATTCATTTCTTCCTGTTTTGTGGACACACTGAATTTTTTAACTGAGTTGTTTTCTTTTGTGATGGAGTTTGTGACGCCATTGGGAAAGAAGAAGGAGCATGGTCTCAGGTGCCCGTTGTGTGTGCTTTCCTTGTCAGGGGTTGAGATGGAGAGGGACCTCTTAGTCTTAGATATGGAACTATTTGAGATAATACTTGGCATGGATTATATAGCAAATTTCTAGGTTCACATCGATTGCTATAGGTGGTGGGTCAGTATCATGGTACTTGATTGGAGTCGTTAGGTTTTTCATGGGGAATGGGATCCTCAATCGAGTCGTGCGGGACCTCCACTCCCAGAGTTGGGAGATGTTGTTTTTCAGTTATCATCACTCGTGATAGAGGACTATGGTCATGCTTCTAACAGTGGACTGCCTCATGTAGTTGATGAGTTTCCATAGGTATTTCAGGATGATTTTTCAGGTTTTCTCCCGGAGTGGGATGTGGAGTTATCAATTGATCTGGCATCGGGAACACAATTGATATCTCTTCCCTCATATATAATGGACCCCAATGAGATGAGGGAATTAAATATATAGCTATAAAACTTATAATACAAAGGATTCATTCACCTAAGCTTCTCTCCTTGGGCCGCTCTTATGTTGTTCACAAAAAAGGATGACGGATCCCTCCGGTTGTGCATTGACTACCGGAAGCTGAATAAGGTAACAATAAAAAAAATATAATTTTCCTTGAATCGATGACTTGTTTGATTATTTGAAGGGGTAAAGGTGGTTTTCTAAGATAGACTTGCATTCGGGCTATCATCAACTCAGGGTGAAAGAGGCGGATATCCCAAAGATAGCCTTCCAAAGTAGGTACGACCACTTCGAGTGCTTAGGCATGCCCTTCGGATTGACCAATGCTCTAGTAGTATTTATGAAACTCATGAACATGGTGTTCTATCAGTATCTCAATTATTTTTTCATGATATTTGTGGATTAAATCCTAGTTTATTTGGGATCAAAGGAGGAGCATGAGCATCACTTGCATATCGTTCTGGGCACCTTGTGAGAGAATCACCTTTATGAAAAGTTTTCCAAATGCACTTTTCTGGATTCTAGAGGTGAAATTTCTGAGGTATGTGATCTCATAGTAGGGGGTTTCGATGGAACCCGAGAAGATTAGTGTGGTTATGTCATGGTATTATCTGAAGAACCTGTTTGAGATCAGAAGTTTCCTCAGCCTGGTTGGTTATTATAGGTGGTTTGTTGGTTATTTGTCTCGGCTTGATTCCCCAATGAACATGCTCACCCGGAAAGGGGTGAAGTTTGTATGGGGACCATAATGTCAGGAATCATTTGAAGAGTTGAAGAGGCGGTTGACTACCACCCCCATTCTGATTTTTTCCAGAGGATGGAAAGGGGTATGTGGTGTATTGTGACACTTTAGGTATGGGTCTTGGGTGCGTGCTTATGCAGGGTAATCACATGATGGCATATGGCTATCGCAAACTTCGACCGCACGAAAATAATTATCCAACCCATGACTTGGAGTTAGCATCTGTGATGCATGCTTTGAGTACTTGGCGTCACAACCTCTTTGGGGAGAAGTTTTTGGTTTACTCTGATCACAAAAGCTTGGCCTATATCTTCTCATATAAGGACCTCAAAATTAGACAACGTCTTTGGATCGAGTACTTGTAGGGGTTTGGAAATTGTCTATACCATAGGAAAGGGTAAAGTGGTGGCCGACGCCTTGAGCAGAAGAGTCCCAGTGCAGGCTTTGAGGAAGTCCAGTGATGAGTGGACTTTGATGCCACTCTTTGCTTAGATGCATGTGAAGACCAATGAGAAAAATAAAGGTGCATTCTTGGAGATATTTTAGTTGACTCCTTTCTGGTGGAGCTAATTAAGTGGGAATAACATAGTGATGATCTTTGTCAGCAGTCTAAGTAGTTTCTTCATGGTAGAGAGACGTTTTCTGATTGGTTGTCGTCTCCCAAGGGTATCTTGTGCTTCAAGGGTCGTTCAGTAGTGCCGTTATCTCTACGAAAGTTGGTGATGGAGGATAGACACCAATCTCAATGGGCTGTCCATCCGAGTGCCACCAAGATGTATTATGATGTCCATAGACAGTTTTAGTGGTTTGGTATGAGATGAGACATTGCAAACTTTGTGTTGAGATGCTACACATGCTAGCAGGTGAAAGCAGAGCATCAAAGGCCCTCCGGTTTGCTCCAACCATTACCTATTACTATCTAGAATTGGGATGAGGTTTCCATGAACTTCATTGTTATCTTACCTCGTACGCCTCGAGGTAAGAATTCCATTTGGGTGGTGATTGATCGTCTGACCAAATCATCCCACTTCATTCTAATCAGAGATATAACTAAAGTGGACGAGTTATTCCATTTGTATATTTAGGAGGTGGTAAGGCTCCATGGTGTTCCATCATCAGTTGTCTTATATAGAGACCACCATTTAACTTCTTAATTTTGGGAAGGCCTTCATAAGGCCTTGGGGTCTCAGATTAATATGAGCACGATATACCATCCTCAAATGGATGGTCAGACTGAGCAGGCGAATCATATTTTGGAGGACATGCTCCGTGCATGTGTTATGGAATTTGGAGGTTCCTAGGATAGACATTTGATATTGGGTGAGTTTTTTTATAATAACAGTTACCAATACTTTATTAGAATGTCTCCTTTTGATGCTCTCTATGGTCGGCCTTATCGGTCCCCCCCTGTGTTTGGCTGTGGTAGGTGAGACCTCACTGCTGGGGCCGAGTCCGGTGCAGGAGACATCTGAGAAGGTCAAGTTGATCAGGCAGTTCTTATGATAGCTCAGAGTCTCCATAAATCATATGGTGACCAGATGCGTCAAGACCTAGTTTTTTTTTGGGTGACATGGTATTCTTGAAAATGTCCCCTTGTCTGGTCCATCGTCGATTGGGAAAGCAAGGGAAACTGACGCCGCGGTATGTCAGACCTTTTGAGACCACCGAGCATATTTTCAAGGTGGAATACAGGTTTTCCTTACCTTCTCAATTGACATCCATCCATGACGTCTTCCATGTATCCCAGTTAAAGAAATACAACCTAGATCTATCCCATGTACTGAATTGGGAGGAGATGGATTTAGAGCCTGATTTATCTGTTTTTGAGCAGCCGGTGCAAATAGTGGACTTCCAAGAAAAGGTGATTAAGGGAAAGACTATTCCACTGGTCTGAGTTCTTTAGCAGCATGGGAATGATACACATGAGACATTAGAGCAGAAGTCATGGGTCGAGGAATAGTACCCGTTCCTGTTTTCGATCAAGCTTCAGGTTGAATTTCTGAGACGAAAAGTTTTCATGGTGGGGAGAATTGTCACACCCATGTCCTTTATTTAAGGTACTATTTATTATTTTATTATTTACCTAACTTTCCCCCCTAATTTCCCCTATACCCCCTTTAATTTTAAGGAGTTTGGACACTTTTTGATTGTACAAAAGAGGGCACACAGTTTGGGCACACAGTTTTCTAAACCGTACAAACAAACTGTGCAGCCTTGTCCCGCTCATTAAAAACTTTGTTAAATTCCATTTTTTCCCTCTCGGGATTTATCCAAAATCACCCCTTTCTTCCCCCATTCGACCATTACAGCCATTGCAGCCACCCAAGCACCTCAAACCCTCCTTGGAACTCTATTTTGAAGGGGGATTTGGTGGAGAAACTTCAAACTTCCTCAAGTAAGTGAATTTACTCCTTAGTCATCTCCTTTTTCACGGGGTTTCTTCCCCTATTATTGAAGTTTCTTGTGTCCAGAAGGTAGGGTTTCTAACCTAGGGTTTTATCCTTGGTTTCTTGGTCTATTATTCTGGTTTTAGGCTTGATCTAAGTCCCTTGTGGTGCAGTGGTGGTGTGGTTGGATCTTCGCACAAAGATTCAAGGGTTTTAACTATTGAGGTAGGTGATTCCATGGGTAATCAATTATAGATGAGTTAGATTTGCTGAATTTCAGTTTTTATCACACTTATTATTCATTATCGTTGCTACAAAATATGGTTTTGGTGATGTTTGTTAAGCAAATGATTATTAGGTACCAATTTTGTGCTAAATTGGGAGTTTTACATGTCTATTTCATGTTATGTCAATTGGGTTTGTTTTATAACTCATATAAAAGGTTTATAGAAATGTTTTGGGTGCTTCAAATTCTTTCTTGGTGAATATGGGTATAAACATGGGTTTCAATGTGGGGTTTTAAATGGATTTTGTGCGTAAATCATTGTTAGATTTTGTGAAGTTATTTTATTGAAATTCTAAAGGCTTTATTGAGTGGTGGAAGTGGTGAAAACATGTGTAAATATTGTTTTGAGTTGATTATGACCATAACTGATGTTTTTATGTGATAATGGCTTTTGGTATCATGAGATAATGGTTTGAGTATAAAGGGGGAAGCCCGAGTATCTAGGAGGGCAGATATGTACTAGTACGCTAGTGATCCGGATGAGTTTTGTCCCTATTTCACCGAGAAAAATGGATAACAAAAACACTAAAAAACTATATTGATGATGATTGGGGGCCATTAGGTTATGGGTATGTTCCCTACTAGTGTATCATGCACAATAACAAATTTTTCTATGGTTACTTTACACCGAGGTATGAGGTACATGGGGCCTGAGACTACCTAGTGCCTAGGGGTGTTCCTGAGTTTTGTGCTCATTAAATCTTGTGTATTTATCATTTTAATATGGTGGTTTTTTCAGGAAAATAAAGTATCCTACATGTTTTATTTTAATGTTCTCTTCCATGGAAAATTACCTTGAAAAACTATTTACATTTGAAAGTTTCATTCTTTAGAAATTATTTCCACTGCTTCTTGTGTATCAAAACTGGCATTATTTTTATCTTGTATTGCTCAATATATGAAATATCTTGGTGGTATCCTATTGGGATTAGGATAAAAACCTATTTACACCCCTTGGGTGTAAGTAGACTTATTCATGTTTGACACATGAAATGGAAAGGCTTTGGGTGATGGCGGTTTGGGGTGTTAGTTCCCATCCATGGTGCGGAGTTGTGGATATGGCTTGTGGGTGATGACCCCTTATCATGTGGAGTCCTTGGGGATGATTTTATGATATTTTTATGTGCCTTTGGACCTCTTTTACTATGATTATATCTATATATTCAGTTCTGGATTTTGTATAAACCTAGTTTGGTATGAATTTTTCAGATTCGGTTTATCGATTGGTTTTGATGTTTTATGATTCCTTATTCAGGTAAATCATTCCCAAACCAAAATATATGATACCCGAACACTTATTACAGCCCATGGGTATATAGAATGCCCTTCGTTCCTTGTCACGGGCTGGGTTTGGCACCAGTTTTAATGGCGACCAGATTCGGTTTGTGACATTTTCAATGACCTTGATTGGATAATTGAAGAAATATTGGTTGATTTTTTAAATAATTTTTATTATTCCTATTTGAAATTTTCCCATTTTTACTACCAAAATTTCACCAAAACCTAGAAATATTGTTCCCAATTCATCTATCCTCAACACTTCAATAAAAATCTCTTGAAATCATTCACATTTTCAGAAAATTTACATGGATGAAAACTGAATGAATTCCTTAACTAGGATGAGCCTTATAAGAAACCTATAGTCTCAACAAGTCATAAATATACCCAATAATATTGAGTATATGAGTGGATACTAAAATTAATTAGTCCAGTTTTTATTTAATTTCATTGAAACCTCAATTTAATCATTCTATGATTCTCATAAGCATTAATTTGTTGAAATACTCCAATACTTGGTTACTTAGGGAGGGATTTCTCTAACACATATAATTTTTCCTTACCCAAAGAACCTTTCTTAAGTTATCATTATCATGAGTTTATTTCATTAAGATTCTCCTATCCCAGGATTAATCTCAAAGGAAAGTTTTATGATGATGATTTACTTATCTATAAAAGAAGCTTTTATCATAGGTGTATCATGTTTTATAAACATTTAATAAGGATTTTATTAAATGTAATCCCATTAAAATGATAACCCATTTTAAATTTAATCATATCCATTATTGGGAAAAGATCTATATTTCACTAAGAAATGATTCAATTGTTGTGTTCCTCTCACCACTTAGCTATTTAGGTAAGGAAACATCCCAATCATATTATATATGAATCTTGGATAGTTGAGTGAAAAACACTTTGTCCAATGCAATATATAGATAAACCCAAATTTATTCCTATGGTATCCTAACTCTTAAGGTTTCCCAATTAAGTGTGAACCAAATAAAATACCAATAGCAAGCACCTAATCCAATTAGGGCCACCCATTACTTAATTCCCTAACACAAGATAATCTAGGGGAACCTAGCTTTAGAATGAACCTACCCGGTTGGGCAATTGAGGTCTTGAAAAGTATCAATTTATAAGAAATATAACACTTAGTATTTTATGGGTTTTCTTTCTCACTATCTTACCTCATGTTATTCCATTTAAATGTATTAATTATTCTAATTATTTAGTTTGTAATCTTATTCCTTCCACCAAACCAATATGTTCAAACCACATTGATGTGTAACTCTTTATATAACTCACAACTTGTGTTACTAACCCAAATAAAAATACAATTATATTCACACATATAAAAATGAATCCTATTCATAGGGTTATGAAAATATTTCATTTAAAGTTTTAAAATTATATAAAATCAATTATACAAACATGAGTAAGCCTGGAGACATAGATAATGAACCCCCACTTTTTTAGAACAAACTATAAGCCTAATTAAGAAGCCTAAACCAATGTCTCTCTACCTAGGGATACTTTACTCAAGAGAGATCTCAATTCCATCATAATTCTAACACCTAATATTTATAAATAATAATTAACTACTTAATTCAAGCTCATAATTCAATACAAGGAAAATTCAATGTAAAATAAAACTAAATCTATTATCATACCAAGAACGTAACACCTTATATGCATATATGAAAATTTATAAAAGTAATTTAACATTTGAACTAAATCATAAAAAAAATTAAAATATAACAATTATATATATGAATTAAATAGGAAATGATAAATAAATGAAAAATTCATGAATTTAAACATGAGATAAAAATTTATGAAAAATTTATAAATAAATAATTATATACACTTTATAATTTATAAATTCATGATAAAAAATCCATAATTAAATAAATATAAAAATTTAATATTTATTATCAATATAATATCCTTCAAATTATTCACTATATGAAATTTAATTTAAATAAATGATATTTTATAAAATATAATAATGAATTTTTTTTATTTTTTATTATGTAAACATTTTACACAATCTAAATATTGTATATTTAATATTATTGAAACCTTTGATAAAATATTTAATCAAAACTCATTTTGATATGGTTTAAATAATTTCCAAATAAGGGATTTTTAATTTTAAAAATTCAAATTAAACATTATGAACAATTCATAATTTTAAATATAAACACTATATTTTTCATTATATTTTTAATTTATAAACCCTTTATAAATTACACTTATAATTTACATATAAAATTTTTATATCTACATTATATTTAAATTATAAGTCATTCCATATAATTTAAATTGTATTTTAATATTAACATTTAATATTATGGAATATTTACTAATAAATTTTTAATAAACATTTAATTAATTAATTATATATAGTTTAGAATTAATTAATTTATAAATAATTTTATAAATATCCCGAAATACCTTTTATTATAATTTATAAACAATTTATAAATTATATAATTCAATTCTTAATTTAATTTTAAGAAAAACATTTTTTGTCCTAAAATACTATTTAATGATACAGGTGGAATTATAGAATATAATAGATAGTCTTGTGGTACTGAAACCATTTAAGCGCCATCAGTCATATTTTATGATTGATAGTCCTGACACTGCTTACGATAAACATAATATATATGGTTTTTTAACTTCCATGGAAAAGGTAAGAATCATATGTATTAGGAAAAACCCTTACATATCAAGGTAACAAACCTTACCCTCCAATCATATTTTATGATTCGCATCGAATCGCTAAGGTGATACGATACTTTGTTTTGAACCCATGAAATAACACTATTATTAAGTATGATATCTTGATGTCATACGGTATGGATGATACAAAAATGAGGTATTTCTACTGAGTCACTAGCTATAATATCATGTATCATAAGTCATGACTCAATCGGGTAGTACAAGATACCCAATCACATGTAACAATAGGGCAATACGATAGGCATTAGGACTTCAAAAAATTTATTTTTTGTATGATTTCACAAATAAAAATTTATGATAAGGATTTGATAACATTGATAGGTTTCAAAGGATCTAACAACACTTTGTTAAATATAGTAGAGGTAATAAAGAAACCAAAATCCAAATCGACTATGCAAGAATCCAAAATCACACATATTGTAAATGAAGAAACCTGTGAGTGTGTACCTTACACCATAACACCACTAATATGATCTTAAAATGAATGTTCATGATAAATATCATTGAAGAGAAGATATCATACTCCCCTATCTATGATGAATCTATGGGTTGTGCTGAATCACTCATTTTACGAGCGAGATTCTTCCACCCTCCATGGCATGCTAGCGCTTCATGATGTTAATAAGGTAGGAGAAGAGAGATATGGGAAGGAGTTCTTTGGATAAGGCTTGGTAAAGCTAACATAATCACCAAATCATGGTGAAATCCCCTTTTATAAATCCCTTGAGGATTCTCCTCAAGTGAACACGCATTAATAAATGATGGATTATGTGTAGGATATGCGAGTGTTAACTCATTAACACTCCATTGCCTTTGGTGAATTATAGAAGTACCCAAGGAACCATACCATACGATTCATTACACTATGATTCACCCTGTCATATAATATAATTGGATCGATATGAAGAAGATATATGACCTAAATCCCTATCTTCATGTGATATATTTGGGGGAAATTTTATTTAATGATTGGGACATATTATAAGGTCATGAAATGCATACATTTCATTCCAATGAATTCATCAATAGTAAGGTATGATTGAGAGTATCATAAGGAATGGTTATTCCACTTCCATCCACTACATTCTCAATCATATTCTATGACTAGGGTAATCATAAAGGCATGGATAATTGTCATGATATATGATTTAATTTCCCATACAGTTATAGAGTATGATTACACGAATCATATGGAATAAGAGTATGCCACTAGATTCAATATTTTGGATAAATTACACATTGGATATCATTTAAAGAGATATTACATGAGATGTAATGTGAGGGATTTTTTCACATTCATGCATGTGATTCATGAAGTAGTAAAGGCATTAAGCCATGCATTATAAATCACGAGTTAATGCATGAATCACCGGGGAGAATCCACAGGGATTTATAAATCCCAATTCCATATGATGGTAGTTGGTGTGTGTATTCCTACTCGATACTTGAACTAATCTCCCTCATCCTTGAAGATATCTTTTATTACCACCATTTCCTGATTAAGCACTAGCATACCATGGTGGAAGGAAGATCTTACATTTATGATGGGTGATCTAGTTGGTCCATGGATACCTCTGAAGATGGGAGTCCTTCAAATGCCACTTAATTTATTATCATCAATCCCATTAGAAAGTGTATGAAGGTGACGTAGATCCTATTGTGGCTCTTTAGTGTAAGGTACACACACTACTATATTTTTCTTAATTTCCAAAATGCATGCTTTAATTTATTCTAATCATGAAGATCTCAGAATTTGGGCTTCTTGGTTGTTTCCAATGCGTCAAATAAGAGTTATTATATCCTCATAAAAACCATCAATGTTATAAACATATTCCTTCTATTTAGATGTATGGAAACATTTGGGAAATGAAGTATTTTTATATCATATTGTGTATTGCGTTAGTAGTCATAAAATTCAACAGATCAATTTTATGTGGGTTTTGTATCAGGACATATGATATAGGATATTTTAATTCATGATAGAGGTTGAATCCATGAATTTTTTCTATTTATACCATGTGATATTTTGATATTGAAAAATACAATTTCTAATGTTTGGTTTTAAAAAATAGAGCATCGTATCACTAATAAGATTACTTGTTATATCATAAAATATTATTTGAGGAAAACCTTGCTTATTATGTATATCATATTTAATGATAGAAACATCTCTCATAGAGTACGACACATAGAAAAACCTTACATATAAGGTATATCATATTTGGTGATACTTCTATCAATCATAATATATAACTAATAACATATAGACCTATGATCTATCAGTTGTATCTTATAATTAATCCTTAACCATAAAATATGATATATAGAGAAAAATTTTATTTTTCTTAATATTGACTTATGAATTGAATTTATTGTTTATGAATTGTTTATAAATAATAAAAAATGTATTTTGGGGATATTAATTAATTTATAAAGAGTTTATAAATTAAATAATTATAAATATTTTATAATAAATTAATAAATGTTTATGAAACATTTATTATTAAATTTTATATAATATTAAATGTTAATATTAAAAAATTTATTTTATCAAAATTATATGCCATACCTTATGGATTATAAATAAAGTGTTTATTTATTAATCATAATGGTTATTTTATAAAGTATTTATACATTAAAAAAATGAGGTAAAATCTAAAGTGTTTATATTTTAATTATGAATTGTTCATAATTAATTAATTTAAACATTTCAAGTTAAAGCCTTATTTTGGGAAATTATTTAAACCTCATCAAAATATTTTTGATTATTGATTTGATTAAAGGCTTAAATAATATTAAGTATATGATATATAAATTATGTAAATAGTTTATATAATAGAGATTGAATTATAAAATATTTAAAATTTATAAAATATTATATATACTTAAAAGTAAAATTCCTTATAATTAATAATATGAAAATTTCATGTTATAAAATCAAAAAATAGATTATATTAAAAAATTATGGAATCTCTATATTGAATAGCTAAATTGTAAAGAGTTTATAATTATTTATTTTTATGAATTGTTTATAAATGATTATATCATGCTAAAATTTACGAAGTGTTAATTTATTTAAAAGTTATTACCTTGTTTATTATTCATGAATATAAGTTATTTATAGATTATGGATAATGGTATGATTTTGTTTAATTTTTTAAACAACTTATTATAAATTTTTAATCCTTACATTACATGTTAGGTATTATTACATAAGTTTTAGTTTTCAGCTACCTTGACCTTAGTTTTTAGTTAATGTTATTAGCTTGAATTTAGTTATTGAATATAGTTATATATATCAGGTGTTAGATTTATATTGAATTGGATTATCTATTGAGTAAAATATTCTCAGATTGAGGGAATTTTGGTTAGACTTCCCATTGGCCTAAAGCCATATGCCTTATTCTAGAAATGTGGGGGTTTTCTATCTATGGTTTTAGGATTTCTCATGTGGAGATTTTAAATCACACACATATCTAAACCTTTACATAAGGATTTCATGTACCTCATGAACTACACATTAATATGGTCTGAACATATCAATTTGGTGTATGTAATAGTATTATAAACTGAATCATTATAATCATGCATAAATAAATGGTATAACATGTGATAAGTTGGAAATATTAAATCCTTTTAAAAATATCAAGAGTTCGATTCCTTCCAAAGTGGAACTTGTCAAGACCTTGATCATCCAACCAGGTAGTTTCATTCCATAGATGAGTGACCCTAGATTATCTTATGTAAGGAAAGAAAGTTATAAGGTACCTAATATTTAAGTGCAATATTATTGGTGTTTACTTTGTGTTACACTTAATTGGGAAACCCTAGGGGTTAGGATACTAAAGTAATAAAGTTTAGTTTTTCCATTTAATGGATTGGGTAAAGAGTTACTCACTCAACTATCCAATAATTTTATATGATATGATTAGGATAATTCCCTACCTAAATAAAAAATTAGTCAGATGAATTCCCTATAGGACTCATTACTTAGTGAAATATGAATCTTGGCCTACTAATGTTTATGATGAGTTTATAATGGGATATCATTTTAGTGGGATCCCACTTAATAAAAGTCCTTATTAAATCTTAATAAAACATGATATGCATCTAATAGAATCTTCTGTTATAGTTAATAGCATAATCATTATCAAATTTAACTTTGATATTAATCCTTTAGAAGAAAAATCTTAATATAACCAACTCCTATGACTGGTAACTTAATGAATAGTTCTTAAGTAAGGAAATATAATATGTGTTATAGAGACAATTTCCTAACCAATCAAGTGTTGAAATTTTTCAACAAGCAAATCCAGATGCTTATGAAAAACATATAATGATTCACTTAAGATTTCAAAGACATTAGACAAAAAATGAACTAAGGAATTTAGTCTATACTCGATATGATTGGGTATGTCATTGATAATAAATATGATTGAGTGTACATGTTGGCGCCAAAATTCAGAACAGAGAAAAAGCCAAAAAAAGGCACCGTTGACTGCCTCACGAAGCTATTTCATGGAGTCCCCCCAGCACCGCAGCCGCCACGAAGCAAGGAGGCGGGATGCTCTATGAATGCATATGACATTCGCGAGCCCTCCATGAAGCAAGGATGCGGGACACTCCATGAACACATTTGATGTTCGCGAGCCCGCCACGAAGCAAGCAGGTGGGATGCTTCACGAACGCATGTGACGCTCGCGAACCCGCCATGAAGCAATAGAGTCCTTCTTCACGCCGTGTAAGCTCCGCTCCGCGGCGCCTCTTGCCTATAAATACCTTGCTCCCCCTGAGCCCAAACGACGGACAATCCGACTTTTCGGCTTCCCAGCTCCCGAATCGCAAAGCATCCTTCTGCTCTACGAACCATGAGCTACGTGAGGTACTTCTACTTCGGGAAGTGCCTCCCCTTTGTCTCGTTTTGATCCATTCTTCTGAGAGGGATTCCCTTCGCGAAGCCTAAGGGCCTTTGCGAAGGAAGGGGATCCCCAAGGGGACCCGGGTCATCGCGGAGTGTTTATTATTCATGAAACACCCTTCATGTACACATGATCTACATGCTAAGGCATGGTCACTGTACTTCATGAAGCATATTGCTTCATGACACCTTGCTTTGCGAGGCACCTTTACTCCGTGATGAAGTGCTCCATGAATGACTTTCCACTTCGTGAAGCACCTCCCATATGCACCTATGCCCTATGCTTAGGCTAAGGCACCCCACTTCGCAAAGCACACCCCTTCGCAAGTGCCCTCTGCCACGTAGAGAAACAGAGCTTCAGAAGCCCCCTACCTCTGAACCCCTCTGCTTGGCAATTCCTTTTCCCGTGCGACCTTCCAGGTTTGCACGATGTGACTTTAAAGTCCCCTGGAAGATACCACCCATTGCGTTGCTTCACCTCATGCTTCTTCACATAGGCACACTATTGGCTATTGCTTCTTTGCATAGCCATGCTAACGTGTGCCCTTCGATGGTTCGATCCATGACACCCCTTCACCATGGCGTTGCTGATGCCTTCCCTTCCCCAACTGGCGGGAGGTACCATTCATGTAATTCCTAAGGGTGTGGAGAAAACCCACCTCGTCTGAGCTATAGGATGATAAATTGCCAAGCACCCTCGTCCTCAGCACATGACGTTAAATTGTGTCCTCGCCCTATGCCTCGCACGCAGGGCGCCCCCACCTTGGACATTCTCCACACCCACTGGTCTCCACAGGGGATGATATCCTCCTTATTGGAGTGGTGTTCGTCTGCAGGGAAAGGGTAGAAACCTTGGTATAATCCCCTAGCTTTCTTGCAGGAGGAAAAATCCCTGCTCCTCCTTTCTTCTTCGGTCCCTGGGTCCAGAAAAGGGCGTGATGGGGAATGGTGCTCCTCCTTTATTCGGTCCCAAATCCCTCTCCTGTTGCGCTTTGTCTCCCTCGAGCCACCCTCCTGGAGTAAGTCCCAACCTCTTCAGGCTGCTAACCACACAGAAGCCCCTGTTTCCCCTTCAGGCCGCTCCACGCGTAATCCCCACTCCACTTCCCATGGATGAACCTTTCGTGATGTGGTCGTCAAGCCCTTTGCTGCCTCTTTTTTCTCACACCGAGCATGACTCATGTGGTCTTAGAGTAAGCATCAACCATGACATCATAACCCCATCCCGCATGACGTTAAACTATATTCCCCTCTTCCCAAACTACAAGGACTTTGATCTTTTCCAAGGCAGGGTACGCAGGAAGCCTCCACGAGGTTCAATCCCACCACCCATTGGACCCCAGGTCCATCTTCACGTTGGTTTTCCGACACCTCTCGAACTACGAGGAATTTGATCCATGTCAAGGCATGGTACATAGGAAGCCTCCCTGAGGTTCAAGCCCAACAACCATTGGCCCTGACCGTCTTCATGTTGGTGTGCCAAGCCACTTCCTGAACTATAAGGACTTTGATCCTCACCAAGGAAGGGTACATAGGAAGCCTCCCCGAGGTTGAAGCCCACCATCCATCGGTCATTTCGACCATCTTCATGTCGGTTCACCAACACCCTGGGAAGCCTATAGTGCAAGCCCCACACACCATCCAAACTACAAGGAATTTGATCCATGTCAAGGCATGGTATGTAGGAAGCCTCCCTGAGGTTCAAGCCCAACAACCATTGGCCTTGACTGTCTTCGTGTCGGTGTGCCAAGCCCCAACCCGAACTACGAGGAATTTGATCTTTGCCAAGGCAAGGTACGTAGGAAACCTCCCTGAGGTTCAATCCCACCACCCGTCTGGACCAAGGTCCACATTCATATCGGTTCCCAACCATATGAACTACGTGGTCTTTGATCCTTACCAATGCAGGGTACGTAGGAAGCCTCTATGAGGTTCAAGACCAACACCCAGCAGTTCCGACCCCCTTCACGTCAGTTCACCCCTGTCCCACACGATGTTAAACTATGGACCCCTTTCAGCGGTAATATGTTGTCACTCCATTCAGCGGTAAGCCGTTGTCACTCCATTCCGCGATAAGCTGTTGTCACTCCATTCAGCGGTAAGCCGTTGTCACCTCAATCAGTGGTAAGCCGTTGAAACATCATCCAACAGCAATCCATTGAGATCTCATGCAGCGGTAAGTCGTTTTAACCTCAATCAGAAATAAGCCATTGACATACTATTTAGTGGTAAGTCATTGACATTTTCATTCAGCAGTAAGCTGTTGTGATCTCATCCGACGGTAAGCTTTTGAAATCCCCCATCGGTGGTAATCCATCGTCAGAAGAACTACGTGGACTTTGATTCCCTGCCACAGGGATACGTAGGAAGCCTCTTCATGGATCAAGCCCAGAACCATCATCATCCTCATGACGGTGCCATACCATTCACCATCCCCTTCACAGAACCTTTCATCATCCATCCCGATTCTTACCCAGGCCGCCACATCCCTATGGAATCATGCCACCCCATTCCCCATTCCAAATAACGGCATTTGGGAAGCCAACCACGTTTTGGCCCCAATATTAGTGTTCCCTCCAGGGGGTTCCCGCACCTGATGCACTCTAGTCAGTGTTCTGATCAGCCCGATCCATCTCTGCTGGATGTTAAAATTGTGGTATACCCTGTGTTAAATATGGAAAGATGAGGAAAACCTAAGATACATGCCCATGGCATATGATTCCCTGCGTTTTATGTGGGATTCCTCAGGCTTCCACGCCCTCGAAAAGCCCTATAACAAGGGACATAAGACAGACACGCCAATCCCTTAGTGCCCATACACGCCAGTGATGCCTCACGTGACTACTCCCCTAACCGAAGGTTGATGCCCTAATCGGACCCCTTGGAATGTACTGACATAATCAACGTAATTAACTGGTGTCCATGAACATATGGTGCCAGGAAGAGTTTCACGAACAACATCTTAAGTCTATGAGGGACACCCGGACTAGGTGAAGAGTTCTGAGGAGGAATCCACAGAAGAAATAACCAAAATCCCATCATCCCGTTTCGATCAAGGAGCAGATGTCCCTGAATAATGAGCAGATGCCGCCTGCCTTTTGAAAGTGGGAATGCGGGGTAACAAAAAAACCACATCTCTCTTCCCTGAACGAGACAGACACGCGCACCCCAACAAAAGCGTCGGAAACAGTACTAATAACATGGAAGAACTTAAAGAATTTATTCTATTTTCATCTATGGAAATGTTTCAAAAAGATGATTTTATTTAAGAAAATTTTACCCAATATTCTAAAGAGTTGAGAATACAAGGACTAGACATATAATGACTAGTATTTTGTGTTGTGTAGATATTACAAGTGGGTAAAATTTCAAACCATAAGATGAAAAGTTATTTGGAGAGTACAACAAAGTTTCTTTGAGTATCCGATAAAGGCCATTGAAACCTAACAGTAAAATTGGGAAGAAATATTGATTCTTCAGGATGGAATTATTTAGGAAACTTTTAGAAGTTTGTGAAACTCCATGGAAATTTTATTTTAGGTATCAGTATTATAGAAATTAATTCCTTATTTTTGAAATGTATGCAATTCCAAATGTATAATTTACAAGTGTTGTAAATAAATAGGTGTTCAAAATCATGGTAAGATTAATATAGCTAGTATTTTGCATTCAAATGATAAAGAAAAGAGTTTTTATATCAAATATTTGAATGTAAAGGAATAAATAAAGATCATATGGATCTAAGTAAAGAATGTGAATCTTTATCTCATTTATATTATATGATAAGAGAATTTTTTCATTAACAAAGAGTTGTTTTGAACAATATGATATGATTAATTATACACCATGGTTTATTATTCATCAGATTCTATAACATGTTTTGAAAATAAGTCAAGGATAAAATGTTTTATCTAGGATAAATTATTTATCCAAATATTTGTTAAAATATAAGGAAATATGTTCCCACAACCCACCTATGAATTACTTTAAATAATGAAGTCTTATTTCATAGGAAAATTCTCTAAACACATAGTATACCATATATGATACGGGGAAAAAGTTTATTTATTAAATATTATGACTAAAAATAAATAAGTGTTATTTATTAAACACAAAGGAGTTTGTGTATCTTAACATAATATTCTAAAGAGAATATAATATCTCAGAGGCTAGTGGAATTATTTTTTAACTTTAGAGAAGTTAAAATATAACAAATAAAAGGTATAACCAGCCTAAATTTAGTGTTTTTCACTTAATATCTTAGAGTTTAGGATGTGTGATAGTAAAGAAAAATGTAAAGGTCACATTTAGTTGCTGTGAAAAGTTAATATAACTATTTTATAAAGGATAATTATAGTTAAAATTCAAATTAAATTTCAATCAATATCATAAAAGTGTTTTGGGTTATGGAGGTAAAAGAAATGTAAAATGTTACATTTAGTTACCATAATAAAATAAATATCACTTTATCCTAAAAGATTTTATGATGTGTTGATAAGTAATAATGTAAATAGTTACATTATTTTTCAAGGAAAAAGTTTTATGTAAATGGTTACATGTATGATGATGTTAAACTTGGAAAATTTATAAATAGTCAATAGAAGTTGATATCATAAAATTTGATATTGTGGAGTTAAGAGTTTGAATATATTCAAGGAGTCAAACATTAAGAATATGATTCCTAAATATCACAATTATTCAAAATTTATTTCTTTATAGATGTTACTCACTAAAGAGTTTATTGGGAGGGTTATATCAAATGGTCATATAAATATATTATAGTAATTACATATATGTATAATAAGTTATCAAAAAATCAAAAAAGTGCAATGAACCTAAGGCTGATCTGGCAGTCTATCATATATGATATGATATATTGGTTCTTATGTTAGGTTTTATTAAGTATTATTAAAAGAATTAAGAATATAAAATGTATCATATAAAAGGAAATATCTAATTTATAATTCTTTCATGTTGGATGTATATATAAATATTGATATACATTTCATGTAGTTTAATGATAATTCACCTGTAAAACTTTGAGTTTTCCCTAACCAATGTTCATCATTGAGTATTATATGATGTGAGGAAATGTTAAGGTTAGTGTGATTAGGATTCTTGTATGATATATTGAATGTGATCATGATTCACAAAAAGTGTTTTTGTGTGCTAGATGACCCACTAAGTATACCACATGGAGTATCGTACATTGTGTATTTGGTATAATAGGGATACATGGATCATATAGGAGTCCAAATTATTTGAAGTCATAGAGAAAACTAGCATGAAAACCTTCATAATTTTATACCTTTATTATGAAATCCGTCTTAGATAATTAAGTGGTGCTTAGATATGTTGTTGATCATGTCATATGTTAGAGATTAACCGACTTGGGATTAGTCCTCTCATATGATGAGTATGATATCTAGGATCTTGATTATGATAGACTAGGGATTGTGTGGACATACTGAGATATTTCATATGATATGATTATTTATTCAGATGAGGTACATGTGGTGTGATCATTCATAAAGAAGAATAACATGTTATATATTCATCGACCAAGCCAGTCTATACTTGGAGAGTTGAGAATGTATGAGTTGGATATATGGGATTGATATATTCTATGTACCATGGACACTAGATGTCTTAGAAAAAGGAAACATATAATAATTCATTATTTTATGTGATGCAGCTGGTGGACATTGGTATAGATATACATGTATTTAATAGAGATCACACCAGATCCCTTTATAGATTGAGTAACATTGATGCTTTTTCTAGAGTATGATCTTTGATTACATTTATAGATCTTTTGATTATTATTTATTGTCAATGCTACAAAGTCCCATGAGGTCACACTTTGTGGTTTACTAAATGTGGACTGATTTTGACTAAAAAATATGCTCTAAAAATGTTTTAGAGTTAATCCAAAATAGTTTTTGATGGGTATTACATATGATGTGATACAAAATGAAGTTAATGATATCATTACAAAAGTGTTTTGGAAGATATCTATAATGATTTTTGGATATGGTTTCACAAGTTATTTTATATGACATAATATAATGTGAAATGGGAAAAAGTCTTTTGGTATTTAGTGAAAATTGGATATTGAAAGAGACATATGCCTCAAAACCCCATTTTCATGTGATTAATTTGGAGGCAATCATATTTAACTATTGATCCATACTATAAGGGAATTAAATGCATTCATTTAATGCCATTTACTCCATTAATCATATGGTATGATTGATAGTGTCATAAGGACTGGTTATGCCATTGCCTTCCACTACCTCATCAATAACATTCTACGATTGGGGTAATCATAAAGGCATGAAATGATTAGTATGAAATACAATTTAATTTCCAATGTAGCTATAGATTACGACTCAATGAATCATATGAAACAAGATTACACCATTGACTATAAATGTTGGGAATCTTCCACAATGGATATCATTTAAAGAGTCATTACATGAGATGTAAAGTGAGAGAGATTTTTTCATTAGTTCACACAATACATGAAGTAGAAAAGGAATTAAACCATGCATTATAACAAAAGATTTAATGCATTAATCACCGAGGATTATCCTTGGGGATTTATAAATATCACCACCATATGATGGTAGTGGGTGTGTGTATTATTGCTTAATGATTGGATGAATATACCTCATCTTACACACTCTCTTTTTTATTACCACTTTTTCATGATAGGTAACTAGAATTCTGTGATGGGTAGAAGATCACGCGTATATGATGTATGATCTAGTTGGCCCATGGATAACTCCAGAGGTGGAAGTCCTTAGACTATCACTTATGTGATCATTATTAATCCTATTCAACGGTGTTTAAAGGTTATTTAAATGTTTTTGTGGATCTTTAGTGTAAGGTACACACATTTCTATATTCTATTCTTAATTTATAGATTGCATGGTTTCATTTATTCTAATCATTAATATCTTGGAATTTGGGTTTCTTGATTTTTTTGTTGTATCTAATAAGAATTATTAGATCCCCATGAAACCCATCAATGACCATGTATATATGATATCCTTATATTGTAAAACATGATATACCCTAAAGGATTAGAATAAGATTCATTCCATGTGTATGTCATAATCTATGATATACCATATCGTACCATACTATATCACATGGATTTTGGGAATATTCCCTTTAATGCTACCACTTAAGAGGTGACTTGTAACACACAAGCACCATTATAACCTTTGAGAAAGAAAAAAAATATAAGTGGAGACTATAACTCACTATAAGGACACCTGGTATGGTCCCCAAGCATAGCCATTATTATCTCTTCCACCATATGCCACTGTGTATCAACTCCAAAAACCTTACTAGCTCCATGACCATCAGGGACACCTCATAGAGGTACATCATCTACACAAATAAAATTTTAGTTTTCAAGTTTAATTTATGTGGATATTTATAGTTTTTCTGTTTGTTTTGGATACTAAAAATACCTCATAGTGTTTACAAATACCTCACATGTTTAAATGGATAATTATAATTTCTCACAAAACTATTAAAAGTCTTTTTTTATAATCATTAAGAATTTAATGTTTTTAATGTTTTTATAAATAGAATATAATTTTCAGTGGGTTTTTGATTCTCTGTTCAAAGTCATATGAAATGAGATTCATAATTAAAAAGTCATAGATTAATGTTTATGTAGTTGTAAAATGATTCTTACAAAAATAAGTTTCATGTTTATGTAGAAGTAGAATGATGTTTATGAAGGTGTAGTTATTACTTATATAGGAATATGAAGTGATAATTATAACTAAGATGACACTTATGAAAAAATAAAAATTATTCTTAATAAAAAATCAACATGATTGTTACGCAAAATTAAAATGATGTTTACATAAATTATACTTGATCATTTTAAGAGAATTTTGATGCAAGAAACACATGGTAATAATATAAGAGTGATATTTCAAATATAAGTTAACAATTGTATTATTTATTTTAATTCTATAACCATGGCTGGTTGTGACTATATGTTAAGAAACACCCATGTGATGAAGATATTTATGTAACCATTGAAGAAGTTTTCTCTAAAATAGAGGATGATGAATTCAAATAGAAACAAATTTAACACCTTCACACAACATACAATATATTTTCCCTTTATTACTGAATAAATAAAAGATTTTTTTCATGAAAATTTTCAAATGATTAGTATTTTGAATTGCTAAGGATTTCTGTTTCACCAAAATCTAAAAATTTCATCATCAATCTTGAAGGACTAAAGCAACCTAATCTACTTTATAATTCCTTTCCATTTCTCTCTCTAGTTTTATCATTTTATTATTTTCTTTGTGTTTTATTTTTTTTGTTGAAAATTTTTCATCAAGTTGTAACTCAACTCACACACGGTGGTGCCTCCATTCAAAAGGTAGTGTTTTGGTTATGTGAACCAGATCAAAAAATAGGTTCACATAGGTTGTGATTGAACCTAGTAAAAATATTGAGTTTATGTCTATTACATATATAATATTTGGTTCTTCCTATTTCCATAAAAGTTTATAGGTTGGGTATGTTCATATGAAAATGGCTATATTTATAATACCCAAGATACTATTATAGAAGGTAAACACCATATCCTAAACTATCACATGATTCAAAATCTAATATTATTTTTTATTTATTGAAAATAAATTTCTTAGGATAAAGACTACTTGCCATGGAAAAATTTAAATGACTATTTTAAAAGAATTAATTTTATAAGAGTTATATATTCTTTATCTAAATAAATTAGATTAATATACTTTAAAATATGACTCTAATATTATTTTTAAAACATGAAAAATATATAAGAACTCATTTAAATAATAATTGATAGTAAATAAGGATAAAAAACATTTAATACATGAAAGTTTTTTTTTCTATATTTTTTTCCCTATATCTTATGTTTTAATATAAAAATTAATTGTCTCATATTTAGAAATTGAATTAGGTTAAATGGACCCCAAATTAAGATTAAGTATGTATAAATTTGAAAATAAGGGTTATCTTATATTTTTAATAATAAAATAATTACCACGATTAGTTTTTAATCAAGATTAATAAGGGTAAAATGGGTAAATGGGGTATCTCGAGTTTTTAATAATTAAAATGTCACATACACATTATATAAACCCTTGTTAGGTATGAAATTAATACCCAAATTTCTCACCTATAATTTCTCCACCTAATTCACCTAACTCACCAAACCCACCCAACACCCATGTGATTCTATTCCCACCCCTTACCTAACTTTAGTTTCTATGAAAAAGGCCATATTTTCACATATAAAAGGGGCCTCTCATCACTCCTTCAATACCAATATAAAAATTCATTTTAATCATAAAAATATAACCTATTTCATTCCCATATCATCGTATTTCACTCTCATAATATTCTGGTCACATGATATTATCTTAAACCCTTCCTTTCCAAGGAATCCTCCAAGAGAAACTCAAAGTTCTCAACGTAAGTTCAATTTTTTTCGCTAACATATTTTATTTTTATAACTCCATTTAAAAATTATTTTCCCAATATCACATGATTAATTAAGTATTTATAGTATAATAATTTTTTTATATTTTGTAAATAAACCCTAACCACCTTTCTCATTTCCTTTATGAAAAAAAATCGCCAGTTGTGCGTTGTGCGGACTACCGCCTCCACGATGAAACATGTTTCATTTTCCTTCACCATATTATAAATATGGATATAAGGATGATATTAAAGGATAGATATTATTTTTATGATATCATTAAGATCCTGTTATGAAAAATTTGATAACATATTGATGACATGATCAACAAATGATCATCATTAATTTAATCGTTTAAAATAAGCGTACTAAGAGGATTATCTTTCATTCAAATTGTGTAATATTTACATACCCATTAATTATTATTCTAATTACATAAAATTCTAGTAAATAACACTAATAAATAATAAATAATATCATTATTATTCTA